>ML682007.1:5623692-5650358 GCA_007922195.1 Podocnemis expansa
AGAAAGAAAGAAAGAAAGAAAGAAAGAAAGAAAGAAAGAAAGAAAGAGGAAGAAAAGGTGTATTACACTATAACAGAAAGACTAATGAAAAATAAACAATAAACCATTATATTTGCAGATGTACACAGGCAAAGATGTGATGAAAACAACTAAATAAAACATAATCTTGAAAAAACCGTATTTGCATCATCAGTTTCAATTATGATAAATCTTATTAGTTCTCTCTGACATATTTAGATGCCCCTCATAATGCGAGGGCCTCAGCCATGGCTTACTTGGCTTGCACCTAAATCCGGCACCTGCATCATCACTTGAAACAACATTTGGCACAAGTAATTCAGCACTGCAATGGAATTGCAAGGGGTGCTGCACTTTAGGACTAAGACGTATACATCAGCAGAGACGAAAGGTTTGGAACAAGTATAGGTGGGGCAGAGTCGAATAAATATTCATTGCCAGAAGGGGCACTTGCCTGGAATGCCTGATTCCAGCCAGCACTGCCAGACCTTCGCTCTCCTGGGCACTAAATCTCACCCCACTTCCTAAGATTTTAACTGCCATCTGGGACGAAAACAGTCTGCACTTAAGAACAGATGTTCCTCTCCTCCCCCTTCGTCTGGGGCCCCAAGGGGAGAGGGCTCAGACAGCTTCCCACATTCTGTAGCACAATTCTGATAAGCAAGGTTTTGCATGATACTCCCCCACTCTTGATCTCAGCCATAGGAAGCTGCTTATCAGGAGGTCTGTTCCCCATCTCCTGGGCATCTCTCCTCTTATCATTACCCAGTATTTTGCTCTCACAGTCCCACTCCCCCACAGGGCATCATGGCATCCCAGCTGAGCTTTATAACAAACCCTGAACTCAGAAACCACTCACAAGGAGGCTTTTCTTTTCTTAATGATTTTTTTCCTCTCATCTTTTTAGATATGCATCTGCAAAATATTGCAGTCTGGGCTCATTCTAACAGCCCGAAGGATTTGGTTGAGGATTCCTGATGGTGTAACGTGTCCATAACCAGTTTTACTGCTGGCTGCTCTCATGTCAGAAAGAATTCTAGCTGAAGGGAGCTAATTTCCGAGTGGCCGTTGGTCTTCCCTACTTCCTGCTGACACCAAAGTACTTATGCAGGGTCAGGGATAGCTGCTCTCATACCAGAAGGCTGAGAGATACAGGTACCAAAGCAGCTGTCCGATACGATATCAGAGTCAGCAATCCTGGTCTGGAAACAAACCTATAACCAAGAGACAATGGACTTGATTCTGATTTCATTTACACTGGTGTCAGTCAGTTATTCCAAGGGCTCAACAGAGTTATGCCAATGAACGTGAACAAAGATCCAGCCTGGGCAGGTCACAGCTGATGCCAGAAAAGTCAGGAGCACTGAATTTCCTAACTTTTCAACATTCATCTGGAACCTTTTTTCAAAAGTGATCCTGGAATAAATTAGTCACTTTCAGTGAAGAGTGGTGGTATTATCTGACATGAAGGCGGAAGTGGGAAGGACTGAGTCCCCACCAGAAGCCTCCTATTTACTATGTCGCTTAGTTCCAAGTGATTCTGATCAGAGAAAAGGGAGGGATTAAAAGGGAAAATGCCTTGACCACAGAATGATAAACAGAAAAGACATGGAAACACAGAACAGATTAGAAAATGTCATGCAGCCCCTCTCTGTTGGTTGCTAAAGATCTCAGCCCCACCACACATGCACCCATCCTTTTCCTTTGCTGGCACGACTTACGGCTAAGACTCGTTTTCAGAAGGCAGAACTGGAATAAGAGACCAAGAAATAAGGTTCTATCAAGTTAGAACACTTGGGAGGTTAAACGCCAGTGGTTTTAGACACCTCTGCACTGGAGAGGATTTGAAATTCAGGGGCCAAATCCAAATGTTGCACCTTAAGACTGTGACTAAGAATGAGCCACAGCTGTGCTTAAAGTGAAAATAATAGCAAATACTTACCAGCTGACGTCCTGAGCACTCCACGACTAGGTGATTCCTTGGGACGAAGGGGAGAGAGACTCAGACCATCTTTCAGGGTAGATAGTAGACAACTGTCCACACCACGCTGAACCAACAGGCTGGCTTGTAATTCTAGGTGTGAGAGTGTGCAATCAGTCCAGTCCTTCTGACTCACTCCGCCCTTCTGCTTGGAAATCCCGAGAGTGAGTGAGTGAACGTGTGTGTGTGTGTGTGTGTGTGTGTGTGTGTGTGTGTGTGTGTGTAGGTGGGGGGCTGAACGACAACACAGCGCGTCTATGTCTTTCTCCCACTCTGGTTAGAAAACTGCTGAGTGCAGCTATGTGTGGCTCTCTGCCTCCACCCTCTCCAGGAAGAGGGAATGTACAGTCTAGCTGAACTGAAGTTGCCTCGCTCACTAGTAGGGAAGTCTTTTGCTCCGTCTGGCCCAGTGGCCGTGTGCACACCAGGAAAGCATGCACAAGGTTTTCAGGGTCCCTGCTGCTGCATCAGTGTCAGCACAAAGGTAATGGTTGTCAGGAATTGGGGTGGTGGTGCAACCAATCAGGAGTTTAAAAGCCACAAATCCTGTCAACCTCCTGCAAAATCCCATCACCCTCCTGCATCCATGGGAACTCCATTCTACCTGCTCCATCCTTGCAAATCTGCTCCTGCCCCCTTCTCACAGTGGGTTTCCTTTCCCAGGCGTCCTGCACTAATCAGGGTCTTCATTTCCTAGCCACCGGTGACTCACACAGGCCTGTGTTCATCAAACCATTTCATTGCTCTCCTTTGGAAATGTAAAATAAAAGGAAGCAATTATACCAGAGGGCCCATTGGCAGGCCCAAATCAGAAGCCAAAATGGCCAAGGGTTGTCTGCTCATTTCAGCCTCCACTGCTCGGATTGGGAAGTCTAATGACGCTGGGAGAAATGTCTTCTTCCATCCACGCTGAGCACCACCAGAGCATATCCTTTTTGTGACCATTCTTGGGCGCTGCTGGAAATGTGGGGACGCTAATAGAGCCACTGAAATTGGGGCAGCATTGCGCCAAATCCACTGAGGAGAAGGCTGATGCTAGACAAGAACTCATGAAGGGGGTGGGAGCTCTTTGGAAGGGAAAAGAGCCTGAAAAGCTGCAAAACAAACAAACGAGGAGTCCTGTGGCACTTAAAGACTTAACAAATTTATTTTTTGCATGAGCTTTTGTGGGAGCAAATCCCACTTTGTCAGATTTTCTCCTACAAAAGCTCATGCAAAAATAAGTTTGATAGTCTTTAAGTGTCACAGGATGCCTTGTTTGTTTGTTTTACTCAACTAGACTAACACAGCTATCTCTTTGGATCTTGACATTTGCAGGAGAGGAAAGGGGTGACACCATGCTTAGTTTCCTGAGGAAACAGGGACAAGTGCTTAAGTCAAATGAAATACACTAATCCTTGTGGCTTGGCACAGATGAGACTGTATTTCCATCCTCCTAGCATATCCAACCTCACTTGCAAATCATCACTGAAATAAATATAATAAAGCTGGGTTCTTCTCCTTTGGTTCCCAGGAGCCATATTGCCAGGCCTTCCTCCACAGCTAAAAGAGCTAGAAACTTTCCTTCTTTTTAAACAAGAACTGACGTCTGCTCAGAATCACTTAGATCCAAGAACCGGGGTGATAAGAGGCACAAGTCACAGGAATGGGCTGTTCTCAGTCAACACACAGGGCCCCCAGTGTTCTGGGAAATGTTTGTTTTGCTAAGATTTTGGCACAAGGCTCAAGATCCTGACCGATCATGAACAGAAGGCCAGGTTTGCTCCTGAATCCTGATGGAATATTCCACTATGCTGGGAGATGTGCAAGGCCAAGAGGGGAAAAAAAAAATCCATCTTTTTCTGGTCGCCGCCAATCTCTAAAACAGATGTTTGAAAATCAACGAGATGAGCACCTTCGCTTTTTGCAGCCGCTCTATTATATGGCTCAACGAAGTGAGGCTTGAGAGCAGCCTACAAACATGTGGAAGGTATAAAACTTGGGGAGGAAGGGGATTACTTGGGGGCAGTGTGTGGTGGAATAACCAGGAGCTAATAGGCTGAGAGGGGAAAGTGAGGAAGATAAGCATCCTGCAGAGAGATGTTGTGAGCTAGTCTCCAGAGGGAAGTGCTAGAAGCTTCATTCCTTGGAACATTTACAATTAGGATGCAAAATAATCCACAGTAGGGAACAACCCTGCAGTGGGAGGAGACTGGCTTGTTGAAGAGGGCTCTTCCATCTCTAATGTCCCTATGGTGTAATGCCATCACATGGAAGTACACCCATTGGCCTAGTTCCAAAGGGGTAGCCACATTAGTCTAGTTCAGCAAAACAGGCACAGAGTCCTGTGGGCACTTAAAGACTAACAAATTTATTTATCACATGAGCTTTCATGGGAGAAAATCCCATTTCATCAGATGCTTTGAAGATGGGGGAGCTTACAGAATGGAAAGAAATAAATGCAGGGAAGTGTAAGTCATGGGATCAGGTCACACTATAACAGCAAATCAAAGCAGTTGTTAAGATTCAAACGCTGGGGAATAGCATACAGAGGAAGATGAGGTCAAATCACCTGTTGTAATGAGAAAAAAAAATCCAAAGTCCCTATTTAGCCTCAAAGCAACACAATCAAATTTGTTCAAACACAGTTTAAATATAGTAGACAAGAATATAGTTCTGAGATGAGAACATAGTAGATAAGACTATGGCGGAGAGGAAAGGTAACCTCAGAACGTGTCCTAGTAACAGGAAGCCACCTGAAATTGCTATGCAAGTAGTTACACCTTACCCCACCTGCCTGAATGCCACGGATGGGGAAGCACTGATGCATATTGGCAAGAATGCCAGAAGAGCATCTTCAGTGGACCTGGCATGAGGCCAGGAGATTTGGGACAATACAAAGATGTGCTTCTGGGCCTCTCGCTGTCTTATAACGCTTCCCCGTGGAGGACTGCAAAACAACAGAAGTGAAAAATTCCTAACATCTCTCTCCTGAGTGTAGCCAGGGGTGGGAGTGAAATCTCTAGCATGTATCAGAGATTATAATAACACTCTGTGCTTTTGCAGCACCTTCCAGCTGTGGCTCTCTAAGTGCTCTGCAAACATTAATGAGTTGAAACACCTCTGCGAGGTAGCTATAATTTTTTTAATTTTGCAGATGGGGAACCTGATGCTTGGAGAGGTTAAGAGAGTCATCAAAGCCAGCAGCAGTGCTGAGACTAGAATCCAAATATCCTGATTCCCAATCCCATGCTTTAATCACTAGTCAGGCCTGCTCTTAGCAGTCCTGGAACATATTCATGGTGGAGGGACCCGGACGCAAGAGAACCTCACTACGGGAGTAGTAACCCATGGCTTGGTTACTTTTCTCTTCAGAGATAGAAAAGCCCAGTCAACGTTTTGTGGTTACAAGGAAGTATTGTTTATTAATACTTCATTGCCACATCACTTTAAAAGCATGAATTACAGCTTCCTAGCCAATCTGTTTGAATGATAGTGTTCATCAGAAAATCCATAGCATATGCCCTTTTCATCCTGCCATTATAGGTGGTGCTTAATTTGTGCCAGGGCTGAGCCCCAGTGACTTTCTAGGCTTGGCAGTCCATCAGAGCCATGGCACTTGTGATCTTGCTGCACCAGTTATGAATGTAAAAGAATTGCTTGCGCCCTAGCACCTCTGTCCTTACAAATTAAACACTGAATACAGGTCTCTCTCTTAAGACCTGCTGAGTCAAATACTTTGGATTTCAGGGTGATGGAAATCACACCACCACCACAACAGAAAACTCCTGCCCTGCAGGCACATTTGTAATACATAATTGCTCTGTTTCTCAGTACAGAACTTACTGGTTTGGATATAATAAAGTCTCACATTTTGCAGCCTACTTTCCATTCATGATCTTCTGAGCAATTGTGAAAGTCTTGGGTTTCTTAAGGCTGTTCCCGTAAAAAAAGTCAGAAAAATTTTGCAGACGTGCTGGCTCTCTGTAATTAAAAAGATCCCAACCAGGTACAGGTCTTCCTGTTTGGCATTGATCGGATGGGGGAACCAAAGTTTATTTGTTGGAACATTTATTAAAGGGGATCTCTTAAGAAGGCCTGACCAGCTGGATCAGCAGATTTTGTCAGTTGTAATTGGTGCTAAAAAGTTGCCACCTAGTGGTAGTTTAGGTGCCTGACACAATTGGTGGTCTCACTCCAGAGCCTATGGCCACATAATAAAAATGCTGACATGTTCCAAAGCGGTAGCCATGTTAGTCTCGTTCAGCAAAACAGACAAACAAACAAGGAGTCCTGTGGCACTTTTAAAGACTAACAAATTTATTGGCTGCATAAGCTTTCATGGGAGAAAATCCCACTTCATCAGATGCTTGAAGATGTGACCATCCTTGTCAGTGTTTCTCTGCATAGAGAGGATTGAGTGGGCCAGGACCACTAAGCTCCCCTCCCACACCTAGAGGCACAGTGTTGAGGACAAGTTTGAAAGGGGCAGTTGTGTCAAAGCATCTGATGAAGTGGGATTTTCTCCCACGAAAGCTCATGCAATAAATAAATCTCTTAGTTGTGTAGTGCCACAGGACTCCTTGCTTTTTTTAGTGTTGAGGCTGTGTACACGGATGTTTACGTTCTCTGTCTGGGCTGTTACTATTCTAGGGCTAAACAGAGGACGTCAGTCTCCAGAGTTGTCAGCTTGGCACCGCTAACCAACATTAAAAAGAGGAAATAAAGGAACAACCTCAAGTATATTTTAAGAGCACGAAGTAAAAAAAATGTCCATTTTGATTTTGTGTCTTGTTGTTTCCATACTCTATCCTGGGACCCTTGTTTTCAATAAAGTTGATATTAAAATGGAATCTTTGTTTACTTCCTCACTGATGCACCACAGCCATTAATTACATCAGCATAGCGCCGAGAACAGTTTGCTAGACAGCTGCTGCCTATGGATGGGCACCCAGACTTCTTGTCTTTGCTTAGGTTGCATATACACCCCAATTATTGATTTCTGTTGAACTCAGTGGCAGCTTT
Source organism: Podocnemis expansa (assembly GCA_007922195.1). Taxonomy (NCBI): domain Eukaryota; kingdom Metazoa; phylum Chordata; order Testudines; family Podocnemididae; genus Podocnemis; species Podocnemis expansa. Next base: position 5,630,696 of record ML682007.1, read on the forward strand.
TTACAAAACATAATGGGGGCTGCATTACCAGATCAATATAAGTTTGGATCTTGCCCAAAATACCACACTGCCAGCCAAACTTTTAGTAACTAAATCAAAAGGTTTATTGTAAGAGGAAAGAAACAAACTGTGAGAGAACTGTTAAAGGATTCGATTAAGTCAATCACATACACACAAATGATTTCTAAGTCCACATATATCAGGTTCTCCGTAAAATTTGGCCTCTGCAGACTTGCATAATTCCTCTGATGTACATCCAATACCAGGATGGCTCTCAGTCCTTTTTTTAACAGCTTCAGTTGCAGATGACAAGTTTCAGAGGGGCAGCTATATTTGTCTATTTCAGCAAAACAAACCAGGAGTCCTGTGGCACCCTTGCAACGAACAAGTTTATTTACTACATGAGCTTTCATGCGTGTAATCCCACTTCATCAGATGCATGAAACGCAAATTGCAGCATGTTATGTCCTTCCCCAGTGAAGTTTAGACATGGGTCTTTTCACACCTATGGGCTGTAGGATATATTTGGGTTCAGCTGGGCAAGGCAGAAAGGACCATTTTGGCAAGGATTTGCACGTCATTTACATAACAGAGCCACTTTGCGTATGTGTGCAGCCGGGCCCTTCTCTCAAGCAGCCCTCGTCACGCTCCCTGGTTGAACGTTTTGTTCCACTTCCTTGTGCTTCCATCTGTCTCTCTGCCGCGGTCATCAGCTCACAATGAAGAAGACAGGGTCTGTCTGTCCTGTATTTTGTCAATTTCTAAAGCGATAGCCGTGTTAGTCTAGTCTAGCAAAAAAAAACCAAAAAACACAAGGAGTTGTGTCCTATGTTCCCCCTAAGCTGTTCGCATGTGCGCACACACACAGGTTGTGAAGCCCATGTACACAACAAAATAAAGCATGCACAAAAAAATTCAACAGCACTAATATTTTTGTGCTACTTTAAGAAGGCAGTTTCAAATAAGGTTTTGTAACTTATAAAATCGTTTCCATCACCATATCAAAATAAAATTTAGATATGATTGGCACCATGTGCTTCGTTGTGCTCACAAGTTTGAACACACTCGCTGGAGTGCGCATGAATTTGGATAGTGGTTCTGAAAATTTACACAAAAGAAAGTTTTTGCGCACACAGACTATGACAAATTAGGGGGAACATTGGTGGTGTCTTGTATTTGTACAGCACCTAGCGCACCGGCACTGGGGGCTGTGGCGGCGGAGCGCTATGGTAACACACAGGGCAGGGGCCGGGTCACAGGCAGGACGGGGCTGGCCGGTAAATCTCAGCCGTGACACCCAAGGGAGCCACCCCAGAGGTGGGTGCAGCCCCAGGCAAGGGCTCTGCCCTCTGGCCAATCCCCCCCAGTGCATGGCCTTGAGGGGGCGGGGCTACCACCAGGCTGTGGGCGGTGCCAGGAGCTGACCCCTCCCCATAGGCCCTAGAGACTGATGGTCGCTATGGAAACCAGGCACAGCGCCCCTCCCTCCCTAACCCGGAAGTGGCTGGGCGGTCACGTGGGGCCGTGCGGTCACGTGGGCGCCGCCCGCTCGGATCACGTGGGGCGGGCGAGGCGGCGGCTCGCGACTGGTCTGGAGCCGGCGGCCAAGATGGCGTCGCTGCTGCAGTCGGAGCGGGTCTCCTACCTGGTGCGCGGCGAAAAGGAGATCCGCGCGCCGCTCTCGCAGCTCTACTTCTGCCGCTACTGCAGCGAGCTCCGCTCCTTGGAGTGCGTCTCGCACGAGGTGAGCGCCCCGGCCGCCTGCCTGCTAGGCCGGACCGGAGGCGACGCCTATTGGTCGCATCGCCTGCCACTCATCTTCCGCGTCCTCCCATTGGCTCGCTGTCTCTTCGGAAGGGGGCTGGGTTAGCTTTCCCAGCCGGCTGCGGTTGGTTCAAAAGGGATGTAGGGGCGGGGGTTCGGCCTGGCCCGCATTCTGATTGGCGGGCATCGTAGTCTGTTGGCTAGCGTTCGTTTCTGATTGGTCGGTGCCTGGATCTGTGTGTAGGGGGGGGTGATGCTCCTGTTAGGCCTTGTGTGGTCTGGACTATTAGTTTAAATGGGGGGGGGCGCTCACCCCCAGACAGCTGCTGCATGAAGGGGGAGCCCCCCTCCCTCCTGAGGATTGGTTTCCCCCACCCTTCATGGGCTGGGTCTGTAGGAGGGGGTCAGCCCCAAGCAACCCCCCCCCCAGTGTCTGGGCTCAGTCTGCCCCTCCCCCACTCTGGCCTAGGGGGTCTCCTGCCCCCTCCCCCAGCAGGAGACCCTCTCCCTTCCCCTACTGGGGTGCCTGAGGTTGCCCCTGCACCCCAGGGTGATCCCAGGCACAGCCATGGAGCCCTGGGGGCCTTGGCCTGGGAAATCCAGGTGGCCTCTGGCTCACCACTTACCTGCTGCAAAGCTGGGTGACGAGCCCCAGGTTCTCAGGGTGGGGGCAGTTGCTCTGTGTAAACCCCCCCCCCCGCCACACACTATAGATAAGTGTCCTTCCTCGGAAGAGGACAGCATGCAGTGTGTGTTGCAAACCAACATCTGGGAACAGCTGGCTTGCCAGAGGCCACAATCACTCAAGGGGTAGTTTTGTGGATTTTCTAAAAAACCTTTATTTTTTACCTGACCTGGCCAATTCCCCCTTGTATTTGAAGTCAAACTAAATTTTTGTAGGCAAGAGTTGGTGCTTTGGCAACTAAAAGATTTATTTGATATCAAGGCCCTTTCGCAGTTGATCTGTGATCAGATGAGGCTATGAGTAGAGGGGTGATCCCAGGGGTCTCAAACACATGGCCTGTGCGCCACGTGCGGCCCCTAAAGTTATTTCCTGAGGCCCACAATGGCACTATCATTACCAATATTTGCAATATCTTTATATGAAAAGGTTTCAGTGGTGTAGCCCTTGGGCTAATGTACCTCATGCGGCCCTCATGGTGATTTGAGGTTGAGACCCCTGGGTTAGCCTCTGTGTGGAGGTAACTGACACTTGGAAGGCTCCCCGGATCACCTTATTTTGTAGCAGACAAAACAAAAGGTGTTTAAAAGCTTGCGCAAGTTATTTCACCTAGTGAGGCATCCATCCCAAAGATAAATCAAAACAAAGAAGAAGCTCTGTAGTACTTTTAAAAACAAAGAGATTTGTTTATTACATAAGCCTTTGTGGCAATAATCTCACTTTGTCACATGCACCCAAATTCCTTGCCAAGCCAGTCTGTAAACTTATAAACACCAAAAGTCTGTCATACATCTTTGCTGACATCACATTGCTTTATCTTCCATGAAATATTTTGAAATTATGGAGCAAAGTGTTTCTGCTGCTGTCCGGAAACACATGCATCATGAAGAGGTGAAGTGACGTCTATATTTGCTATTCACCAGGTGGACTCTCACTATTGTCCAAGTTGCCTGGAAAATATGCCATCAGCTGAAGCTAAGCTGAAGAAAAATAGGTAAGGTTGGCTGTTCTCATACAGCAATATCTCCTCCTTTAATTTTTTTTTTTTTTTGGAAGCTCCTTACTTTGAGCAATCTTTTCTTCGTCATTAACAATCCTCAGATCCCTCTACACATACATCCCTTCTCTTGAATTGTTGTCCTAAGTTTTCTCTTACTCACATTGTGATACTTCTCAGACAGGGAATGTGTCTTATTGTGAACTGCTATGTATAATTTTTGCACTATGATGCATTTTTGTTCTCTTGCTGTCTCATTTACATGTAAGCTTTGGAATGAATTTACACACCCTGCACTGTTTTTCAGTGTTACCAGCTCATTCTGTCCACCCTGTGGCTGACTGTATGAAATCCTGATCCTTCCCTTACTGATTCCATCTGTGCACAATGATTTCTAAAGCTGCTCTGAGACCAAAAAAAGCCATATTTTAGTTCTTTCTTGGGTATTCTTTAAGAAACTGTCTCTAAGATTCTTATGCAACACCAGGGCTCTGTCAAGCATTCTTCTATCTGCTGCCTTTCTTTTGTCTTTGACAGGTGTGCTAACTGTTTTGACTGCCCATGCTGCATGCACACTCTTTCCACCCGGGCGACCAACATTCCTGCTCCACTTCCTGATGACCCAGCCAAGACTACAATGAAGAAAGCATATTACCTGGCCTGTGGATTTTGTCGCTGGACTTCCAGAGATGTGGGCATGGCAGATAAATCTGTTGGTAGGTAACTCAGTATTAAAGACAGGACAGTGAATTATGTTGAAAGAAAATATTTGTTCAGCGATGTTAGTTTAAAAAAAACAAAAAAAAAAGGTTGCTTGCAGGTTTTATGCAAGTAGCCTCAGTAAAACTTTACTACAGTCTGAGCTGGATACTCCAACTTTCTGGTAAAAGGGGATTGTGCCACTTTGAAAGTCTCTGAATTGAGAAGTGTTAAGGTTATTTAGTGCTACTTCTCACCCTGTTCTATAATAGAATTGGTCAACTTCCTAATAAAGGATTTGATTGTATTATGAGCTCTTTTTTTTTTCATATCAGGGCAGTTCTCTGAAAAACAAATTACTGTATCATGATTTCAGATACTTAAGTAGATCAGCTTGACAACGCAGATGGGTAATGTACTTCATGATTACACCATCACTTTGGTAAACTAATAGTTCTGGCACATCTATTAAGACAAAATATGCATATTTTGAAGCCATTTTAGATTCCATATTTGAATGTAGGTTTTCCCTTTAAGGCATTCTTGAATTTTACATATTAAGTTCCTTGCTCAGTGGGACATATAGAATCTGTACAGTCTTATTGGTTCGATTAGAGTTGTTAAACCAGTCCTGCGTCTGATTTAACACAAACAGATCTCTGTGCCTGTCCAGAGCTCCTGTGACTGAAATTTAGAGTGAGTGCAGGATTGGGACCTTCATATGCAAACGTTAATGGTCCTGGACACTGTCTTTTCTTTGTTAATTGCCTAACACACTTGCATGTGGCATTTAAAAATACTGAATGTCAAAGGAGGGGAGAGACTGTTGTTTGTCCTGCAATGGAGACTTTTCTGGGTATCTCTTGGTCTTACTGTTTAATGAGAAGTTACCTATTTATATTTTATTCTGTAAGGTATGGCTTACATGTAACATAAAACCTGGTGCATAGGTTTCATTTATTTTTGTAATCATGAAGTTAAACACAAGGAAATTAAAATAACTGTAAATAACGGATTTAATACTTTACGATTAAACTAATAGCAACTTTAATTGTGAGGGGAGTAGAATTAGTTTGATTCTTCAAAAGCCATGTGTAAACTGGCATGTGGCATCCAAATCTGGGACTCATTTATGAAATGATTTGAAAAATTAATCAAATGCTGTTCACACAGAAGGCATCTTCAGAGATAATTCAGGCAGAGGTGGAGACCAGTTTATATTAATTCATCTGGAAGGACATTGTGATTGCCAAAGAATTTGATTTCTGAAGTAATTGCATGTCCTGTCAGCCATGTAACTAGTGGTAGCGGGACCTTTTTCTGTAGAGAATGTGACTCTTAACTTGCAGATTATTTATTTTAAAATGCAGCATAAAAAATGATTAAGTAAGCTACTTCTCCATCAAGCCTCGCGTGACTAGGTTTTCAAATAGAGAGGAATCTCATGAATCTGACCAAGATTTCAGCATATCATTTCACAGCACCTGTGCTGCTGTTGGTGGCAGCCTCTTGTATAGGGTTTTACTGTTAAATCTTGCCTGTTTGTTGTAATAAGGTACTTGTTTGTTTATCATGGAAAAAAATTGGAAACTCTGCCTACAGCGCCCCATCTTCAGAGTCATTATTGATGTTGAGTCTTAGAACCAGTTGCTCTAGTTGCCCAGCATATGGAATATAAGACTCTCTTACTTTTGAGGACTATTGGCTTTTTGTTTTGTTTTTCGTTTCAGCCAGCGGTGGTTGGCAGGAGCCAGAGAATCCACATACACAGAGGGTAAGTAAAGGGAATGGGAAAGCTTAAATTTTAGTAGTGGCATAGAACAGAAAAGCTCTGGTCTTGCTTTTGGATCAGTGAATTTCTGCATCTTAGGTGTATTTATTCACCTGACATGCTACAGTTTCCATTTTCTGCATCTGAAGTGAGGTTACACCCACAAAAGCTCATGCAATAAATAATTTTGTTAGTCTTTAACAGAGCCACAGGACTCCTTGTTAGTTTTGCTTAACTAGACTAACACAGCTACCTCTCTGGAACTACTTTAGTAACCATCTGTTCCACCTTGTATTTAGCTGTGACACTGACTACCTTTTCCAGACCTGAAGAAAAACTCTGCATAAGCACACAAGTTTTTCTCTTTTACAGAGAGAAGTTGGCCCAGTTTTACTACACCAACCTTATTTCTCTAATATTCTGGAACCAACAGCTACAGTGATACTGTGAACAGGAATGTTTGACAGCACAGATCAGACATGACTTTGCTTTCTTTGGCTTTATCTGAGCTCCCCACCCTCCCACCCCCTGCCAAAACTAAGTTCCAAAGAATTTAATCTACATAGGAAAAATGTAAGGCTGAATTAACCTTGGGAGGAACATTTTTATTATAATGAACATGCAAGACTGTTAAAGAAAGCATTTGTTGTCTATGTCAACGGAAGTTGTTTCCTGGTCACCACCTCTTCTAGGCCTTGAGCTCTCCTGATCCCAACATAATGCACCTTACTCTCCTCCTCCTGTAATACACAGTTGGTCTTTGAGAAGGAGGTTGCCAGATGTACTTCTGAATCAATTTGTTCTCAGCTTGTCATGCAGTATTCTCCATGACATTGGAGATTGCCATATTTTCTACTCAATTTTCTACTTGAAAAAAGGCACAGTTAGTTCAATAGTTGGGAACTGGAAGCTGGATGGTGTGTTGTGTTTATAATAGAATTAGTCTTGAGATGAGCCATAGTGTGTGCCCGTGTTGAGGAACAATGAAATTTCTGCTCTGGTTCCCATTGTGTGGGAGATGGCTATGCTTCCCCAGTGTATTTCCTTCTAAATAAAATCAGTGTTGGCAATGGAAAGAAATGCTTTACAGGAGGCAAGCTCAATAGATGGATGAATGCCATTGGCCAGTCTGGCATAGTATATCACTCTGTAGATAACTGGTCCTTTTTTTTTTTTTTTCCTTTCAGATAAACAAACTGGTTGAATATTACCAGCAGCTGGCTCAGAAAGAGAAGATTGAGCGGGACCGTAAGAAGCTGGTGCGACGCCGAAACTACATGCCACTCGCCTTTTCGGTGAGCTGGGACTTGGACATTGGTGGTCCTAGAAAAGAAACAGTGAAGCATAGGAGTAGGGCTTCCTAAATTAACCGGGTAATATTAAAAGCAAGGAGATCTATTAGGAAGGACTTGAAATAAAGAAACTCTGCTTAGACACTGTTTGGGTGATGATTGTATCAGTAATCTTCCTTCCAATTATTTCATTAGTTCAGAGTCCCTCTACCTTAATCCCTAAAGGATCTCAAAATCTGCTACACTGACAGCGTGAAGGAATCAGCTCAGCTACCGTTCAAATGCAGCTGCTTCTTGTGTGAGGACACTGCAACAGTCCGGCATTGTGTTTTTTTAAAGGATAGTCTGAATATTTCGATAGAGAAATGATCTTTTGGGTGGTTAGGCAGAACAGAAATGCCAGAGTTGGAATGTAGCCTGGATACCAGGGTTAGTACTTCTCTATACAATTGTATACTGTTGTTCAGTTGTTCATCACATACTTGCCAACTGCCCTCCTAGTGCAGGATTGACGTGTATTGGTTATCTGCTAGAAGTCTTAACTGAATTTGGGCTTGAGAATAGCTCGTGACCAGAATGGTGCATTTATTGTAACTGCTAGAGCGAAGCTTACTTCATTTAACAGGGTAACACTGTGTGCTTGCTGCCTTTTGGTTAACTGTGTAACCAGCCTGCTCTGTGCATTTGCTCTTGTCTTATGGCTGCATTTTTTGTCTCTGTTGCTACCTGCTGCTTTTTGGGGGGCTCTTCACAGCAACACACAATACACGTAGTGGTAAGTCTCTTCATAGTTTCTGCTAGTGTTAAAGCTCTTTTAGTGCAACTTGAAACCCCTTACATACCAATAGTGTGTCGGAAGTCCAGCACAGTTTGATTTTTAGCATCATTCTGAAATTTATTGTAGGGCTTGCATTTTAATAATTTAGGTTTCTTTCTTTGGCCCTTGGGCACGTACCATGTTTGAAAAACAGCACTTTCCGATGCACTGACTGAGACACAGTCCCTGCATACACTAACAAGGCTTCCCGGCATGGTTGTTAGCAGTCTTCCTACCAGTCAGCCTGGCCCATCAGATGAAAATCTCTCACTTTAGCTCCAGGAGAAGCAAATTCCCTTGGAAGTCTGAGCAGCCAGCTTCTTTAGACCTCACAGCAGCAGGTCCTCCACTTTTAAAATCCTGGCTGAGATCTAGTAAGTCAGTGAGCAGCTCAGGTGTCGTACCCATTGTGGTTGTGCCTAGAGATGAGTGGACTGATATGTAGCCAGGACCCATGCCATACAGAACTGAAAGCTATATTTCACTTTCTCCATCTATTTCTGATGGCCATGCAAAGTGTTCTAATCTGTAATGTGCTCACATTTACACACTTCAAGGTCAGTGAACTACCACATTTTGCACTAATAGTAACTGAGTGACCTTCAGGAGCTGCACTGAGGTCAGCACATTATGGTTATTTTAACTCAGTGTTTTATGTTAAAGAGTTAAAGCTTAACAAATTTGATAATATACCTCTGCCCCTTCAGCCTGCAGGTTGTAATTACACATATATATATTGTACTAGCAAGACCAGCAGAATATCTGCAATTTATTGAGCAAAGAAGAAATTTTGTTTGCTTTCATTTGCTTGGCTCCCTATGCTTGTCATGCAGTCGCAGGCTCAAATTTGCTGTATGCCTGTGTTCAGGGAGACAGCACATCTGGATTTGGTGGAAAATGTGCTGTTTTCTTCCTTGTAGGACAAATATGGCCTGGGAACCAGACTCCAGCGTCAGAGGCCTGGGGCACCCCTCAGTGCTCTTACTGGACTCTCGTGAGTTTTCAGCGTTCGATCCTTTGTCAGTGGGAGGGATAAAGGGGATAATAAAGGTATAAATTCAGAACGCTGGATAAGGTGTTTAGTATAACTGGAAAAGGGCTTCACATCTAGAATTGGTGGAGAGGTGGGATCATATTAGAGGACATTGGGCAGAGGGGGTGGAATCACTACTGAATTTCCAGCTGTCACTCATCCTGCAGCTTACTCTGCTGGTCTTAGATACCACAAAGATTTCCACACAGAAGTTAATGCAAGTTTGTTACTTCACAGAATGGTATGAGTTAAAGGGGAGTCCCAGCCTTAATGCTAGGCTTTTTTGTTCGTTTTGAGTGTGCTAAGCCACCATTTTTACTATGGTAGAATGGTTTCAGTCATTAAATGTGTACCACATTTAATGACTCCCTAATTTGTCTTTACTTTTTTTTTGCTTCAGCCTGAAAGAAGGAGAGGACCAGAAGGAAATCAAGATTGAACCTGCGGATGCAGTAGAAGAAGTGGAACCTCTTCCTGAGGATTATTACACGAGACCAATAAATCTAACAGAGGGTAACAGCTTAGCATTCCATTTTGTTCTTGTGTTGCCTCTCACCAGCTAACCATTGAAAGCAGTGTAGGACTTTGTCCATGGTAAATGCTCCGTGGGGGGGGATTAGTGTTTGTATAGTTTAATTGTGTTGCTGGAGGTGGTGCGGTGGTGTAACTTAGTAAAGAAGGATCAGATCTTTGACTTTTTAAATTGAAGCTTTAATTGGTTGAGGTCAGACTTCATGGTCTAATTTGAAGCAAGAACCTGGAAAGTGAGGACTCCTTCTGATAGTATTTTGTTACTGACTTTATTTCATTTTGAAAACCGGTAACTCTCTTCTTCCTCCAAGTACTAACATCCTTGTTAGTAATAACAGGAAATGGGGGAAATAGCTGTGCTGATGGGGAATGCACTTGTATACTGTGCTTTATACTAACAACTATTCATCACTTTGGCATTAGTTTTAAATAGTTGATTTACTCTTGAATTATTTAGCTGGATTCCACTTCAATTGGTGAGTCATAGTGAATTGGCTGAAGAAATGTTGGAGCAAGTACAAAGTTCAAACAACAATCAGATTTTCTGTTTTGAGTACATTGTTCTGCTACTTACGCTCTGTGCCATGTGTCCAGTCTCATTTCTTTCAAATCTGCGAAAGAAAATGTTCAAGGAGTCTGCGCTGCTTTAGGAATATACCTTTTTGGTAATCTGATGCCTGAGTCTAAATTGGGCAAACACCTTGGATCAGAGGCTACTTCAGTCTTGTGCAATGCACTGCTCAACTGGTGTGATATTGAAAAAGCTAAGAAAATGGGGGAATGTAATTTTTCAAGGCTGCATTCAACTGTTCGTTCCTATTCATGCCTTGTAAATTTTAAATAGCCACAAAATGCCTATAAAAATTTGATCCCCAGTTTTGTGGCTGCCTGTTGTAGATATAATACTTGTATCTACAGTGCCTGGTCCTCACTCTTTCTTTGTCCTATCTTTGTGTTCATGTACTGCTGAAAATCTTTATTTGTTTGTGAAGAGAATTCCTGCAGGAGGCCTGTAAAGTTCCTTAAATGTAGCAAAAGAATACTGTAATAAGGCCTATGCTGCATGACTTAGTGCAACTTATCATCAGTTGAGAACTGAATTTGGATATTTGTTTTCAAATATGTGCCTAGTGACCACCCTGCACCAGCGTCTTTTGCAGCCTGACTTCCAGCCAGTCTGTGCTTCCCAGCTGTACCCACGCCATAAGCACCTTCTGATCAAACGCTCACTGCGCTGTCGGGTAAGTAGGCAGGGACATGGAGGAGCTGGTCTGTAAGTTTTGAAATCTGAAACTGCCGGGGCCCCACTGAAAAACTAATTTGCAATTGCAATTCATCTCTGAAAGGTCCAGCCTACAGCAGTGCTAAAGGATCATGAAATAGCTAACAATCAAGTAGAGAGCCAGATCTCTGAAAGCATTTAGGTGTCTAAAATTGCAGATAGGCACCTAACGCCAACTGACATCTTGCTTTTAAGAACTTCTGGATATCTCACTAGGCATTTGTTTGCATCTTTATGGACTTAAATACCTTTGAAAATCCAGTCCTAAATGTATTAACTAGCCATGAGATGAGTATTTTAGCCCACTGCCTAGGAATATCTTATACGGCTGGTGTTAAAATTTTTTTTTTTTTAAACAAACAAAGTCGGGAAAAGTGGGAAATTTGGTTAGCACTGAGATGACTCGGTGCAGAATACTGATTCCCTGAGACTATGGACAATAAGTAGACATTTAACAGAAAAGCGGTGGACTAAGCACAGATATAGAAGCCAGGAAGTCTTGAATTCATCTCATGAGTTTTACTAATGATTCACTATATGACCTTGGGCAAGAGTCCTGTTTTTCCATCTGGCAAATGGGGATAATCTGAACTCCCAGAATGCTGAGGATTACTTAGTTAATATTGTTAAAGTATTTTGAAGATGTAAATTGATTTCCAAGTGCTGCATATCAGCGACGAGTAACTACAATTAAATTGCATCTGAAGGAAGGGGTTGCAGTAACTCCGGTTTAGTTCAGATTTGTGATGGGATTGCAGTCTTACATAATGGACAAGCAGCTACATAATGATTTTTGAATGTGGGGAGAGAATCTAAGTCCTTAGATTTTCAGGATAGCACCAGAACTGGAAATTTTCAGTTTATCAGCATTTTGACCAAATGTGTAGACTAAATTTAGGATGATTTGTGTGGGCTAGATTCTTAAGCTGATAGAATTAGTAAATTGAGTATCCAGACTATGGTACTCGCAGTTCTTATTCTTGACTCTGTGACTGTACACAATGCTTGTTTTTGTGTTGTTTAAATATCTTTATATCTCTTTTAGAAATGTGAGCATAATCTGAGTAAACCAGAATTCAATCCAACATCTATCAAATTCAAAATCCAGCTGGTTGCCGTGTGAGTATGCTGGGAATGAGTGGGGGTGTCAGAATCTTAATGTCTATTAATATTTGGTTAAAATCCTACCTTCTTTTAGGCCTACAAGAGTGATCTTGATGTCTAAAATTCAGGGATAACGGGGATATAAAAAGTACCATGGTAATTGAAACAAAGTTGCATTAGTTCTTTGACAGTCCACTGCCCCACTTTCGTCTAAAAAGTTAAAGGAAATTCATCAAGAGCTTGAACAATGTGAAAAGGGCATTCTCTCTTGTTTAAGGTGGTAATTGATAGGTGTTATCTACAGAACACTGGATTAGTCTGTTCTGTATAATCCTTTTGATTGAACTGTAGGTTTTTAAACATACTGAAGCTTACAGTTCTAAACAAGTCAGATGAATATTTTGGCTGTGAGGGTGGACTCTTTGATGGGCAGAGTGTGGGTAAGAGCAGGCTCATGTTGTCTTTCGTTTGTAGTAACTACATCCCTGAGGTGAGGATCATGTCCATTCCCAACCTGCGCCACATGAAGGTCAGTGCTTCTCTTTTCACATCCCTTCAGGGTAGAAAGTAGAGTGTGGGTGGTGGATCCACAGTATTTGTAAAGGTCCTCTAGCTTAAGGAGGGACTGGGTTTGTGATGACGTTAGCTTCCTATATTTTAAAGCTAAATGGAGTGGAGTTAACAGTGACTGTTGCCATTCAGAGAAGGTACCATAACTGAAGGATGGCAAGTACCTTATCTTAGTATGGGATGAGATGAGGAAGACATCTTTGCACTTTGAATAAGTCGGTGATGGTATAAAATGACAATAATGAATGTCACAATGTAGCAGTATGTTGGGAATGAGAAATAATGGAGTTAGGAGTCAGTAAATTCCTAGCTTACGTTTTCACTTTATAAAATTGTAATATTGAGGTGGAAAAGCTCTTTGTAAGTGTAACATGGCATAGGATCCTTTCTCTGAATATGTACATCCCAAGAGGAGGATGGATGGTGCAGATCAGGGATGAGCACAATATTGCCCATGGGCCAGATCCAGCGCTTCTAACATTTTTGTTTTGGTCCACCATGATGCTGGAATTGAAGGAACTATTAGAATCTTCCTTCATGCTGGGGCATAGCTGTGGGTGGGCCACCAACTTTGATAGCAGGCCCGCTCCAAGCTCCACTTAAATTAACTCCAGCCGGAGACTTCTTGGCCAATGGTTTCCTGAACCTCCTGCTTCCAGTCATGTGGCTGGAAGAATGACATTTGGAAAATGCTTGAACTTAAGTTGTATTTAAAAGTTTTGTGTTTAATGTTGTTACAATTTTACTAGTGTGCACAAAATGGTCTGTGATATGAATTGTGTCTCGAGGATAAATGTGTATTTAATTAATTAAGTGTAAATACTTTGTTGTGGAAAGAACTTAATGGGATCTTTATGCAATAGATAGTGAGGTAACTCCATTAATGTAGTAGAAAAGTGCTTACCTTATAATGACTTACTAAAATTTGTGGAGCGGCCTCCCTGTGTAGATTATTGCCCACACGCGGTATGAATCAATGGAGCATTCTGTAGATCTTCAAGGAGGTTATATGACATAGTTCTGAAAGCAACATTAACCAGCCTCAGGTCAGTGCCATAAAACAGAGCACTAAAGTGAAAGATGATTTCTTAGTGTAGTTGGTTCCCTAAACACTGCACCCTGCCTTTGTATCTTACCAGGAGAGTCAAGTTCTTCTGACCCTGACCAATCCGGTGGAGAACATCACCCATGTCACACTGATGGAATGTGAGGAGGGAGACCCTGATAACGTCAACAGTACAGCTAAGGTACTGCAGATTCTTGATGCACAGTTGATAACTCAGAGACATAGTCCAGTGCAGTGAGCATGCACATGAGTTGGGCAGCACCCAACTTCTTATAAGCTGCTGGAGGATTCATGCACATCAATCTCTGACAGATTACAGCCTTAAACTTCAATGTGTTTATTATCAGGGTCCATAATGCTGAAGAGAGAACTTTCTAATTCAAGGGGAAAGTGTTCTTGTGACCCTTTGATAAAGAGGAAACGGAATGGGTGGAGGAAAACCAGAGGACTCGTCTCTTCCTGGGTGGCACCTCATTTCTTGACTTGCCTTCAGAAGAGAGTGCTTACCCAGCTGGAGATGTGTGGGTGGTGGGCTGTGTTTCCATGGTGCCCTTCTCTATTCTGTGTTGCAGGTGGTGGTTCCACCCAAGGAGCTGATTTTGGCTGGCAAAGATGCTGCAGCAGAATATGATGAGCTGGCAGAACCTCAGGATTTTCAGGATGACCCTGAGTGAGTTTTCCATCTATCATGTGTGCGGAATAACTTGGCATGTGGTACTTGCCTCTACTCAGCAACTTCCTCTTGTGTTACTCTTTCTGTCTGCATTATGAATTGGTCAGAAGACATTCACTTCGCTGTAGGCTGTGGATTAGCATAAGCTTGTAAGCAGCTGTTGGTTCTCTAGTGATTTATGCTAGCTTTTTAAGTAGAGTTTACAACTAATGCTGGAGAAATGGTGTACAGAACTTGCTAGTAGAATAGCTCAAAGATCTGTCCAGAGTCGTTGCATCGGTCCCACAAGGAGAAAAGCTGCTTGACACTTGGCTTATCTAATACTCTGTTTCTTATTTTGCAGCATTGTAGCCTTCCGAAAGGCCAACAAGGTGGGTGTTTTCATCAAAGTCACTCCACAGAAGGAAGAAGGTGACGTTACAGTGAGCTTTAAGATGAAGCATGAGTTTAAAAATCTTGCTGCTCCAATCCGCCCCACGGAGGAAGGCGATCAAAGTTCTGAGGTCATCTGGCTCACCCATCATGTAGAGCTGAGTCTTGGCCCACTGCTCCCATAACAGCTTCCAACAGCTGGATCCACAGCCATGGCGCTGGGATAAATTCTCTTGCCGTGACAGAACACACCCTACTGAAATGGGCTGTGATGTCTACATGCACCACAAATTTCAGCCAAACAATGAGGAGGAGGTTGTATAGGTGAGGGAGAAGGGAACTGTGGAGTTGGATGATTTGTTCTGCTCTCTCTAATGTCCACTGCGCGAATCTGTGGCTTTCTTGCAACACCACATGCTCGTTTAATTTGCAGTACGAAGTTCAGCATGGGAGGTCGCCTCTAGACCTGCATTATCCCTTGCTGAAATTGCATTAGCACAAAACTCCCCAAACTCTTACAGTGGCTTTCCTCTTCTCCATACCAGTCCAATGAAGTCAATATTAAGTGCTCAACCAAACAGATCCTTTCTCTGGTAGAGCCTGCTGTTCATGAGCAAATTTCCAGGGCTGTGGCTCTGTCTTTTCTGTTACAATAATCCTCTGTTGTAGCAGCACGATACACTCTTGCTTTCTTTCTGCTGTTAGAATCTCATTAGTTGAAAATTTTCTTTAGACCCAGGCACTCCAATTTTTTTTCCCCCTTCATAAGAAAGAATGCTTTGTGCTGTACAGCTTGTTTGGAAGGCAGTGGATCTTAGGAATGTTTTGGCTAAGTGTACTGAAATACACAGCTCTTCTGGGCTTGGCTTACAGTTTAAATCATTTTAAGCCTCTTTTGTTGTCGTTGGAAAACAGTTATTATGCATGGTACTTTAGGATCTGGAAGGACCAATGGCTAGTAGGTCATTGAAGTGAAAATGCTGCTGCTTCAGTTTTTATTGAGGCATGGACACCCAGTGCAATTTCTGCATTCAGTAAGTTATTTTATGAATGGTGAAATCAACCAAAGACCATGACAGCTCACATCATTTTAATATACACAAAACCTAAAGGGTTAATTCGGGAGCATGCTGTGTGTGTTTACCAGTGACTTGGGGGAAGAATAGCTGTGGACTTGGTGAGCAGAGAAAAACAGAACAAGGCTTATTTTAGCCCTTAACACTTCAGAAGCATGTGCCGTAAGTAAGGTTTATTTTGGCTGTAAGTCAGACCTAAAACCGCAAGTCCATGACTCTGGCTGTAACATGCCACCCTTACCACCAACTACAGTGTTAACAGAGCAACCAAGACAGGATTTCACTTCTTCCTACACAGATTTTCTCAGTTGCTCTTAGTTAAAAGCAGTGACTGTTGTGAACCTTCTCTGAATGAGCAGGTTACAAAAATCTTTATTTTTGGGCTGTGAGGGGCTCAACCTGAAGATAACCAAGGGGGCCTTCAAGATACGTTCTGTTTTGTTAAGTAAGGAACATGTTTACTGTATATGACTCTGTTGTTCTGTAGTGCAAGATTTTATGGCATATGGGAAGGGAGAGGGAGACATAATTTTATCTTAGTGAAATATTAATGCAGCGCATAGATTGGGGCATCTTGGCATGCATCTGAAAGTGACCTTTCAGTAAAACAGGAACTGGTGCCCATTTTGTGTTCAGAGGGAGTCAAATTGATCTGCATCCTGTTTAACAACCTTTGGGAAGGTGTTGCACCTTACCTGCTAGTTTGTGCAATGGGTATCACAGCAGAGAGGGGCTTAATGTTTACAAATTTGCATAGATGATACACAGATGTACAGCATGAGTTTAAGTGTAGCCAGTATTTATTCATAAATGTATACTGTTAATAAGTGTCTGCTACTGTCTTATGTAACCAAATAACAACACTTAAGCTTTGATTAATTGAGTTTTCCTCAGTAGCCAAACTGGTGAACTATAAACACTTAAGTATCAAAATCAATCTTTTGCAAACTAGTTCTTGGCAGCTGACTGGTATTTTCAAACTGGAGTTGTGAAAAAGCAGTTCATCACTTGTAACTGAATTTAGAATGTCGCTCTAGTGAAGTACACAAGAAAGACTTCGTAGCACCTAGATAATTCTTTAGGAAAATCAGATGTATTTGTGTGCTCTAAACCGCTAACTTGAAAAGTAAAGGGCACATTGACTTTGAATTGTTTAACTAGTCAAGTGAATTTATTTTCCCTTTAAAGCTTGTAGGAAACAGGAGTAACTTCAGCTGTTTTCCTTGCATATTTGCGCAAAAAGATCTCTACTTTTTCCCCTGGGGAACAGTGAAAGCACTCTGCAGTTATCAATGTTAACTCCACTAATGACTGACTGTATTGCCTTTGAGCGTAATTTATGTAGTGAACTTGAAATAAATAAAGCAGACAAAGCTGACTTTTTTGTATCTTGTGCAGTAACAGTATGCAAACTGCAGTACAAACATCAATGGTCATCTTGCACGTGAGATTGGAATCATTCCATTCATCCGTTAAATGAGGGCTAAATTTCAGCCATACTTCTTTAGGGCTGTAAAAAGGTCAACAGAAGAGTTAATAGCTCCTGATATAACACCCATGATCGCTACTGGATTATGTTGTCACTCCATTGCTTGTAATGGAATACAGTATTTTTTAAATTAATTTTTCCCAAACCAGCTTAAAATTGTGAATTTGTAAATATGTATTGCATCTTTGTAACAATCTTATCATCTGTGCACTGTGCTTGAAATACAAATCTCTGACAGGTAGGTAACATATCCAGTATTCTATCAACTTTGTCCTTAATTTTAAATTGATCTATGGACTCACATTAGGACTTCACAGATGACTAGGTGTATTTGGGTTAAACATGTCCTCAGTTTTAAGAGTGTGCTGGACAACTACCTAGAGACCTGCAAATCCGTGGATATCTGCATTATATCCGCATCTGCGGATACAACTCGGATATCCGCGTACCATTTCTTGTGGATGCAGATCGGATACGGATCCACATATTTTTATCTGCACAGAGCTGGGTATCTGCAGTATATCCATGTCCATGGATACAACATGGATATCCGTGGACCATTTCTTGCAGATGCAGCTCAGATATGGATCCATGTATTTGTATCCATGCAGGGCTCTACAGGTACCCTCTGTGTAATTGATTGAAAAAAGAATGCCAGCACAAAGCATCTCTAATTTTTTATTAAAACAAGAGCATAAAAGATCATTTAGGAGCAAATTTTTGGTGTTCAGAAAAAGAGCAAAAATGGTGTAGGTTTTAACTCACCACTTCCATAATTTCAAATGCTTTGAGTTTTTCAAAATTTTGCCTTTACTTAAAAATTCTGTAGCTGTCTGTGAGTCCTGTGGCACTTAAAAGACTTAAAGTGGGTCAGGATTTCTATCTTCCTGATCACTCCATTAATGATTTGCTAATTGCAGAACTCAGACAGATGAATATTAGATCAAGGCTTCAATAAGAAGCTGCTGAGCCTATTTCAGGACTGTTATAGGGTCTTTGACTTTTTCTCATTATGACAGGTGATTTGACCTCATCTTCCTCTGTATGTTGTTCCCCAGTGTTTGAATCTTTACAACTTTTGATTTGCTGTTACAGTGTGACCTGTTCCTATGCCTTACTCTGCCCTGCGTTTATTTCCTCCCCTTCTGTAATTTTCCCCCATCTTCAAAGCATCTGAGCAAGTGGGATTTTCTCCCAGGAAAGCTCATGCACTAAATAAATTTGTTAGTCTTTAAATGCCAGAGCACTTCCTGTTGGTTTTATTGAACTAGACTAACAGGGCTGCCCCTTTAGAACCTAGCTGTCAATAAACTATCACTGAGGCATCTTCATTAAATCCAGGCACAACTTCCGCGCTCTGTGCTGAAATCTGATTGCTTTTTGTTTCCTGTCTTTTAATAGGTACCAAAATAAACCAGAAAGTCTCTCCCCCACCCCCAGGTTAGGGTTAGCTGACATCAGGCACAAGGAGGACATCTCCTTTTTAGCTTCTCCATCTGGCATTTTAAAAATAGATGATTTTGTCTGGCTTTTTATTTGCAGGGGTTAAAGTATGCTGGAACACACCAGAACTCCCTATTTTTAAAGGGGAAGCATTCCACGCCCCCCTAAAAAACATTATATTAATACGGTGTTTTCTGCATGTGTCCTCTTCATAATTCCCTCTCCTTGCCATGCTCTGGCATCTAGTAACCCTACCCCAGCAGGGGCATTGCCCCCCCCCCGTGGTATTTCCTCTAGTGCCTTCCATGGGGCGGGTCTTTCACTCCCTGGGATAGCCTTGCATCCCTCCTACCCCGAGCCGTCACTCTCTGTGAGAGACCCTGCCTCCAACCAATCCCCCATCCTCCTCTAGGCCCCGCCCCAGGACGGGTCCATTCTGCAATGCGGCGGGGGGGGGGCAAACCTCCCGGCCGAAGAGATGAATGGCAGCGCCGCGCACGCGCAGGCAGCCCGCCACCTCTATGGTTAGTGGCGGGGGCTAGAGCGGCCGTAGGAAGCAGCGCGCATGCCTCCCGGGGTCACGCTGAGGTCACCCCGCTCCGTTCTCCCTTCCTCCGCGGTGCATGCCGGGGTGCTGGAGGAGCGCGCGCGCTTCCTTCCAGCGCCTGGCTGCTGCCGGGGCTGCGCCGCGGGCAAGATGGCGACGTCGCTGGGCTCCAACACCTACAACCGGCAGAACTGGGAGGACGCGGTGAGGGAGGCGGCGCCGCGCTGCGTTGGGGGCCGCTGGCGGTTTGGGCGGGGCTGGGGGGAAACTGAGGCAGGCGCTGGCGAGGCTGTGCAGCGCCGAGCACCGCGGGGCAGGGCGGGATCTTCGCCTGTCGTCGGGAGGGGGCCTGTGCTGGGCCCAGGGGTTTCCTTACCCACCCGCACCCCCCTGAATTTCCTCAGCCCCCCAGGTGTCAGCTCCTAACAGTGTCAGACCAATGTAATGAGCACCCC
>ML682007.1:5650368-5672532 GCA_007922195.1 Podocnemis expansa
TCCAGGTGTCAGCTCCTAACAGTGTCAGACCAATGTAATGAGCACCCTGACATCCTCCTGCATCCCCTGAATTTCTCAATATCCTCCTCCAGGTGTCAGCTAGTAACAGTGTCAGACCAATTTAATGAGCATCTCAGCACCCCCCATATCTCCCCCTGCAGCCCCCCCAATTTCAAGTCCTGGGGAAGCTGCTGGCTGCACCCCCGCTTTGAGCAGCTGGAGCTTTGCCTGCACCTTGGCTCGTCCCATCTCTTGGGGCTGCAAGAAGCTGGCTGTGGAAACGCCACCCTTGGCTGGAGAAGGGGCACGATGTGAGCGATGGGATTTAGTGGTGATTTTTTGTCGTCTTTGTTGCAGGATTTCCCCATTCTGTGCCAGACGTGCCTCGGAGAGAACCCCTACATCCGAATGGTATGTGACTCTTTCCGGCTTTTATCGCATCTAGGGAGACCGGCTGCTGAACATCAGGCTTAGGGGAGTAAGAATGAACGTGGAGAAATGAGGCAAGCAGGAGATGCCAAAATGCGCTGCAGACCGTGCCCATACAGGAGAAGATGGCTTGATTTTCAAATTGACTTTCCAGGGGGTGGGGAACATAGTCCAAACAAATCAACTTCAGAAGGGATAGCCGTGTTAGTGTAGTCCAGTGAAAAAAACAACAAGGAGTTGTGTGGCACTTAAAGACTAACAGATTTGTTTTTTGCATGAGCTTTCGTGGGAGAAGATCCCACTTCCTCAGATGCTTTGAAGATGGGTGAACGAAAGCTCATGCAAAAAATTAAATCTGTTAGTCTTAAAGTGCCGCACAACTCCTTGTTGTTTTCAAACAAATCAAGCAATCAGAAACTTAAGTGGAAGTCAAGAGCACTTCTCTTAATAGTTAAAGCCCAGGAGGTGGGGTAAACATAGGGTCTGTTGCAACTTTGGGTCTGTCTTCATGACTTAAAGAAATGTGAGGTACTGAAAGATTGAATAAATTGTCCAGTCATTAAAATGTGCCTTGAAAAGTGCTTTGATATTATTTGGTGGTGGTTGCTTGAATATCCTTTTAATCCTTGGTTTTTACCCAGTATGATGGTGTTTTCAGTGGAAGGCTGTCTATGTTCAGACAGGTTCCGAAGGGGTAGCCATTGTCACTCTAGCTTAGCAAAACAAATGAGGAGGAGCCTGGTGGCACTTTTAAAGACTAACAGATTTATTTATGACGTGAGCATTTGGACATCAAGTATGCTTATGTGTTATATTATTATTCTAAATATCCCTGTTTCTACACTCAGCTCTCCCTAAGTACATTTTGGTCTTTATGAAATGCTAAGGAGCTATAAATTTTAATGTATGATCTGTTTCAAAGATAGATAGAGGATTTTATTTTTGCATGTTATAGATCTCCGGATGTTCTGTCATTATCTAAGAAAACAGATACTAAAAAGCCCAAGCTGAAGTTGAGGGGTTTCTTTGAAAGGTTTAAAGGTATTCTTTTGAATATCCTGCCATCATCAAAAATAGGAAGGTTTGGACATGAATTTGTTCCAAAGAGTCTCCAGGTTAAGTGAAAGCCATAGGGGCAGATGTCTCCAAATGCAACCAGGACAGAGAAGAAACATGCAGAAGGTGTGGTGGTACAGCATGTGGCTAGTTGGGTGGAAGAGATGAAAGCACAGATTATTTACTTAAGAGGTGTGAAATGTGGGAGATCGTATCATTGACTGGTATCTTGTGGTTATATTAGTAACTTTTTATTTGATTTTATTCCAGACCAAAGAAAAATATGGAAAAGAATGCAAGGTATGTTTGTCTATTTTAGAAGAGTTGATTTTGGGATTAATTCATTTTTTCCAGAATTGTATCTCAAGTCTGAATGGAAACTATAAGATAACAATCCAAGAGACAGCTTCAAACAATTGTTTATTCATGTTTACAAACTCTTGAGCAAGTGAAAGCCATGATGCATACAAAAAGTTGGCAACAGTCAAGCTGTGAACATGCTCTCTACTTATGACTGTATAGTGTTTGAGGAACAGACCCTTAATTATTAAATCTGAAAAATGTTTAGGTTTATTTCCTTAGCATCACTGTTTAGGCTGGTGGTTGCTTTTACATTTTGGGATTGTTCAGATTCACTTCTGCTTCTAGTCATTTTCATTCAGTCACTTGCAAGAACAGAGCACTCTTGGGTTAAGTTTCAAACCCTGCAAGAGACTAATGCCTAAACAAATTTTTTTTTTTAAATTAAATGTAAATAGTATATCATGAAAACAGTTCAGTTGATGTTTGATTTTTATAAATTCATCTTCTGTTTGTTCAGAACCTAAATTTGGGTTTCACCTGGCAGTGTTCTTTCTGTAATGTATATAGGTAGCATCCAATGGCCTTAAATTAGTTCCGTCTCACCCCAGGAGAACGTGGTGTTGTCTTTAATCCTTCCCCTCCTAGTGGATTCACAGAATCCATAGGTTGGCGCCAAAAGACGGAACTCAGCACTCCCAGTGGCAAGGTTACTGACACAGCTTTTGCAGAAAGAGTAAAGGGGAAAAAGAAAAAGTTGTCTCAGAGAGGTTTGCACTTAAAGCTGGTTTTCTTCTTAGTTTGAAATCATCAGTTGCTGTTGCTCCAGAAAAAAGAAAAAAAAAGCACAGCAGGGATTAATGCTGGACTAGGTTTCTGTTGAATTTATTTAATCAGTATAGAATTTTCTTGTTAAAAATTCATTTCCTCTTCACTTTTCCCTTAGGAAATGGGGGGTAGATGGAGCTTGGCTTTCCACTGAATCTCAGCAAGTGGTTTATGCTTAGTATCTCTGAGACAAGCCAGCCTTTGCATTTCAAAAAGGAGAAAGCAGGAGTCTTTAGTGCTAAGCCTCATATTGACTCCAGTGGAGGAGTATTTTAACTAGCACCATCTCCTTCATACTAAGAAACCAGAGTGGTTTACTGAAAGGCATCTGCCTATTCTTTATCTTGCAAATTAACTGGAATAGTCCTACAGTGACATCTCCTTGAACAAAGCAGAGGTTCTCTTTGCCCTTGGGCTCTGAGCAAAGTTGCTTGAGTGTTCAAATCACTGCAAGAATGTCTACCCAAACCTTTCTTTTTCTATCACAATGGGGCAACCAAGAAATGTCTGATTTTCCTTTTTCTTTTTTTGTTCAATTCTAAACTTGTTTGCTTGAATTTTTACATGTTAAGGTAGTATGTGAGGTAAGTAATTGAAGGCGAGGAAGCCTCTAGCAGTAGCTGAGTTTCCGTTAAAATTGGAATGTTAGTGTCATTTTCAGCTGTGATTAGAGAGGTACAAGTCATTGCTCTGTTTGTCTCAGATTTGTGCCAGACCCTTCACAGTGTTTCGCTGGTGCCCAGGTGTTCGAATGCGCTTTAAGAAGACAGAAGTGTGTCAGACATGTAGCAAGCTGAAGAATGTGTGTCAAACCTGCCTGCTTGACCTGGAATATGGTGTGTAGCTGGGGTCAATTTACCAAAAACTGGAAGTACAGTGTAAGACTAACTCTGTTTGTCTCCTGTCTCTGCATAATCTTAATACAGCTCTTTAAAAAAAAAAAAAAAAAAAAATCTGTATCTCCTCAGCTGTGTGCTTCTGGCTGAAGATACGTATTTGTTTAGAGATGTATGTATGAGAGAGAAGTTGAACAAGTCTGACTAGGACCTTTTCTAGGATATACCGGAAGGCACATCTGTATGCTGAATGGTGTTCTGGTCTGTGCATAAAGCTTCCAGCTAATTAAAGACTAAATCATGTCTGATAATTCTATCCATTCTAAAATAAGATCTTCATATACACACTAGTGCTCTGATGTGATTGACTGTGCTCATGCTAATGAGTTGCTATGGATTTCCAAGAATATGGTCCAGTTAGAATCAATGGAGAGAGTATTAGATTCTTGACGTGACACACTTCTGTTGCTGGCAAGGGTAAAAATAGCTTCATTAGTGACACTAGAAAATAGGATGAATGAATTTGTGATTAACTGCATCCCATTGTTCAGATATGTTTCAGTAAAATAGGCAGAAGCTTTTGAAAAACTACACTGAAACTACCAGAGGGGTAGCCGTGTTAATCTGTGTACAGGAAAAACAGCGAGAGCCCTGTCGCACCTTATAGACTAACAGATTTCTTCAGGTACAAGCTTTTGCGGGCTCCAACCCACAGATGCATGGAGCCCACGAAAGCTTGTACCCGAAGAAATCTGTTAGTCTATAAGGTGTGACAGGGCTTGCATTACAATGAAACTACACAGACTTCCAGTCTTCTTCAGTTCACCTTTCATGGCAGGTGAAATAATACTATCCAGAGGATGTTAACTAATGCACTGTAAAACAGTGAATCAGTTCAGATTTGACTGTTCTTCAAGACACTTTTTCATAGTGCACTATCTTAATGTATGTTCTAATAACCACTTTTAGTCTTTCTGCTTTGGTTGTATTAATTTTGGTTTTTTCATTTAATTTTAGGTTTACCTATTCAGGTTCGAGATGCAGGACTCTCTTTTAAGGATGACATGCCCAAATCTGATGTCAATAAAGAGTATTACACCCAGAACATGGAGAGAGAAGTAAGTAAATGTATTTGTAACAGAGTCTGTTGGTGATTTGTTTCACTCGTTCTGTAAATGAAATGAACAACATCATCTTGAAAATTTCCTGGATGATCTGATTGTGTGTCAGTTTCTTGTCATAAGCAAAGAAATACACATTCTTTGTCTACTACTTAGATTTCGAATTCTGATGGCACAAGACCAGTTGGTGCTTTAGGAAAAGCTACTTCTACCAGTGACATGTTGCTTAAACTGGCTCGGACCACCCCTTACTATAAACGCAACCGACCCCATATCTGTTCCTTCTGGGTGAAAGGAGAATGCAAGAGAGGGGAAGAGTGTCCCTACAGGTACAGTTTTATTTAAACAGCTAGCGTTGACAATGGTCAGGTATAGCGACTTTGTTTGAAACATAGAGAATTCACCAGTAAAATGAAAGTAATGCAGTGTCTTGATAAGCATTTTTGCAGATATTATGGGAAAAATTACATAAGAACAGCCATGTGGGGTCAGACCTAGAGGTCAGGGCCGGCCTGACCACATACGTGAACTAGGTGGTTGCCTAGGGTACCAGTTTTTAGGAGCACCAAATTAGATGGAAATGAATTTTTTTCCTCTATTTAAAAAAAATATATATAAAATCATTTTTTTTCTATATCAAATGGCGGGGGGCACCAAAGTCATAGTTCACCTAGGGCACCAAAAACCCTTAGGCCGGCCCTGCCAGAGGTCCTTCTGGTCCAGTAGTCTGTCTTCCAGTAGTGACTGATGCCAGATGCTTCCCAGGGAAAAAACATAATAAGGTGATTATTGAGTGATCCATCCCTTCTCATCCACTCCCAGCTTCTGGTGTTTACATCCCTGTTCACCTTTGCTAATAACTGTTGATGAGGCTATCCTCTATGAACTCATCTCATTGTTTTTTGAACCCAGGTATGCTTTTGGCATTCACAACAGCCTCTGGCAATGAGTTCCACAGGTTGACTGTGTTGTGTGAAATAGCACTTCCTTTTGTTTTAAACTTTCTGCTTATTGATATCATGGGGTGATGTCTGGTTCTTTTGGTTTGTGAATGGGAAAATAACACTTGCATATTCACTTTCTCCACACCATTTGTGATTTTACAGGCCTCTGTCATATCCCCTGTTAATTTTGTCTTTCCAAGATGAAAAGTCCAAGTCTTTAATCTTTCCTCGTACAGAAGCTATTCCATATCCTCAGTCATTTTTGTTGCCCTTTTTTGTACCTTTTCCTATCCTAATATACGTTTGATATGGCGCAGCCAGAACTGTGTTCAGTATTTAAAGGTGTGGGCATGCCAGTTATTTATAGAGGAGCATTATATTTTCTCTTTTTCTTATCCCTTTCCTGATAGTTCCTAACATTTTGTTCAGCTTTTTGGACTGCTGCTGCGCATTGAGCAGTTGTTTTCAGAGAACTACCCATGATTCAAAGATCTTTCTTGAGTGATAAAAGCTAATATAGACTCCACCATCTTTTGTGTATAGCTGGGATTGTTTTCCATGTCCATTACTTTTCATTTGTCAACATTGAATGTCATCTGCCATTTTGTTGAACAATTGCCCAGATTTGTGTGATCCTTTTCTAACTCTTCACACTTAGCTTTGGACTTCTGTCTGTGAGGTAATTTTGTGGCATCTGTAAATTTTGCCATCTCACTGTTAACCCTTTTTTCAGATCCTCCATATATAAAAGTATGTTGAAAAGCACTGGTCCTAGTACAGATCCCTGGGAGAGACTGCTGTTTACTTCTGTCCATTC
This sequence comes from Podocnemis expansa, assembly GCA_007922195.1. Taxonomy (NCBI): domain Eukaryota; kingdom Metazoa; phylum Chordata; order Testudines; family Podocnemididae; genus Podocnemis; species Podocnemis expansa. The sequence goes on from ML682007.1 coordinate 5,656,700, forward strand.
TGAAAACTGATCATTTATTTGTTTTCAGTCTTTTAACGAGTTACTAATCCATGAACAGACATTCCCTCTAATCCCATAAGTCTACTTTGCTTAAGAGCCTTTCATGAGGGACCTTGTCAAAGACTTTCTGAAACTGAGTGTGAACTTGACATATATCACCAGAGAATGAATCCCTTTGCAGCAAGATCTTTCAGTCATGCTGCATGTTTCAGCAGTGAAGTGAAACATCAATCACCGTAACAAATACAGGTTTTCTCTTATGTTGTTTGCGTCTCTTTGCAACATCATTCTATGCAACAGGACACAGTGTCCTATAGTCAATGATCTGAACTTTCCCTGTTTGAAACTCAGCTCTTGCAAATTTATGGACCCATGGTTGAGCTTTGTGAGCTGCTGTGTAAGAACTGTAGGTGATTTCTATAATAAATTAATAAGTAATTTGAATTCTTAAGGCTCTTCGGTTGTTCCACTTTGGTGTGATTGTTTGAACAATTGTAGTTATTAAGGCGTCAGATGGCTTTTTAAAGAAAGAAGTGACTGTTACAGTCATATTACTGTGGTGTAGTTGTAGCAGCGCAGTGTTATAAAAAGTTCTGTTCACCATGCTTTAGACATGAGAAACCTACAGACCCAGACGATCCTCTGGCCGATCAGAACATTAAAGATCGCTACTATGGTATTAATGACCCTGTAGCTGATAAGCTTCTGAAACGGGCTTCAACCATGCCTCGCCTGGACCCACCTGATGACAAGACCATCACCACATTATATGTAGGAGGCCTGGGAGATACCATCACGGAGACTGATCTGAGGTATGTAGGTGCATCTATATTTCCATTTGCTTTTCAACTTTATGCCTAGTAACTGAGAATGTTTCTTTGCTTCCTAAGGCATCCCCAGGGGTGTTACTTGGGGGTGGGGGGGAGAGACCTCCCCCCACGTGGCCCCAGTCACGCACTGGGGCCCAATCTGATCACTGCTGCTTGTCGGCAGCAGCAGGAGCCTGATCTGGCTTTGAGCCTCCTGCAAGAGGCTTGGAACCGGAGCCAGTCTGCACTGCTTTTTACAAGTGGCAGGAGCAGTCTCCAAGCAGCAGCCACTCTGAGACAGCTCCTGCTGCTTGTGTGGAGCTGCAGGGACCATCTCCCTCTTTGAGGCTCTTGCAAGAAGCTCAGAGCCGGGGACAATCCCTGCCGCATGTAAAAAGTGGCAGAAGCTGTCTCGGAGTGGCTGCCTCTCGAAGACTGCTCCTGCAGCTTGTAAAAAGTGGCATGGACTGTCTCTGGCTTTGAGCCTCTTGCAAGAGGCTCAAAGAGGGAGATGGTCCCTGCAGCTCTGTACAAGCAGCAGGAGGCATCTCACAGCAGCTGCTGCTTACCAGAGTGGCCCAGAGTCAGATCGGGCCCCTTCCAGCTGCACTGTTAGGCAAAGATCCAGGGCCCGTGCCTGCTGTCTCCAGTGTAGTGATGCCCTGGGGTACTCCTACAACAGTGTGTGTCTCACAAGGTTGTGAACATGAGACCTTTACTGTATTGTGTGTGTTATGGAAAAGAGGAGCAGAATCCATTTTGCTGTTCTTTCTTTGCAGAAATCACTTCTACCAGTTTGGGGAGATCCGGACGATAACTGTGGTACAGCGGCAACAGTGTGCATTCATTCAGTTTGCTACACGGCAAGCTGCAGAAGTAGCTGCTGAGAAATCTTTTAACAAGCTCATTGTCAATGGACGCAGACTCAACGTCAAGTGGGGGAGGTGAGTGTGTAGGAGAGGACAAGGGGAAATTTCCCTCTGGATAGTGGTTTTGGAGAATCCAGTCTTAACTGAGCATTTTAGGTAACATGTTGCTCTTATTCAACTCAAAAGCAGTCTTAGTGACTTGGAACCAGAGCCCAGCATTGTAAGAGGCTGAAATGTTCACTGGATTGCCTGGCTTTTGAGGATGTTAATTGGCACTGGTTGTCTGAGAAGTTCTGTTTTGTGGTAGGCTGATGGCTGAAAAACCAGAATTAACTCCTTTTGTGCCAGCTTACAAAGTCACTGTTGTTGACATCTTGTAAATTCTTGATCCTTGGCCTAATGCAGTGGGTCTGAGATGGGTGACGCTGAAATTCTCTCTGCTGAGGATCTGCCACCTCCCTCTTCAGTTCTAATGCTTTTGGTTTGGATTTCAGGTCTCAAGCAGCAAGAGGCAAAGAGAAGGAGAAAGAAGGTACTACCGAGTCTGGTATAAAATTGGAGCCAGTCCCAGGACTGCCTGGAGGTAAGGGAAATGGTTCCGTACAGTGATCGTCATGGGCAGAATAGCTACCCCTGTAGGTGTGCTCTCTCTGTACCAGTGATTCCCACCCTGTGGTCTATAAGGGTCCTGAAGGTGGTCCGGCAGGGGTAGGGGGGTTGATGTGTTGCAGGTAAATGTACTGTGACAAATGCAGTATGCTTGAGAGTGAGCCTAATAATTTATTAGAAATAACTGTGTTAATACCACTCAATATACAAGTTTGACTCCTGTCAGCTATAGGTTATGTTAAAAACATTTAAAATGGTTTGTTTACATGGTGGTCCATAAAAGCTTTTGGTGATGATGTAGTGGCCTACATAAAGGGAAAGGTTGGGAACTGCTGTTCTATACCATTGGGATCTGGGGACAGCAGCACATTCGTTCCCAGAGCAGCTAGTGGACCTGTGTTCATAGAAGAGCTGAGTGGAGAGGTGCATTTACGGGCAGTGAAGGGATCTTTGGCCAGAAGGAAGTTGCCTGTGAGTGTGCCTTTCTTAATGTGATTTTAAAAGTTAAAATAAGGGCACTGGAATCACTGAGACCTCCTGAGGCCTGCTGCTGTGATCTTGATCCATTCGGTATTCCGTGTTGGGCAGGCAGGCAGAGTTGCTTAGCATTGGATTCAGATAGCTTTGTTGTGGAGGGGTCAGAGCCTGTGGAAGGGACTACAGCCATTATTCTTCAGGTTCTCTGGCATCATTCATCTGTGTTAAATACACACTAGCAATGTTTGACTGCAGCACTTCCCACAGGGTGAGAGGTCGGTATTTCTTTACCTTTTGTCTGATCTTTCACTAGTAACCAAAGTATGTTTGTGTCTTGCAGCTCTTCCCCCTCCCCCTGCTGCAGAAGAAGAAGCGTCTGCAAATTACTTCAACCTACCTCCCAGTGGCCCTCCAGCCGTGGTTAACATTGCCCTGCCACCACCTCCTGGCATCGCTCCACCACCACCTCCAGGTAATTCCTTCCGCACCCCTCTGGGGGAGAGCCAAAACTACCAAAGAGGCCTGGAATCAATTTTACTTGCCAAATTACCTGCTAAAAGGAGCCCTCTGTTGTAGTTCAGCATGGTGTCTGTTAAGTGTGATCTGGGTTTATGGAAGAGCTTGGGCTGTAGAACTGGCCCTTTGTTCAACAGAGCTGCCTGGGCTGTAATATGTTCTGTGCACAATTCGAGAATGCCCAGGAGAATTCCCATGAATTGTGCTGAGGTCCACCTTGTGTGGCTGCTAGCAGCATAAACCTCGGGATGTCCCTAGCTTTTACAGGAGACTCTAAACTGAAGGTTAATGTCAATATTGTGCATTCAAAATGTGAAGCCTTACCCATGTGGAATTGCGCGAAGTGTTGGGTGTGTCCGGCTGCACTGGATGGTCTTGTTATCCAGGCACTTTTGTTGTGCTCAGCAGTGAAATTGCAAACAGTGAGAAGTTCATAATATAACAGGGAGCAAGGGACAGGCACTTGCAGAACAGGACTCGGTACTCTGTCCTTGAATGGCAGCGTTTTCAGCAACCCATGGTGCTGGCAGAAGGGTTAAAAGGAGGGGATTGGGAAATGGGGGGTCCCTTTCTTTGGGCTCAGGTATGTTTTGCTTATCTGTGTAGGTGGCATAAATGATAACCAGGCAACAGTAAAAGACTCCACCAGGACACGTGGTAATCTGACACTTGTATTCTGTGTCTTCAGGTTTTGGGCCCCACATGTTCCACACCATGGGGCCTCCGCCTCCCTTCATGAGAGCCCCAGGCCCCATCCACTACCCTTCTCAAGATCCACAGAGGATGGGCGCCCACGCTGGAAAGCACAGCACTCCCTAGCACCTCACTGACCTGTTCGCTGTTTGAGGAGATGCCATTTGTTTGTTACCATGGTAGCATAATATGTTCAACTGTGGGCAAGCAGGCATTTTAAGCCTTGCTTCCTGCTTGCCACGCACAGGGCAAGCTGGGCTACATTGTGTTGCTCCGATCATTAATCAAACCTGAATTGTTCACTTACCATTATGGATGGGGGGGTCAGGGGGGACCATGGGAGACATGATTGCGAGGGTCCAGGAATGAATTGTATTAGAGTTACAGTCCTATCAGTGTATTCAATTTTGCACATTTTGAAATAAATTTGTCTCCTGGGGGAAAAAGATCACACTTCTTAAGCCAGTTTGATATCGTCAGCAATTTACGCCCGGGAATATGTTGCCGTCTCTTGGATGAGCTTAACTGGAGATTTTGCTGCTTGTGTTCCTCCCAGAGTTAAATAACTAGTGATTCCTCACTGAGAAAAGATACTGGTTTCTCTGGCACTAAGAAAGATCTCTTCAAGGTAGTGTCAAGGGGGAAGGAAATGAGCATCAGGCGCATGACTTCCAGGGATTTCAACTTACTCTACCCTTTATCTTCTCCTTTTTCTGGTTTCTTTTCTTCTGATAATGAGAATGCTAAGCGCCTAGAGTCAGTTGGTTACCTGCTAGCTAATTAAAACGAGCCCCTAGTGCCAACTCCAGCAATGACCCAAACAGGCTGTCAAGCAGCCATCTATTTGAGAGAGTTCAGGCTGGAACTTACCTGCCCTTCACCGTAGGGAATGAACATTGTTACTGAAACTACAGGGAATGGGGCAGCACTGGTATGGCAAGCTTGTCCAGTTGGAACTCTGGCTTTTGTGGCCTTCATGTAAAATCACACACTCTGAAATGGGCTGAACCATTCTTCATTTATTAGATTGTGTGATTCTTTTTTAAAAAGCTGTATTCAGCTTTCGACCTGGAGCATTTGTTCTCTGTATGAAGTCTGTCACTGACTACAGCGCGTAGGTGTCCAGGTGGGAGATATTAAGATATAAAAGCCTGTTGCTTTGATGTAACTGATCTGTAGATATGTTTTGGTAAACAGAAACGTGTGATGAAACCTGTTCCAAAGCCTTATTTACTTGGTTTTTAAAAAAAAAAAATTAAAAGGGGCAGATGTTTCAAATGTTTGGATCCTGCTTCCGGAGACAAAATTTGTCTGAGTATTGTCTGACGTTATTTGGCTGGGCCCACCTCTGCTTTATTGCACCTTTGGAACATGGGGGAGGCCCCCACATAGGTGGAATGTGATGTTCCGACACTGAAGGCACCATGTAGGATCTTGCACAGGAGAGTATGCAACTGTAGGAGGTACGCTCAGCTAGTGCATTGGTCTCTCATCTCAAGAGACTTGGGTTAAAACTTGGTGTTGATTACTGGCAGTTGAGTGTTGCTGTGGTCTCACATTTAGCCTTTGGTTAGTAATAATTCACAATATCAAAATACAGCACAACTCGGTACTGTTAGCAGCGTCCCAGAATAGCGTTTTGGCGTTGAGCTGGACAAGCCATTGACAGATCTGTGTGGGGGAAGCTGGTACAACACCTGCTTGTACTAGGCCTGACACTCGCCTGTCAGTACCTTATTCTGCAAGCACTGTAATTTGACTAGCATTGAACCAAGACAAGTCTTAAAATAGAGCTGTTCTATTTTCTCCAACAAGATTTCTGGATGTAAACATGGTCTCCAGCTCAGAGGCAAAGCGGGGGGAGATGGGCTTGGAGCTGGACAGGACTTCATAAGCACCAGCCTTTAAACACAGACTGGCTCTTCTGTTTGTTCAGTTGCCCTGGTGTGCTTTTTGGAGAGTGTGGAGGAACGAGAGGTCCTCACATCAGTGTTGAACTGCAGTGGTGAGATCCCCATTTTTAATTAACTGAGGTGCTTTTCCTGTGTATGGCCTCCTTGGCAGTGGAAGAACCTTGGTGGTTGTAATGTTACAGTATTTACAAATACCAGTAAGTCAGCCTTTTAAAAGTCATTTCCCAGTCTGAATGCAAAACCTATTCACCTAGCCTAACCACAGTGGTGCAAAAATCAGTTTTTCAAAATTACAAATAAGGTTGACATCAGAATTTGATAAAAACAGCAGTAGGATATACTTGGTTGAACTGGAGCTTTTCTGTTACCAAGGGTTTAGTGGGACTAGTTTAGGAACCTATGTGGGTTCTGCTTCCATGCTCTTTTTAGTAGCATTTTTCATTTGATGTTCCTTATACCGTGCTTGTGTGTCTTCAAAACGGTGTGGTCAAGACATCACTGGTGACTCACTACTTTCTGCATGTGATGCATGAAGGCCTTGCTTGCCATTGAGATGCTTACAGTGTAGGATGGTGGTTCCCAACCTTTTCAGTAACACAGCACACTTCAATGAGACAGTGCAACAGCACACCCACTTTTTTCAGCTGAATTGATTGCTCATAAACATCACATTTTCTTATATTCACTATTGTTACTGTCTTACTAGAAGGGTTTGCAACACAGTGCACACAACTTGCTAAAGAAGGGTCCAATGCATTAATGTTTCAAATCCGTGGAAAAAAAAGTCATCTCGATTTTGGCCTTTGGTTGCCTGCGTTTAGAATGTTGACGTTTGAGAATTGAAAGACTGATGCCTCGCTTTTCATTTGATGATTAATTTTCATGCGTTTCCTGAGTTGTAATTTTTGTTGGGTAGAAACTGTTTTACACTTAGTTTCATTACCTCTCGACAGAATTTAATGGCACTCTTGGACAGGTCTCACGCCACACTGGTTGAAAACCATTAGACAAGGATGTCCCTTCTCCCCTAGTTGTATCACCCGAATGGTTTTGTGAAGCCGTGGTTTGTATGATCGCATTGACAATTAATTAAATGTAGAATTTTGGTTTTGGGGCTTCACCAAATGTAAAATCGTGTACTGCATCTTAAATAGGCAGGGCCTGATCCTGATTATTATTGAAATAAAATAGAAAATCTGAGCAGTGTCAGGGCCTGCATACATCATTTTAATTGTGCATTGTCATATGAAACAGTGGTGGTGTGAAAATTCCTACAACAAGCTGTGTTCCTAGCAGGGAAAATAATAGGTACCCTGATTCTCCCAGTTTGGGTACCAGTGTTTGCAAGCACCCCCTTTTCTTATATGCAGTACATAGGTTGCCTGACAGCCAGCCAGCCTCCCACACCCACCCAGTGTTTTCTTTCTTAACCAACTGCACTGTAATTTCTCTAACCTGCAATCTCCTTATTTGTCAGGGAGCCATTCGTGACTTATTTCATCCATGGCCTCATCACTCTCCCTTGCCATCTTCACCAAAATTTCATTTCTCCATTGCTGCCCTAAACCTAGGGTTTCTTTGAGAAGGCGCAGCCTCTCAGTGCTGGGGTCAAATGTCTGAGCAGAGCAAAACCAGAGTGAATTAATGCTGTGACAAGTGGGTCTTTTGCCATTTGCCACCACACAGGAGTGAGGATGATGTGTCTACTCCAGTCGCATTGTTGCAGAGGAGGATGATGGATGTGGAAGTTTATTTTTGTCAGGAAGAACTTGGCTGGCCAACTCATCGCCCTGCCACAATAGCAAAAACCTTGTGAGGGAGCAGTCCACAAATGACTCTAGATACGAGCTTGCTCAGGGGTACGTGTGGAAGTGGCTGACCTGCTGAGAGCACTCAGCCTTCCAAGTGCATGGGGGTCAGGGTATCTACTCCTTCTTCTGCTATGCTATGGAGCACCTCTACCAGCCTTTAAAACCAAGCACAATCACGCCTCTCACATGTAAAGCATCTGGGGGGTAAGAGAAGGGAACAAGGTGCCATTACAGCTCTTCAGTCTCTGGGATAATCTGGACCCAGCCTTGGGGTGCTCTGTTAAAGCTGGGTCTGTTCCAAATGAGTTCAAAGTCTTGCTGAGCCGCTGTCTCTAGCCCAGGCGCTGGGAGCATGTCAGCGAGAAGCAGTCCGCCAAAGGGAGTGGGAGTCCTGCATGCATAGAGGAGGAAGAAGAGTGAGCATTTTGGAGGGGAGGGTTGTACTTGGGTTAGGCATGGATGGAAAAAACACTTTCGCCTGGCTGCTCCTTGAGCACCCAGCAGCAGCCCTGGCATCTAGCCCTTTTGTGTTATGAATGACAGCTATATTTCCTCAAGCCCGAAGCCACCACCATCCCCACTTAGTCTGTTTCCTGCAGCTCCTCACAAGATTCAGCTCCAGCCCTCCTCCAAACTTACCTGGAGACGCTTGTCTCCCCACCTCAGCAGAGGTGGAAAGGTAGAGTTGGTCCCCACAGTTACCTTGGCCCACTTCTCCTTATCAACCCTGCCAGCATCCACACACGTGTTGAACAAGGCACAAGCGCGACCCTCCTGCATATGACAGGTCTTAGGGCAAGTCCTGCCCTCTGATCCTCCCTTATAAAGGAGAGTGACGTCCCTAAGGCACAGCCAAAGTCTCCAAAGGGACTGCAGCTGCACGAAAGCCACCTCATGCTCACTGCTGCTGTGCACATCTCAACAAACAAACAATCTGCTTTTGGCCAGGTATTGGGCTGCCATTGGGGGCAGCTTCTCCTGGAATGTGATGAGAGGGTTGGGACAGTGACATGATCTGTCTTTTGTTCCTGGGTAAATGATACAAGGGCAAGTGTGTTCCAGTGGAGCCACTAGGATTGCACTGAATATCAGGTCTCTATCTAAGGCAGAGCACTGTTTTGGGAGTGGTGGTAAAGACTGCTTATGGGGTATGTTGGTGTGTGTGTGTGGAAAGCATGTGCTCTTACAACATCTAACCTGGTGCTGGAGTAATCTGTTACCATGTCTCAGGGAGGAACAGGTGGTGGTTTCAGGTCGGAGCCGAACCGACCATTTCTGGGGGAAGTGTGGATGAAGAAGCCTTGTTCCAGAAACGATTGGTTCCCCAAGAAATATGTGGCTAAATTGTTTTCAGAGCTTGTGTCATGGCCCACCATAGGGCAGAACAGGTATCAGCCAGTCTTTTTGAGGTTTTTCATCATCCCTCTTGAGTTTGTAACTCAACCAACCTGCTTTGTATTAGATTTGTTTGGGGTGGTGTGGGATAAGATGAGAAGAAGTGATTATCAAAATCAGGACCTTAGGTCAACAAGGACCCCTTTTTTTAAGCTCATTTCAAATCCAACAACTATCAGTTCAGTCTCGTGGCTCTTTGTGCATCACAGAGGAGTTAAAATGGAGGAGTGAGAGACTTGCTGTTAAATTAGCATCTAGCTATATTAAATATCAGGTGAGGGCTTTAAATAGAAGAGCAGCACATCAGAGGAAAAATAACACAGAGTGAAGCTAGACCATCTGATGTGTTGCAGAGAATCATGCCCTTTTGCCTGTCTGTCCAGAAGTAAATGCTGAGCAAGGGGCACAGAAACATGACCAATGCTAGCAACTAATGAGCAAGTGAGTGACTGCAGCAGGACCCCACTCTCCCAGTACAGGGTGTGCTGAAGGGAACTAGGGCTGGGAAAAATTCTGCATACTTGAGTAAGCTGGAGCAGGTGTGAGATGCTAAGGAAATCAAGTAGTAACCAGCCTTACTTTGTTAGCTGCTTGACGAACTCCCTGCTCATTACCCATGGTTTGGTGTGGGAAGAAGTCAGCGAGTCCCTCTATCATATTGTACATCTATATGACACCTTTCATCTCAATAGCAAAGCCAGGGAGCTACTGTCTGCATGGCTCAGGAAGAGCTGCCTTGGGGTTTGAAAGGGCAGCTGTTTAACAGGGCCCATTGCAGAGAGTGAAGAGGAAGGTTGTATCCACCTGCTACCACTGCAAGGAGTCAGGTAGGCAGGATGAGATTATCCAAAAAGCAGTGTGGCCAGAGGCGGAGGGGGGACATTAAAAAGGACCTGGGATCTTCAGTGACTAGAAGGGGGGCCTGGGTCCCAGTTTTATGATTCAGCTAAAAGATGTTGCTCCTGGCAGCCCCACACTGGGTTACTTGCTCTTTACTGACTCACAAGGGAGAGTGCCCTACTGGTAGCCCACACCTGCTTTCTGCAGAATGCTGACATCTTGGCAGTGTCCCACCCACCCAGTGCTTTCCAAACCCACCCCTAGGATTTGAGGAGGCTTAACAAAAAGCAGGATTAACTATAGTGCCTGGGGCTGCCCCCGTTGCTGGAGCTAGTGGTAAAAGAGTCGTGCGAATCCAATCTCTGGTCAGCTGACCTCCTAGCACCTTGCATAAGGATTAGCCTGGTGTCCTAGCTGCTTCTGCAACTATTTGATACCTTCTGAGAACTAAAATAGCTTGTGAGCTGTCCGAAGCACAGCCTCATGGGAATGCAAGGAGCAGAAGGAAGCAGTGGTCATTTCAAAAAGTGCATGTTTCCCACTTCTCCCATTGCAGAGAAATCAAGGATACCTCATCTGGTTTTTGTGATCAGAGATACTCTTGCCAGCCCAGCCTTTCTCAGGGACTGTTCCTACAGCCAGCAGCTAAAATGGGTTTGCAAGAAAAGTGGCAGCTCTTGGCAGAGGTCTCCAGCCGCTTTCTCATCTTAGCCTGACCTGTGCCCCAGGCCAAGTCTGCCACAAGCGCAGAATTGCCAGCATATCACAGGAAATATGATGGACGTGGCAGGTGATCATTACCTGTTGAAGGTCCTCAGCTCCAAGTGGTTGGGTTTCCCCGGCAGTTCGGACAGATTGCTCTTGTTGTCTGTCTGATAGTCTTCACTGCTGAGGAATTCCTGCCAGGGGGAATGGTAGCCCTTGGGGATGGCAGTGTAGTTGAACTTCTCTGCTGGCACCTCTTGCAGTGGACCAGAGCAACCTGCATTTGGGAAACACTTATTTTTGCAGCAAACATGCAAGGTAGCAGCCAGCTGGCTTCCTCGAGATAATCAGGCCTGCCTAGCTGGGCCTTTGCTCGACTTGACAGGAACTCTTCCTTCCCATGGGAGGGGTCAGCAGAGCTGGCCGGGCCCTTTCCTTCCCTATGGAAAATGTAGGGAAAAATTGTTTTCTTTTTCTCAGATGTTTCTTGGACAATCTTTGTCCAAACACTGACCTTTGGGTTATCAGATATTTGACAAATGCCTAAAAAAATGAGGTCAAAATTATTGATTTTTCATAAAAAGTTCCAAAATCCAAGGCTTTTTCCACTGGAAAAGAAAAGTGCTTTGATAGACTGTCCAGCGAGCTCTGCAAGTGCTACCTGGGTGTGCTTGCCTTGTCACAAGAGATGGCAAGGAGGAGGGATTCCCTGGCTTGCAGTGGGTGGTGGGGAAGGGAATTTGAAGGTGATCCCACGCTACCCTGCATTCACATCAGAGAGGGCCTCTCAGGTCCTGCACTGGGAACCGTGGCAGCTGCACATCTTCTATTGCTAATGAGTTTGGCAGGCCTGACTCTTTGGTCATGGTGTTCTTATTCTGTGGGCAACTCCTTACCTGGGGCCAGGGTACCGGGACTGAGGGCTTTACTCATCCTTAAGACTTTGTTTGTCTTCTTGGGCACGTCAGGCGGGGCCCCCTGGCCTGCTGCGGCCAGGTGAAGTTCTGTGCGATAGTTCTCCTTGCCCCCGGCAGTCTAGAGAGGAAAGAACCGTGGGAGAAGGTGGTGAATGAGGTGCCAGGAGGGGCTCTGCTTTGCTGCTGACAGCTGAGGTAAGATCTGGTGGAGACGGTGGAGCAGTAAGGGGAGAGGGAGGGAGACTCAGCCACGTCCATCGCCTGGGGGTATCTGTTTTGTGCGGGAATGAGCAAAGGGCATTGTGCTAGTAGGGACAGGCCTGGTGGGGCAGGTGCTGTGCAGGAAGCCCCCCATGCACTTCTGCTAAGGCCGTAATGCGCTCTGCAGCGTCCTCTGTTCCCCCAGTCCCAGCCCCTGCCATGATTCCACCAGCAGCCCTCAGGGGGCACCTGCTGACCCCTTGTTTTCTAATCCTTAAGTCTTCCTCAGGTCCTTGTGTGGAGAATTTGTGATGAGCCTCCTGGCCCCCAGCCGCCGCCCAGCAGGTAGGTTCTGTCACCTGCATTAGGGCCCCAGCTGTCTCCCCCTGTGCACAGCTGGCTACACGGCACCATGTTCAGTGGGCGCCAGCGTGGTGTAGAGACAGCAGCCCCCCCGTGGCCCTTTCCACTATTCTCGCCAGGACTTGAAATTAGGGGGGGTGTAGGGTGAAGTTTAGGAGTGTGCTCACTAATTTGGTATAACATTGTTACTAGCAGACAACTGGGGGGGTTGGGAAATTCAGAGGGGTGTTAGGAAAATCTCTGGCCCCTTCCAACCTGCCCTTGGTTCACGCCCGCAGGGCAGGGCCAGAGTGACCTAGAGCGGCCAGTGCCCTGGCATCAGCTGGTACCCGGGTCTCTGTGCCACTCACCGTCCAGGGCTCCACTCCCCCCACCAGGTCCCCCATGGATGCACCTTGTGAGTCGCCCGCTGTCGTCCTCCTGGAGCCCTGCAGAGGGCAAAGCGATGTCAGGCTTGGCCCCACACCACACCTAGGGCTGGGCACAGCCAGGCCGCCAGGGCCAGCACTGGGACCCCAGTGTCCTGTCTGCCTGGGGCCAATTTCTGCACCCGCCGGGCATCTGCTGGTTGCATCCTGCACCATGGTGGCTCGCTGCTTGGTGCAGGAGCCACGTGGCTACAGGGCTGCGGGGGTCTGCCTGCAGCCCCAAAGCTGTGGTCACAGGGACCGGGCAGGGCTGCCTGGTAACCCAACCTGGGCTGCACGGGGCTTTTCGGGGGCCTCCGCAAAGACAGCCCTGCAAGCACTCGGGTGAAAGGCGAGGAAGGGGCTGAAACCGCTGGTGCATGAGCATGTCACAGCCCAGCCACAGGGGAGCAACGTTGTTACAGGCTTCGCCATCTCTGGGGCTTCAGCTCCAGCCGTCACATCTGCTTCAGCCCCAGCGAGAGCCTGACCGTCCTGCTGAGCCAGCAGGGCTGGGTTCCCACCATGCCCAGGCAACTCACGGGTCTGTAGCCGGCGGGATACTCCAGGATGAATCTCTGCACCCGCTTCTGCCTCTGCTGGAACAGCTGGGACCCCCTGTTGGTCTGCAGCGAGAGCTCCTCCACCATCAGGTCCTGGGGGATGCTGACCTTCTTCCCCAGGTCCAGCTGAGGGGCTGTGGACACGCACAGAGCAGGTCAGTGAAGTGGGACTGGGGTAAGGGGAGCTGAGGCTGCCCTGTTGGGGGTCCAGGAGGCCCTCGCCCTGTGGAGAGGTGCAGGTGGCCTGCTGGACTCAGCCCTAGGAGCAACAAATGCCTTGCACAGCTCTGCTGTGCCCATGAGGCTGGGTGGGTCAGAAACTGCGCTGTGGGAGGCAACAGCCAGCCCAGCGAGGGAGGATGGGGGGAATTAGGGGATCCCGGCGCTTAGAAGGGCTCAGAATGACCCCCAGCCGTAGTATTGACGCTGGATGGTTTGCTCGGAGGAGCCCAGTGGCGTTACACTCCTGAAGTCCAGGGCAGTTTTGCCAGTGACTTCACATGAAATGGATCAGCTCTTGTGGCGTGGCTGCAGCCACTGTTAATGGGGCTAATCCTTGAGTCATGTTAGCATCTCTTACCGTCTCCCTCCAGCTCGCCCGCACGGGCCGGTGCCTGCATTCGTCTCTCCCTGTTGTGGTCCAGCAGTAGGAGCGGGAACATCTGCCTGCCTGGAAGAAAACGTGCGGCTCATGCATTGAGGATGAGTCTGGCTGCCAGGAATGTGGCCCTAGTGTGCCTGCTACACCAGCCGTGGGACGAACCAAGCCTATGTGGGGTTTTGAGCAAAGTGTCATGGCTTTCTGTAAAATGTTATCCTACAGCCCAGCTTTGCTCATTTGGGAAAATATGCACAAAAATGGGGCTGGGCAGCAGGAATGTGAGTGGGCAAACAGGCATTGCCACAGGAATTGTATCATGTCACCTAATCACCGCAATGTCATTGTAAAGCTCACGCATTCATTTCAGGATCCAGCGGACTGCTATCGAGCTGGTCCAAGTATGTCTACACTACACATTTTTTGAAAAAACAGGCTTTCAAGAAGTCTATTTTGACTTTACTTTGAAATAAGTAATGCAAAATAACATATTTTGAAATTGTTAGTTTAGGAAAAGAGTCCAGGGAGGACTCTCTGTCCTGAAAGGGGGGGGGGCAAGTTTTTGCCTGAAAAAAGAGAGTCCACAGTGGAAGTGAAGGGCAATGCAAAGACAAAACAAAAAAAGCACAGGCAGGTTTGTTTTGAAAAAAGCCATTGCCGACCCCCCCACTGCCTCCGCGCCCCGCCCGCCCCCGCCCCCCCGGGCAGGGAGCTATTTCAAAGTAGTAAAAATTGATACTTTGTCATAAATGCTGAAAACGAGGAAGCCTCCACACACTCTTTTCCAATAATAACACTGGTGTATTGAAATAAAGTTGAAATCATTCTTTCAAAAATAAAAAGCCTCCCACGACTCTTTTCCCCAAAGAACTATTTCGAAATACGTTATTTCGAATTACCTCAATTATGTTATTTCGAATTACTTTGTTTCGAAATAGCGGTTCTGGAAATTGACTAAGCCCTTATTCCGAAATAAGTAATTCGAAACAAAGGAATTCGAAACAAAGGAATTCGAAACAACGGAATTCGAAATAAGTGTTTCTGGAATTTGCCAAGCCCTTATTCCGAAATAAGTTATTTCGAATTCCGTTGTTTCGAATTATGTTGTTTCGAGTTAGCGGTTTGGAAATTGACAAAACCCTTATTCCGAAATAAGTTGTTTCGAATTATGTTGTTTCGAGTTAGCGGTTTGGAAATTGACAAAACCCTTATTCCGAAATAAGTTGTTTCGAATTATGTTGTTTCGAGTTAGCGGTTTAGAATTTGACTAAACCTTTATTCCGAAACAAGCAATTTCGAATTATGTTGTTTCGAATTCCGTTGTTTCGAATTATGTTGTTTCGAGTTAGCGGTTTGGAAATTGACAAAACCCTTATTCCGAAACAAGCTGTTTCGAAATACGTTGTTTCGAATCAACGTCGCCCTAGGCTATAAAGTCGGTGTTTAGTGCAGACACAGCGTTGGATGAGCCGGAAGGTGCCACCTTTGTGCCTAACTGCCTGCCTTGCCGCTACGTTTGCAAGCCCCCCGACCGCCCCGCCCGCAGCGGCGAGTCCCCCCAAGCCCACGCCGGGGTGGCGGGTCCCTGCCGGCGGCGGGGGGCTGCGGCCCGTCCTCAGGTGCGGGGCTCGCCGGGCCGATCCCTCCCGGCCGGCCCCGCTGCCCCGGAGCGCCCCGGGGGTGCAGCGCGGCGGAGCCGTTCACACGGCGCCGGAGTAAAGAACAAGCGGCGGGTGCCGACCCCCGCGCGGGCTGGAGGCGCCGGGGCTCGAACCCGCGTCGGCCCGGGGCCGCCCGCCCCGCTGCGCTGCGCTGCCCGCCTGGTGCGGGGGACGGACCGGGGGTGCCCGGGTCGCCCCAGCAGCTTCCCCGCCCTACCGGGTTACCTCCCCGCGTCCTGCCCGGCCCGGCGCCCCCCAATCCGGATTCCAGCAGCCCTTTATTTGTGGCCGGGGCGGTGCGGACCCGGCTGAGCCGAGTGCTCAGAGCAACAGGAACAAGTGTGCACACCCCCCCCCCACCCAGCCACAGCTAAGGACTGTACAGCCCACCACACACACACACACAGCTAAGGACTGGACAGCCCACCACACACACACAACACACACACAGAGCTAAGGACTGGACAGCCCACCACACACACACAC
>ML682007.1:5672632-5907366 GCA_007922195.1 Podocnemis expansa
AGCTAAGGACCGTACAGCCCACCACACACACACACAACACACACAGCTAAGGAATGTACAGCCACCCAACACACACAGCTAAGGACCGTACAGCCCACCACACACACACACAGCTAAGGACCGTACAGCCCACCACACACACACACACACACCACACACCCAGCTGAGGACTGTACAGCCAACCCCCCCACACACACACACTCAGCCGTGCACAGGGGGGGGGCAGTAGCTCCCACACGCGTGTGCAGGGGGCACCCCAAGCTGGGTGCAGCCTCCACTAGCGCCTGGGCACGGGGGGCACCTGGCGTGACTCCCCGGCACCACCTTGCAGCCAGCCCCGGCGATGCCCCGTTGGGTGATGGCCGCAGCATCGCCCGCGTGCCGCCTTCGTCCCCAAAGCGGAGCCGGCTCCGGCTCCAGCTCCGGCTCCAGCGCTTTCACCCCCGGAGTCGCCATCCGCGGAACTCGCTGCTGCAGGCTCGCCCCGGCCGAGCGGCGCGGCTGGAAAGCGGCTCGGCGAGGCAGGCGGGTGACCCGCGCAGCCGGCGGGGGTCGGGCAGGGCTGGGGGCCGCTCGGCACAGCACGGCCCGGCCCGGCCCCACCTCGCTTCGGGCTCGTATGGGGGGGGGGGGGGTCACTGCTCCAGCTCACCGGCCCCTCCGCCAACACGCGCTGCTCGCCTGCCGCTGCCCCACGTCAGGCCCGCTGGCTGCTCCCGTGGGGGGCGGCGGGTCACGTCCCTGGTGCAGACACGAGCCCCGCAGCGCCCCGAGCGGGGCCGGACGCGGCCCATTCACGCAGCGCCGGACACCTGCTGGATGGGGGCGGGGCGGGGCGGGGGAACCAATGGGAGCGGCTCGTTCAGCTTTGCCGCCACCCCGTGGCCGTTCCGCCTCCCTGCAGGGCCGGCGGAACGCACCGGTCGGCTGGGGGCTGCTGCCTGTGCAGCGACTGAGCCGAGACCGGTGGGTCCCGGTAGGGATTTGCCTAACCCCCCCCCCCAGGTGTCAGCTAACAGTATCAGGCCAATTTAGTGACCAATTTAGTGAATACTGGGGCCCACAGCCCTGGGGCGCCTGCCCAGCCAGGCTCTGGCTCCCCCCAGCACCGGTGATGCCCTGCGTGCCCCGGCAGGACCAGTGGCCCTCGGAGATGGGTGGGTGCAGAGGGTGGCTTTCCCACGACGATTACATATCTGGCCTGGCGCCTTTCCTGCTCGCTTTCCCTGGATTGTGCCCAGGGTCGGATTAAGGGCCTGGCGCGGGTGGAGGAGGCTGGTCACTCTCGCGGGCTTCCCCACTACAATGGCACCCAGTGTGGGGTAGGGGCAGTCTGGCCCCACCAGCCTTGGGCGGGGGGTTCAGGAGGGCTGCGCGGACCTGGGGGCGCTGGGCCAGAGCTGTGGCTGTGCTGGCCGGTGGGGTGGTGAGCTCAGGCTAGAGCCCACAGCGCAGGCGCCCCACTCCAGACTGCAGCCCCCAAAGCCCCTGCAAAGCCACCACCTCCCTCCCCCAACATGGGAGTGGGCTCCACTTCCACTGGGGCATGAGCTGGGTCGGCGATGGGCCACCAGCTGAGTTTGCTGTTAGAGCAGACGGGGGCGCTGAGCTGCGCACTGAGAGGTCGTCTCAGTCCCCCGGCAGTGCAGGGTATCAGACCATACAGCGCCTCCGTGCGCCACATCGCACACCAGCAGGGCACGAGCGGGCACTATCGCCCAGCTTTTCACCCTGCAACAGAGACAGGAACAAACCAGGGAGCCTGGGGCAGGTTTCACCTTCCTGCAGCATGGTCCGATCTAGGCAACCCACCAGCCAGAATCCTCCAGCCCACAAGGAAACGAGGATGCTCAAGGCAATTCTTAGTGACCCACTGAATTGCCCCCATGTAGGCAGAGAGCCAATTTGTGCTATTCCTGCAGCCAGCCAGCACGCCCAGGAGGCCTCAGGCATGGCCAAACTGGCAACAAGGCAGCTGGTGAAGGGGGGGCCGGCTGGGGGGCTTGCTCCTGAAAGAACACAGGCAGGCCAGGCTGCGTGGGATATCATCACTTTTATTTGCACAAGTCCTACGCAGTGATGTGGCAACAGGAGCAGCTGGTGGCGCTACAGAGAGAACGGGCTGATGGTCTCTTCGTGGAGCAAAAGCACCTGGGCATGAGGAGCCACAGCAGCTCCAAGCCCCAGTCGCTCAGAACCGACCCGCAGCCCACTGAGGTCCTGGGCCGACGCTGGAGCCCACTGCCGTGCTGCGTGGCGAGCAAGTTATGTTCCTGCACTTACCGCACGCTGCCTGGGGGTGGCTGCCGTGTCGCAGGGGGCTGTGCGCAGCAATGGCCATCCTGTAACTAGCAGACGGGGCTGGGGCACGTTCCACGGCCCTTTCGCCTTGCACTGTCCCAAGGGGACAGGCTAAAACAACCCTCATTTCACTTGCAATAACCTCTGCACAGCCACTTCTGTGAGCCCTTTCTTCACTGTCCCGGGGCTGCTCCCACCCGCCCGGCATCGCCAGCTCATTTCCCCTACCCTGGCAGGGCAGCAAGCTCTGCTCCAGGGCCCAAGTCCTGCTCAGATTTGGCTCTTGGTCCTGCCAGGATTCTGGCTGGAGAGATGGTCAGTATCTCCCTGAGCCAAAGTGCCCCGGAGTCAGTGCAGACGCCGTGCTGCCATCGCACATTGGGCCAGGCCCCTTCTGAACAGCTTTGGGGCTGCAGTGCCCCTGGCCGTGCACCCCTTCAGCCCTACACTTCTGTCACCCCTTCTCAGCACTTGTCCACGTGTGCTGTGAGCGCCCACCTCTCGCCATGTGCATTCCCTTATGCTGTGACACACCCAGACCCCCTACACCTGTCCCTGGTGAGCTGTGCTTTCCGTGGCCCTGTTACTCACCATGACACCACTGGCTGAAGTGGCATCAGCCACAGTCTCTGCAGATGCAAGTTCCCCCTAGCCGGAGACCTTCTAAGAGCCCTAGCAAACCGCGTGAGGATGTGTGTAATTTCTAGCCAGACTCGGGTTTTGTTCTGTGCTCCTTGTGTTGCCGGTCGCTGCTGCAGTTGGATTCTTGACTCGGCTCTTTGCAGACGGAAAACCGCTCTCTAGCCCCAGGTTTCAGCATGGTCAGCAGCTACATGAGCTCGCTCTGCCCGCTGTCTATTCTCTCCTGCGTGGGGCCACCGCTCAGAAGGAGATGGTCCCCAGGACCTTTGGGGAGAGAGTCGACAGACGGGCCAAGTGTTAGGCCAGAGCCACTGTGTGCAGATGTCTCCTCATCCACCGTGGAGGTCTCACATCCATGAGGCTGATTTTGCTACACGCCTATGGGTGCAGGCTGTCACACGCAGCATGACAAGCCAGCAGGACCCAGAAGCAGGAGATGCAGGGCAGTGGGGAAAGATGTCAAACTCAATAGTGGCCAAGGCAACTGCAGCAACAGCGACGGGAATTCAGCCTTCTCCTGCTAGACAGTCCACTGCCTTTTGCTTTAATTCACTCCTCTTAAGTTAGCCAGGGCCAAAAGCCCCAGGGTCCACATGGCACAAGGATGGCACTTTGCCCCTGGAGAAGGTCAGAGCAATGTTGCCACTGAAGTGTTCACACACCTGCTGCACCGTCTGCCCTGTTCTGTCTGGGTCTGTGCGTCCCATCTCCCATGCCAGGGATTTGGTTTGCGTTCAGGGAGATGGCAGGGAGTGAAAGGGGGACTCGCTAGTATTGCTTCCTTCAGCACCATTTCCCGCGCCTAGGCCTTGCTCACCCTCTTCCCAACATTTCCTTTCCTTCCACTTGGCCCAGGGCTAAAGCCAAGTGCCGGCTGCCACGTTCTCCTGCTTCTTGTGAGCAACCCCCATGATATATGCCCCAGCTCTGCAGCCTGGGGCGGGAGCTAGAGGGCTGGGGTGTGAACTGGGAAAGCTTTACCATGAAAGAAGACACTTGTGAAAACTTGGTTTGTTTTGGGATGAAAAAAATCCCTTATTTTTCAGGGTTTCTCTGCTTAAAAGTTAAATGGGGTATTGCCAAAGAAACACAAAATTGACAGGGAGATTTTTGTGGGAAGAAAAGGGAGCATTTTTCCTAGAAAAAAAAAATGAAATGAAAAATTCCAACTGGTTCTGGCGTGGGGACTAAGAGATTGTGCAATTGCCCTGACTAACCCCCAGAGGGCCCCACTGGCCTGAGCCACATATTGCTACCCGTCCACAGCACCACCAGGCCAAGCAGTCCCTCTGTTTGGTCCATTTGTCTCCAGGATCACTTCACAGCTCCCTCCCAGCAGCCGCTGGAACTTAGCATGTGATTTCCCCCTCCCACCCCATGCCTTTAGTGAAACCCAAGCAGCAGAAATGCACCAGGGGTGGGGATAGGGGGTAGGAGGGGTGGAATTTAGCCAGCCACGCGCCTGCGCCCGGATATGGTAACTCGCCAGGGACAGCTGGTACCACCTACTGCAGGGCACAGCACAGATGTTTCGGTTTGCAGGGGTCGAGCTTTCCTCTGCTTGCTCTCTGCAGAGTGTGCCCCCATCGCCCGATGCCACAGTGGGAGGCACTGAGTTTTTGTTATAGCTGGGTGAGAAGATGCAAATCCACCATGGGGGACATGCCAGCCCCAGCAATCTCCTTAGTGCCCTTCAGCTCCAGTCACCACGCCAGCCCTCGAGTTGGCCCTTCGGGTGCTTAAGCAACCCCTACCTGCGCCTTCTCCCCTGGCTTGCAGGTATTCAGTCACATCAGGCCACTGGGCACATGAGCCAAGGGCTTGTGTGGCTCGTGACCATCCCAGGATCAGAGCAGGGTGGCTACGCAGCCCGGGTGCTGGGAGAGGGTAAAGCACTGCAGCAGAGCACATGCCTGCCTTAAAAGATTGAGGAGACACCTGACACCATCCTGTGCCCCTGCCAATTGGGCTGCCTCTCCGTCAAAAACTGGCCTGGGGGGGCAGGAGAGGCCGCATTGACTAGGGAAGAAGCAATAGAGGGACTAAGACATTTGTTTGCTCTCCCCCAGACTCGCTGCACAGCCAGGGGCAATGACACGGGACTTAACGGAGAAGGGCTCACAGGAAACCCGTAGCTGTGAAATGCACTTGTGCAGCGAGGGCAGCAAACCTCTCCACAGCAGCCTCTCTCGTAGCTCATCTGTTGGCGAACAAGGCCAAAGATTCACCCAGTCTCTCCCCTATCCTCTGGGCAGCCATGCCATGCTGCCACCAGCGCCTTACACCAGGCAGGCCGCAGCAGGCATGGCCCTGTGACATGACTTTTGCAACAGCACCAGCCTGGATTAGGACATGTACCCTCCCAGGGGCACCGGCCCCTGGGCTCCTTTCAGCTCAGCCTCATGGCCAGCCTGAGCTATGCCAATGCAGCCCAAGGGCAGCGAGAAAGTCTTTGACGCCTTCCATTGCTGGCCCATCTACTTCTCCCAGGAGGCCACTTGGGAAGAAAGAGCCCCGTCTCGGCCCCACCGCCCTGCTCCTGCCATCGCTCCTTGGGTCTCAGAGTCGTTCACGGCTCAGGCCCCCAGGGCACAACCAACGTAGAGGAGCGGCTGCACACACCTTGTGGCTTAAAAGCCCTTGTGGTTGCACCAGGGCCCCTGGACAGGCTTCGACAGGGCCTGGAGCACGACAGCAGGATGTTGTCTTTGGTCACAGGCCCAGGCTGGGGAATGGGGTGTTGGTTCAGTCACTGTGCACCAGCGAAAGGCATTAACGGCCCCCTGCAGGGGGACGGGGCGCCGGCTCCTCTCAGGGACACAGAGCTCTTTGACTCACCCCAGCCTCCCTTGGGGACTTTGGCTGTGGGTGGGACATGCTCCCGTGGGAGGCAGGGTTTTGCTGTTCATTCTCCCGGGGAAGCACCGTCTCTCCTGTCCTTGTGTCCCCCTCAGCTCCGGCAGCCCTGCCCTGCACTCTGGGAACGGGACTTGAACCCGTCCTTGAGCTGCAGGGACTCTGGAAGAAGCAGGACTCTGCAGCGCAGTTTGCAAGATCAACAGCCATTTGGGGCCTTCCCCCAGCCCGTCCTCTCAGGCGGTTGGGGGCAGGCCTAATCCATGGCCTCCACAAAGCACACAAAGGAAATGATGGGATTTAGAGACCACAAGCTGGAAAGTCCATGGCTGGCAGGCTTTCCGAACTCCTCTGTCCACTTGCTGTGTCTTTGCTGGGGATTTTGTGGCCGGAAGGACAGTCTCGGGGCTGTCTGCCTGCCATCTGCATCCTCTTAGCACTGGGTTTGGGACAAAAAGCAGCACCAGGCTCGCAGGTCCCACTTGGGCCGAGATGTCACTGCTGGCTCTGGTTCAACCAGTGGAGCAGAGGCTGGGAAAGCAAAACACGTGCAGGGATAATCAGCGTTGGCATTGGCTTGGGGTGGAGTCCTGATAGGGCAAAGCTAGCAGGCACTGTGTTGCACAAACCAGACCAGCATCCACAAGGTCCCTTCTGCCTGGCATGGTGCCTGTCGACTATGTCATTGCCCTGTTCAAAGCCTGCCACGGGGGTGCGAGGAGAAGTGCTATGGAGATGGGAGTAGGGTGGCTCACTATCACCCGTCCCCCCAGCGTCCTCCCACCTGCAGCTTGGTGGTCGGCAGAAGCGGGCACCGGTGAGTCCATGCATGAACCCAACAGGTTCTGGTCGCGATTGGGCTCTTTTCATGCGTCTCTTCCTGGCCTAGGAGGTGCAAGGTGCTTGAGAGGTCAGGCTCCCTTGTCTAAGTCGCACGCCCCCATTCCAGCCCCGGGGGCAGATGTTAAAGCTGCGGATGCTAGGAGACTTGAGCCCAGATTCTTCTGAGTCGATGGACACGTCTGAGTCCGTGGAGGACCTGGAGGTGTAACGCTTCACGGGGGACCTTGATCCCACAGTGGGGGACTGCACTGGCTGCATGAAGGTCGGCGAGTAGGTAGCCGGGCTCCGGGGACTGGGGCAAGAGGATGCGTTGGCCGGTAACACCTCAGCACTGGTGGGCAGCGCGAGAATCCTGTGGCCCTCGGTCCACGTGGATATGGAAGCTGGCCCTGGGCTCCTGTAGGTCGGAGAGCGGCAGCCAGTGGCCCCAGGGCTGCTGCCTGATGCCACGTTGAAGGATGGTGCCTTGCTGGTGGCAGGCTGCGTGAAGTACCTGTGCCCATCTGCCCGGGTTGTTCGTGGGGACTGCAGTGGGCTGATGTACGTTGGGGAGGGGCTACCCGGGGTCTTTGGGCTGACACCAGGTGAGGCATTGAACTGGGGTGTCCCAGTGCTGGGGTGTCTGAGCCCAGCCACCTGCACGGCTCTCGGAGACTGTGGGCTAGGGGAGAGGTTATCTAGGGGCGACGTGCTGGCTGGTGGTGCCCCAGTGGCAGGTGGAGTGAAGGATCTGATGCCCTCGGGCCACACGGCTTTTGGGGAGGAGCTCTTCCTCCTGGCAGCATTGATGATGTTCCTGGCGAGCCGGGCCTGCATCTGCCGGCTGGCCTTGGGGTCCGCCTCTGGCCGTGGTGGGGAAAGGGACCGTTCGCTCCATGATGGCGACATGGGAGGTGGTGGGGTCCTCATGCTGGTGACCTCCGTAGGCCCTTCCTCAGGCTCCAACCTTGTCCACCCGTCGAAGGGGCTCGGGTGGGGCACCAGGCGTGGGGTCCAGGTCATGGAGACAGGCAGGGACGCTCTTCTTTCCTGCAGAGGGAACATGAAGCACATCAACCCCCTGCCCTTCTGGCCTGGCTCAGTGTCAGGCTGACAAGGGAGGCCTGTGGCTGGCAAGGACAAAGAGCCAGTGACATACATGAAAGGGAGTCGGGGACACTGGCTCTGCCGCTGGGCATGAGCTGGGAAGGGCTTTGAGATCCTCCAATAGCACAGAAAGGCAAACTACCTTTCCTGCCTTCTTCTCCCTTAGCCCCACCTTCATTCCTCTCAACCGGTGGCAGGGGCAGGCTGCTAAATATGAGGACATGCCAGGATGCACTGCCTTCGAGAGGCTGGACTACTTGCACTTAGGCTGCAAACCTGGCCAGTCAGCACCTCCCAGCGAGCCCAGCGCTGTGCCTCAATCCCCAGCTTTGCTCGCCAGGGTCTCTTGGTCCTGGTGCTCGCTCTGCTGCAAGGCAGCTGCACGGCGAGCCATGGCTGTAAAACGATGGTTTGCCAAACCCCAGACAAGGCTTCTCCGGCTGCCTGCCCCTAAGGAACCTGCTCTCAGCTCACTGCATCATCTTCTCACGGGGAGAGGCAGCTGGATGCAGCCCCATCTCATCCCCCCCACTTCCAAGGCACTCCTCACCACTGGCAATTCCAGCTGTGGGGCACCCCTGCAGCTGGGCCTGGTGTTTTCTGGGCCCCACTATCCCTGTGATGGCTCCAGCCCCTGTGAGACCACCTCTGCCCTGGCCCTTCACCAGCCCTTGTTACCCCATGGCGTCCTCAGAGCAGAGGCTGTACTCATCACCAGACCAGGATTGTGCAGGGGGGCAGGGGACTAGGTTATCTAGCCCATTTGGTCCAGTCTGGAGATTGGGAGATGCAGACCCTCACACCCAGGAATTATGGGCCAGGGGACAGCTGTCCTCACTGCAACCGGTTTGCAGGCCACCAGGCGTGGGCCCCCTCCTGGCAGCAGGGATTGGAAAAAATGCACCTTGACAGAGAGCCACAAGCAAAGATAATGGGTGAGGATGGCAGGGCATGAGGGGCAGGATGCCCCTCGTTCGGGTGCTCGTGATCTGCTAGTTTCTCCTGGGCCATGCACACACACTGTTCAGAAGCATCAGGACTCCTGGACGCGGAGGTGTGAGCTTCTCACCTGGCTGGGTGAAGGGCCTTACACCCTAGGCAGGAACGCAGGACAGGGTTAAGCGGGCACAGGTGCCCGAGGAACATGCCCGTGAGACTGTCAGTAGAGTAGAGACTGGAGCATGGGGTGCATCTGGGATAACACGCCCTTGGTCCAGTAAAGCAAGGAGAGATGGCTTTCCTGGCTGACCCCCCTCCTCTTCCCTGGTTGCTTTTGCCATCAGACCACATCCAAAGCCCACCAAAGTCCCGTGGAGTCTTTCCATTGACTGAAGTGGTCCTTGGGTTAGGTCCCCTTGGCACTCTGGGCCTCACTTCCCATCTGTCCTGCAGAGCTGGATGAGGCTGGGCTTCCACAAGCTCCTGCCTCTTAATTCTTCTGCCCATGGCACCGGTACAAGACACGTGCCATTTCTCTTCCCAGCCTGGGCACTAAACAGGGCAGGTCCAGCACCACAGGGCCTGCAGCATGTCACCCACGCCGCACAAACTCTGCCCCACAGGACTGGGCTCCAGCCCCTACAGCAGCCAGGACATCACCACAGGGACTGCGTCCTGGGAGATTTAAAGAGGAGCCCTTGAGTCTATCTCTGTGCTGGTCCCGCCAACCACTCCAGGTCCTCCTTTTGCCACCACATTGTTGAGCCTTAGCAACACCATCTCCTCCGGGCTAGGGCTATGCAGCCTCTATTCCCAGCACTGAAATGGCTGAGGGGTGCACGCTCCTGGGGGGCAGCTCCATTCCCATGGCCTGCAGCATCCCTCCTGTAAAGGCAGGAGCTGCAGGGGATGGGGCTGAACCGCCAACCAGGCTCAACCACACCTCTGACAGTCTTCATCCATCGCTGACTGCTGGGACAAGCCGCAGGGGCCCAGCGCAGTGCAGCTGCGCTGCCCCATTGGGCTGCTTTGAAAGAGAATGGGAGGGCAGGGGTAAAAATCCTCCCTTGGCCAAACCTCAAATCTGCTGGGTATGGCACCCCCAGCCAAGGGGAACACCCAAGGCACGTGCCAGGGCATGTCCTGCCTCTGCAGGAGCATCCCCTGGATTGGCAGCGGGTGAGTCCTGTTACAAGACATGGCACGTGCAGAGAGAAACGCTGGAATAATCCTCCCTGCAGCCGATGGTGGGGAGGGTCTTTGGGCCACACCAGCTGACAGGAGACTAGGGAAGCCCATCAAGTGATTCTTGGAGAGACATTCAGTGTGTGTGGGTGCACATGGGTGTGTGTGTGCATGCTCGTGTCTGTACGGGTATAAGTACACACCCATGTGTGCGTACGTGTACACCTGTGCCTGTCTGTGTACCAGTAGAAGTGCAGACCCATGTGTCTGTGGATAGGCAGAGGCACACCCAGGTATATGGATATAAGGAGCCGGGACTGTAGCCAAAGCCAAGCCAGATCTCTCGCTAAACCAGCAGGGAAGAGGGGCTGCGGGGCTGGCAGCGCGCGTACACTCCCAGCTCCAGGGAGGACCGTATGCTGGCGCCCCAGCTCTTGTCAGTGTGCTCACTCATGTCTGCCTCAGAGCCAGGGCTGGGACTGGCGATGTTCAGTCAGCGAGCCGGGCAGCCATAGGGTGCCACACAGGAGCCATTGCCAGAGCCAGCCATGCTGCCTTTACTTGCCTCTGGGCTAGCTCAACAGCCCAAAAGCTCACATTGCAAAGCAATGGGGTGATACCACTCTCCCAGCACAGGAACCAATCACACGCATTACAAAAAGGGCGCTAGGCTGGCATTTCAGACAGACACCGCCCTGTGACATGGGTGTGACCCCACTGACGTCAGCCACATTAACACAGGACAGCTGATGCCAAGGACTCAGCATGCGTTCTGCACCCTATGGGACAACACTGCCGTCGGGGTCCCTTGCTGCAGCACAGCTGTGGCAGGGAAGAAGCAGAACGTAATCCGTCACTAGCAATGCAGCTGGGGGGCGACTACCAAACATGCACCCTGGGGATGCACCATCTTTTCTATCATGTCTGTCCAGGCCCACAATGCCAGGGACGTCCCAAAGGACTTTCTCCTCAAGTAGACGATCTAACATGCTGCCTGCCCCATAATCAGATCTCCAGAAAAGCCAACACCCAAGCACAGTGGAGCACAGGAGGCTCCCCATTCCTGCTGCCTCAAGAGGGGTGGTGGTGAGGGAGGAAGAGGATGCTGGAATCATCTCTTGATTTGTTTCCTGTACAGCACCCGGCACAATGGGGTCCTGGTCAACGTTCCCTCTAAGCTGTGCATATGTGTGTGCACACAGTTCGTGAAACTCTCACACACACCAAAATAAAGCATGCACAAAAAAATTAAACAGTGCTAATATTAGCGCACACGAAGAAATTTTTTGCACACACAGCCTATGAAAAGTTAGAGGGAACATTGGTCCTGGTCCGTGACCGGAGGTTCTAGACACCACCACAAAACAACTAATAATAACCCTGGTGGCCAGTTTGTTTTTCTACACAGGGTGTTGAGATCCAAGAGGAAAGAGCAGAGACAGACAGGAGATTTGGGCATGTATTCAGAACCAGAAAAGGCAACGCACGCAGAGGAAATAAAAGCACAGACGAAAGCAACCCTGTTAACATGGAAAAAGTAGAGAGAGAACAAGTGAGTCACAAAATCTTTACTAGCTTCCTGCTCAGGGTTAATTCAGGAGCTGGGATCTCAGGCTACGTTTCCAGCATACGCGGGAAGGCAACGAGCTAGTGCATGCTTCCTCTCTCCCTGGTTTCTTTCCGTGGGAGGTTGCTTTGGCTTGTTTTGTCCAGGATGTGCTATGAACCACTGCCCCATCCCTTCCTGGGAAGAACCCACCAACCTGCCATGATCGAACTAGGAAATGAGGCTTGTCCAGGTGTTGCAGCAGCTAACCACCCAGCCTAGCTGGCAAGCGTGTCGAGGCTTCCTCGGGTCACTGCCTGTTCTGACTTGCAAGCCTGGAAATCCGCCTGGCAGCAAGCTCTCCTACGGCAGGTTCAGAGCCAGTGACGTCAGTGGAAGTTACCTGCATCCTGCGCAGAACAAGCCCCGGGTCCCTGGCTGGGGTCTCAGAGCACTGGGAGGTTTGTAAAGCCGGGTCCCCAGCTGAGACGGTCCCCAGAAGAGGAGCCATCCAGTGCTAAGAACTCGCAGCTTCCCCACGAGCTTCTGGGCTTCAAGGGAAAGCAAGTCACACGTGTTGCTTCCTAGTGCGGCTGCTGGTGCAGCTCTAGGACCCAGAGGCCATGGTGATGATTCGTATGGGGTAGCCAGCGGTTCCTGTGCTTACACCTCTGTGCACGATACCTGGCAATGGCTTTTAAGGAGCCTAGGCACCCTGACTGCAGACCCTGCGTGTGCCTTAGCTAATGCTGTATTTTATTCAGGCCAGAATGTGGCCCTACATCATAAAGGTGATGGGTGATAACCCCCACCACCGCCACCCCTCTTCTGCGTAGCCTTCTGGTATCTCAGCTGCAAATATGGGAGGGCAGGATGCAGGGGAAAGCTGTGTGTGGCCCTCCCCACATCACCATTCGGGGCAGCCGAGGGGCCAAGAACACTTGAAGTCTGAGCCGGAGTGGGGCAGGTTGTCATCTGCTACTGGTGGAGACCAGAAACAATCGCAACCAACCAGGAGTGAAATGGGAGAGCTGCAAAGCCCTTCTGTCCCTTCTCCTTGCCTGCACCTAAGGCACAATCTAGGCACCGTCCTGTAACTGGATCCCACTGGAGCAGTAAACCCTCCCCAAAGGATGAGCCAAGGGGCCAGGCCTGCAGCCATGACTAAAGCAAGGGGGGGAGTGAATCACTTTTCTCCCCCCAAAGGTTTCAGGAAACTCATTGATGAGTATTGTTTTGACCAGCCCTACCCAGATCAAACTCCCTGTGCTGTTAGTGAGCGTTTTGCCTGAGGAAAGACGGCAGGATGAGGCTCTTACTTTGTAAAAATTCAGCTATTCCATGACAGCCAGTAAACACCCCAGTTATTCAATGAGATTTAGCCTGTAAAGGGCCAGCTATTCCATGATACCTGAGAAATACCCAGACTTCCTGTAAGATTTCCCCTGTGAACAGCCAGCTATTCCATGCCACCTAGTAAATACATTATTCCATGAGATTTCCCCTGTTAACAGCCAGCTATGGTAACCTCCCAGGTATTCCATGACATTTACCCTGTAAATACCCTGCCACCTTACAGTAACCATCCTATCACTCCATCCCGTAAGTATCCGACCTACCAAAACCACGCTCCTCCCAGGCACCTGCCTTACAAGCCTATTTCCACTGCACAGCATTCGCCCTGCCTCTCCATGGCCCTCACCAGTGAAATGTTAAACAAGCTGCAGGTCCAGTAAAGAGTACAGAGAACTCCCATGGACTAACACAAACTAGTTTTGCTCTGCAGGTAACGTCTCATTACCCTCTCTGTTCCTGATGTTGATTTCCTGCTAGAAATTGTTTCATCAGCATCCCGCCTGTGAACGCTGACTCTAGCTTTTCACTCTTTTCACTCAAGCCTGGCTAAATAAGGCGTCAGCCAAGCTGGTGGGATCACGGAGGCAAAACAGATTAGACTGTAGCATTTGGGAAACAGCATAAACCGTGTCCCAGCTGCTGGAGTTTTGTGTGTGCATTTTATTAGTAAATCGCCGAATGGGGCCTGGCTGTAAATGACGGTGCAGGCCACAGTCCCGCTATAAAGTGCTATGTGCCGGTTTAACATGAGGCCTTTTCTTCCAGCTACTTTTTGACAGAGCAATTCTTGGCACCTAGTCTACACAGCTGTTGCTTTTCTTATTCCTGAAGGTTATTTTGCAGGTAGCCTGCAGCAGCCTCTCACTGTAAAGGTGTGTGAATGAATAAACCTCTTGTGTGATGATGTGTCTGTGAAAGGCCTTTTTCTCTCACACTCTTGCACATGAAGCAATACTGTGCAAACTGCATGGTGGCAATTTAAATGCAAGTGGGGAACGCTTCAGTTGAACTCAGTAATAGGAGTATTCAAACTGGAATCCCTATATTAAATGGGATATTTAGGCAACTAAACACAGAGAATAGAAGAGCCCTGAGTTTTTCAGAAGTGGTCAGAAGAAAGGCTGGTCAAAAATTAGCTGTCCCCACTGCTTTTCAATGGAAAATTGGGATTTGGACTCAATGGAGTGCCTTCCCTGAGCAGAAAGCGTAGGGGAAAACTCGCCCCACCCCAGTTTTCCCTCAAATGATCCCCCAAGCCATTTTCTGACCAGTTCTACTCAGCGCCCCATCTGCTGTAGAGTGCAATGGGACCTGTAGGGACTCAGCACCTCTGCAAATCAGACCACCTTGATGAGATACCACAATATGGTTTTAGGTACCCACCTAAATCCACCTTTGCTTTGAACCTTTTGCTTAAACAAACACTGGGCAATGTCAGGTTTCAGTCACTAGTTAACAATGACATTGGTCACTGCAGGACAGCTGGTGCCAACCATTTTAACATTATTCCTGGAATCGCACTGCTGCCTGGGAGACCCAGTGGGGATAATTAGCATGACCTGAACTGGTGCATGAATGCAGACGCGGCTCCAGAGGAATCACGCAGCCCCAACGGCACTTGGTTTGTTGATTTGCGGAGCACAGGCCACCGTCATAAAACTTACTAGTGCTCTAATGTTTGCCCTGCAGCAGCTTGGTTTTGCTTTCAGTAAATCCAGAGGAACTCTGCTGACTTCCCCTGACACTCAGGATTACTTTGCGACCCAAAGCTTTAATAGGGTAAAACCCGCACCCTGCAGCATCAGCTGTGACGTGCTAAAGCGTGGCACTAAGCTATCCCTGTGGCAGGCTTTCCACAGCTGCTGTGCCATCTTTCACAAGATAGCACGGTGCGCTCCTCTGCAAACCCCAGCTGGCTAGTGCTGAGGGGCTTCAGGATCACTTCTCCACACCCCACCCAATAGCAGAAGATAATAGCCCTGAGTCTATGGAGTCCGAAGGGAGTATGAAGTGTCTGCACCAAATAGATTGATGCTAAATCTTTGCCAGGAAGGGAACTAAAGAACTTTTGGAGACCAGCAAGGTTTTTCCATCAGTCTCATGCCATATGGCCTCTTTCTTTGGCTCTCTCTGTGCTCTAGGGGGACCTGGTGGGTTGCTGTTAAATGAAGTCAAAGAACAGAAGAAAACAGGAGAAACGTAAGGAGCAGAAAAAGAAAGGAGACATAAACATGTGTCAGCTGGAAATTCTCATGCCACCATCAGAGAAGTCGTTTGGTGACGTGCAGTCAGTAGAGAGGAAAGACAGTGGGTGAACGGCACCTGAAGTTGCAGAGCGGACATGCCAAAGGCTTTGCAAAGCGGAGGTGGAAATTCAGAAGGCGAGAAGAAGGTTGAGCCAAAGTTCTTGTGCTCCAAAAAGTCGCCAGACAACAGGAAAAAAAAAGGCCCTGGAGTTTCTGCTGTGTCAGTAAGGCTTCTGTGAACCATCTTCTAGGGTCTGTACGGGTGGGCTCTTTCTGCATCCCCTCTCCCTCTGGAACCCAGTCTGCAAAATGGGACAGCTCCCATTGCACAGCCGTGGCTGGGCTGGCTCAGCGAGCTTTTGGCTGTCTCTCTCTGCAGGCATTTTAGGCTACACTGCACTCCTTTCACTGCCAGGGCCTGCCTCACATACAGCCCAGACGCTGCTCCTCTTGCTCAGTTCAACATCAGTAGGACAACAGTGAGGCAACAGCAGGCAGAGGGCTGGCTACATAAGGGCACGGCATTTGCATTCAAAACCTCCAAGCTATTTGGTTGGTTATTTGGGTGTGTTTGGTATGCTGCACACCAATCACCAGTTAGAGATGACCGTGGCCAGTTGAAGAAACCCTAAAACACGCGTTTTCACCCCATTACTTGAAATAAAAAGAAGGTTTCCACACCTGTGGTTCAATCCCTGCATTCTTGGTGGAGTAAGAAGGTCTGGGAGCTAGGAAGATTCCTTTAGCTCTTGGTGACAGCACGCTGGAAGAAGATGCAAACGGAGCTTCCGATGCGGCTCCAGTACTTGTCCTGGTGCCTTGGGCGAAAAGCACAGTCCCAGCGGATGGAGATAGAGGACCAGATGTTGGCCTGCTTGAACTGGACAGAGCAGGAGAATACAAACCAGGTGAAGGTCGCAAGGGAGACGTTGGGCATGAGGCATGTCTTGTGTGAGAATGAGAGTCGGGAAAGATGGGTTGCGATGCTGGTGCCCCAGTTGGCAAAGACCTCCCTGTTTCTTTAGATGGGGACAGGATGAACAAAGACGACTGGAGCTGGTGTGGCTGCTGCTTTGCAACGTCGAGCTCCTTTCGGGAAATCTCACTCTCCATGACACTGCTGTTGTACAGAGAGGTTGGGGGAGTTTTTGATGACCTGGCTGGGCTTTTGGCTGGCTGGCTGAAGACCGCAGGTGTTACAGGGGCGTTGGACACATACTTCCAGGAGGGAGGCAGAGACATGGTAGGGGAAGGCGACCTGGCTGAGCCAGGTTGTGCTGGGGACTCTATGACATACTTCTCCATCCTGGACTGCCTTCTGGCAAACAGTTCAGCTCCTTTGCCTTTCGCTTCTGTTAGGGTTTGACTAGGTTGCACCTGAAGCTTTGGCTGTATGCTGGGCGACTTGAGGCATGAGGACCATTCTGGGCCATCGTCTGCAGAATCCAGGGTGCTCTGATGCAGAAAGTTGGAAGCTTCTGCCCCAAGGGCAAATGGCTCTTCCTCTGGGACTGGTTCTCTTTGCTCCCTGCGCTTCCGCCTGGTATCTGCCTTCTGCACTAAGTTCAAAAGATCTGGGTTTGGAGCCATCTTTGGCTTTTCAACAAATGTGAACATGGATTTTTTACCTGCTCTCCGGCCTACTGACTCCTCTAGTATTCCTGTTTTATGCTGGGGAGCTGATCTGCTTTCACCAGAGGAGTGCCCTAACAGAGCAGGCGGCTTCTGTTCTGCACTAGGATACAAGGCTGAATACGCAGGAGGTGACCTGACTCTAGTTACCGGAGGTGGACTGACCAACGTCTCTGCATAGGTGGGGGGCGGAGGAAGTTCTGCCCCAGGACTTTTCTCTGTTGGGTGGCTTTTAGCTGAGGACTGAGTCCCAAATGGTCTTGCTGTTCTGTTCTTCACAGGCTTGGGCTTAGCCAAAGTGAGGTGAACTTCATAATATTGCTTATTGGGCATCCCATTGCACTCTTTGCTGGTAGCCGAGACGGTCGGCTCTTCGCTGATGACCGGGACAGTCGTCTCATTGCTGGTAACCAGGATGGTCCTTTCTTTGCAGGTAACTGGGGTGGTCATCTCATTGCTAGTAACAGGGATGGTCGTCTCATTGCTGTTAACCGGGATGGTCGTCTCTTTGCTGTTAACCGGGATGGTCACCTCATTGCTTGCAACTGGAACGGTCGTCTCTGTGCTGATAACCGGAGCGGTTGTCTCTGTGCCGATAACTGGAGTGGTCGTCTCTGTGCTGATAACTGGAACGGTCGTCTCTGTGCTGATAACCGGAGCGGTCGTCTCTGTGCTGATAACCGGAACGGTCGTCTCTGTGCTGATAACTGGAACGGTCGTCTCTGTGCTGATAACCGGAGCGGTCTTCTCTGTGCTGATAACCGGAGCGGTCTTCTCTGTGCTGATAACCAGGATAGTCATCTCTTTGCTGGTAACTGGAACAGTCGTCTCTTTGCTGGTAACTGGAACAGTCGTCTCTCTGTCAATCAACAGCACATTCTTCTCCTTCTCGATTAGCGGGGTAGCTTGCTCCAAGAGACTTGGTGCATTCATCTCACTGTCAATAACTGGAACATGTTCCAGCTCGTTGGCGTTGGTTTCATGTACTCCGTTGGTTGAGGCTATCTTTATGTTCTCCTTTAAATAGACCGTTAGAGGGACCTGTTGTATATCACCACTAGAAGACTCCTTGAGCAATGGCACTGGGCTTGTTTTGGGAAGGATCTCCTCACTTTTGACTTCATTCATTGGTGGAGACTGTGTTTTCTCTAGGCAAGTGTCTTCTTCATATTCTTCCATGTTGCCCTGAAGGATCTGCAAGCCAGAATCTCCCGTGCAGAGTAATTCTTTCAGTTCTTTGCTGCCTTCTAAAGTCTGTTTCAAAGGCAGCGATTTCCCATGGTTCGGGATGCTGTGCTGAAGAGCTCTTGGCTTGCCTCTTGTGGCTGCTTCCTCCCCACTTTTTCCAGCGCTTTCCAAAGTAAACTCATTCACTCTCTGCTTGCGCCTGTTAAAGAGCAGCACTCCTTTGGAATTAGAGCTGGGCGGGTTTGTTAGCTGGGCCGCAATTTTCTGGCTCCTGGCTTTAGCCTCTTTCAGCTCTTTCTCTGAGAGACTGGCACTCCTGGAAAGATCTAGAAGGAGAAAACAAAGAAAGGAGGGAATTACCAAAGAGGGACCAAGGAGTCTAAAGAATGCAAAACTATTTATCTTTGCTCATTTACTTATACTTTTACACACACACAAACACACAATGAACCAATGGTGCACCAGGGAAGACCTCAATGCACAGTGAAGCAAGAGACTTTGAGCAAATTAGTGAAAAATCCCTCACTAGCTTGTAGCTCAGGAACAAACGGTGGAGTGGGAAATTTGACCAGCCATGCTCCTCTGTATGGAGCTGACTGTGGCTCCCAGTGCAGGGACAATAAATAGAGGGAAGAGCCGAAGACCCTGGAAGATGATGCAATTCAAGAGAATTGATTTTTTAAAAAGGAGAGAGCTAGGTGGACTGTTGCATGACTGACAGCTGCAGATTGCATCCTTGGACAGCTGTGGGACTGAATGCGGGGGTGCTGAAAGTCTTTCCATCGTTGCATAGGAAATTAAATCCATTGCTTGACAACCCAGAAAGTATCCCTTGCAAGGAGTGGGAGATGCTGAGAGTTTAGGGGGGAGATTCAGCAATTCCTCACTTCCCTTCCCTCCTTCTTGGCCCTAAGTCACAATGGGTGGGTGGGTGGGGGAGCTTGGACAGGGCTCCCTCTAGATACTGTCCATGTCACTCCTATATTTCCTAGAGGGTAGCTCCTTTGGGATGCTTTCAGAGACAGGAATAAGGCCTGGAACATCTTAGAAATGCAGGCCTGGAAGGGAGCTCCTGCTTCATCCAGTCCGATCTGTTGCTACCACAGGCCACTCAGTCAGAGCTCCATTTGCTGGATGGTCTGAGAGCTTGGGTTGCAGGCCAGCTATCCACAGCACAGCTTGAGCACCGTGAGCCCAAGGCAGCTGGCTGGCCCAGCCATGGGCAGGGGAGGAATTAGCTGTAGTAGACAGACCCAGAGACTTTGTCCGGCAAAGACCCCAAGATGGCACTGGGCCATACACAGCCCCAAGAACTTCACCCGGGAACAGTAATACTCACGCTCATTGCTGGGCGGCCCTTTAAACCCTGGAGCGATTTCTTGCTGTGAGCAACCTTGATCCCCAGCAATACAGCCTCAGCTCACTGAAACTGGGACTTTGCCCTCTGCCCTGCAATCGGAAGAAGTCTGTGCCAGGTGTCCACCCATACGGTAGAGATTAGAACTCAACACAGGCCTCCTTCCCCCCTGAGATTTATACACATGATGAAGATAAAAGACGCCCAAGAGGTTTGATTCAGAGAAGCACAAAAAGCCTGGTGCTCATCTGCACCTCACCAGCTTAGAGACAGGACTGGTGGCTTTAAACCAGCGCTGCTTGGGTGCTTTCCAGCATCCCCTGGCTCCACTCAAGTCTGGAATCTTGCAAGAACAGCTGCTCCCTGCTATGATGAGAATTCAACTTCTGGCCACTGCTAAAAGCAAGAAAGTTCATGAGCTGGGGGGCGGAATCAGTTTATAAAAGATTCCCTGAAGTTTTGCCAACCCTGGAAGGCTTTAATTCACCAAGCACCATTTCAACTGTCCCTGTTCTCAATCCTGTCCCTGTACATTGTGTAGGGTGGGGGGAAGCATCTGAGCGACAGGAGGAGGAAGAGATATTGCACTTTACAGTAAGCCAGCAAGTAGGTATGCACCAGACATCCAGAGCAGGTGGCTTTAACATAATCGAAATAAGCAGACGCTGATTGGAACAGAAATCTTCTGTTCCTGTTATGGTAAATTACCACTGACTGCTTATGACTGTATGTAATGCAGACAGCTCTTACTCATGTGAACTTGCTTGGGAAAGCACCCTGCCTCTGAGAAGACAGAAAAGTCCCAATTCTTTCATGCCTTTCAGTCTGGAAAACAAACAATAAAGACAGCCACTGGCTGGTTGTCTCCCAATCTCCTTTCCAGTGTGGGTGTCCAGCTTTGCTTTTTGGTTGCAATGACTCTATTGGAAAGGAATTTATTGAAAGACTTCAAAAGGTTTCAGGTTGCAGTTCATTTGGTTTCAACCACCCTGCACAAACATGCTCAGAGCAGGAAGTTGGCTGGCTCTGAACTAACTCACAGACTCCCCTCGCTCTTTGGACCGTCCAAGCGCTGGCTAATCACAATGCACACAGCAGGCATAAAGTAAGGAAAATAAACCCTGCATGAGTTGTAAATGTCACAGCATCACCGACGGGTAACCAATCCCTGGGGTGGCTGACTTACCCCACTGCTTTAATGTTTGGTTTGGTTTGGTTTGGAAGCAACACAAGATGGCAGCATCTGACAGCAAAGCCGCATGCATTTTGGCCAGTCAAATGCAGCCTGAAGTGGTGGTTCAATCTAATTAACTCATCAACTTCCTAGAATAGATCCCTCTTAGCATTCCACGGAAGTGCTGAAAACACACCAGCTGTATGACTCTTAACCCACCATTTGTGCGAGCCTGGGCTCTTCAAATGTTGGAGAAAAAGGCTTGGATCTGGGTCAGAACAAAAGCTGTTAGCTGAGTCCAAAGGATGTGGAATGACAAGGAATGCATTGTCCCTGGGTGAGCAACTTCCTAAGAAGGAAGATTCTGAAACTCCCATGACTTAATGCATCTGATCAGCGGAAAGATCAGCAACAAAACACAGTCGTAAAATGTTTACAGCTGAACTGGGGACATTCCTAATGAGAAGAGGAGGGGGACCCTGCAGAGCGCTGGCCTGCCTGGCCAAAGATGATTCCCAGCTCAAGAGTTGCCATTCCACACTGGGATCAAAACCATGCTCTCTGCAATCAGGGCCATGCCCAGCTACCGCTAGCAAGGTCCCAGTGCACTTCCCATGCAAAGGGAATTTCTTCAGCTGAAATACACTTTGGACTACCATCCTTATCAGGGAAACATGCTAGGAGCCTGTGCATACCCTGCTAGGAACTGCCGCAGCCATACGCAGTAACACGACCATGGCATCCAACACGGATTGCAGAGTCTTAGAAAAGAAGCTAAATTCATGTAGCCACGGGCTCCTCTCATCACAGGTTGATTCTGGAGCTCTGTTTCCCTTCTTTACAAGGGCGGCATGTGGGGTCACGGGACAGCAGCATCCTTCAAGCGCAGAGGAAGTCCAGAACGGGCAAGGCGAGAGACAGTGGCATACAAATAGAAAGAAAGAAAGACTGGTGGAGGGAAGAGGGTGGAAGCAGGAATGGGGAGGAAGGCCAGGAAGGGCTGTGGCTGCTGAGGTTGTTGTGATGTCACCTACCACCACCCTCGGGTTTGAAAAAGACAGATGGGCAGAGCCCACGAAGTCCAGAGCTGGCATTGCCCCTCCATGAACAATTGAGGCTGTTTGATCTCAGGGCCGGTGTGGGCCCATCTCAGTGAGGCAGGGAAGGGCAGCTGCTCCAATGTAACCAGCACTTCCACGCGTGCGGGCAAAGTTCCTGCCTTTATGGCATGCCATGGTGGCCTGCTATCCCGGTGGACCCGGCTTGGTGAACCCTGAAGCCTCCTATCTCCCTGAAGGCGTCACCCACCAGAGAGCAGTGGGAGGAGCTGAGAACCCATCTGTGAGATGGGCTGGCCTGGCACCGCCGCGGGGAGCAGGGTCGGGTGTTGGAGAGTAAGTGCCTGTTCAGATGAAACATGCAGCAATTGCTGCTTGGCAGCTGGCTCCTCTCCTCTGGGCTGGTTCTGCTTGCACTGTGTCTCCCCACCATGCGGGAGCAGCTCCAATCCAGATGACTAAGGGACGGGCCATCCAACAGCTGAGGATATTTTCTTGCTTGGCATCTGAGGCTTCCAGCCCAGGGAACAGTCACAGGTTCCACCCTCTCCCCATCAATCTGAGAAATTCAGCAGCGGAGGGGCGTGGGTCCCAGGAAAGACACCCTTCCCTTCCCTCGTCACCCCGCCAGGGCTGCTGGAGGAAGGTGTGGCGACCACTCTCCGTTGGGTGGGGTGGTCTGGAGTCGAGGAGAATGGATTCACGTGCATCACAGGCTGCATGCCAGGGTGAGCAGGTGAACACGTCTCCCACATGCAGGGCCAAGCTGACCACAGGTGTGGCCTACCAGAACATGTGCCTTCCTCCACTCGATCGGAGGTCACTGCACCCCAGGTCTGCCTCCACCTAGCTACTGCTCTGTTCTTGAAGGATTACAGATCATTGCTGTAACTCGCCCACGAGGGATAGCCCTGCAGTCAGAGCCCATGTCCCTGTCCACATTTCAACCCTTTATTAGCCCCCCTCTGGTGTGTGTTTCCACCACAGGACAGCTACCAAGCTCCAGCTGCAAGGATGAGAAGGGAAATGGAATTCCCTACAGCAGGCCTCGACAAATCAATGTTTCTGGTCACCACATCAACTGGTTTTAGCAGCCTATTGACTAGCTCCACTGCAGAAATGTAATGGAGGTCCTGTGGTGACCAAAAGTAAACTTATTAGCACCTAGCTGTGAGCCAATTTTGTCCACCCCTGCCCTACAGGCTCTGTGGTCTGGCCTGGGGTCACACTACTGAGAACACAAGACTCACTCTCCCTCTATCTTCTTCCTCAAATCCATCCCTGACCTCATGGATCTCTGACACACCAGGAAGCCACCAGCAGAGCTTGGGACCCAGCCCAGGGCAGCACGAAGGACAAGAGTGGAGTGACGTTGCACCATACCCCATTCTGCCAACCCCTGGGAGGCTACTGACCATGCATCATCACTGTGCGGCAGAGCCCAATGGTCACACTGAATGGTGCCAGCTCCCTCGGAGAATCACTTTACTTTACTCTATGTTTGTACAGCTCCTGGCACAGGGTGGGGGCTTGACCTGGCTGTGGCCCGTAGGTGCTACTGCAGTACAGAAGCTAAATAATAACAGCAGTCAACTGGTTGCTTATTCCTCGCCCTCAGCCTCTGCCTCCAGCCAGGGCAAGAAGATGGCTCTTGTGCCCATCGTCTCCCCTCACTCAGGGTCAATTCCCGAAGTGACACAGTGTGTCCCACTAAGCAGAGGGGTTCTCTCTATGCACTTGAGGATGGAGCCATGAACCAGTTAAGGCTGGGAGCCCTGTGGGCAATGCTCTGTTTGATCTGGGTGCAGGTGAAGGCGGACAAATGCAGCTTTGTGCAGATGGCCTGAAACAAATCTCTGCAGCTCTCCAAAGCTGGGGGACCTGCCCTGATCTCTCCTCTGAGGTGAGTCTTATTAATCTATGCTGAGTGCCCAGCACCGCTGGCTGAAGGAGCCAGTGCATACACTGTATGCTGCTCACAAACCAGTGCCCCGAAGTCAGCAAAGCACTTGTGCACGTGCATAAATCTCACTGATACACTGCTGCATGTTCAGAGTGAGGGGCACATTCAAGCACCTCAGAGAGGCAACTCAAACAGCACAGAAATCTCACAGAAAAAAATCTCCCCTTGCTTGTCCTTTAGAAGGGACCAGCAACGCCAAGGAACTGCAGGAAGCAACTGGACACAGCCCTCCTGGTTGCTTCCCTGAGCTCCTTCACACCTTTCACCAACACTGCACCCATGCACTGGCCACCCAGAGAGTGAGCGGGTGATGTTAAGACTCTTTCCCCACCCACAACCCCATTTGTCTGTCTGTGGGCCCACATGAGAGGATTAGGTGAGTAGCCCCTGCTTTCCCATCTGAAGGCAGTGCC
This sequence comes from Podocnemis expansa, assembly GCA_007922195.1. Taxonomy (NCBI): domain Eukaryota; kingdom Metazoa; phylum Chordata; order Testudines; family Podocnemididae; genus Podocnemis; species Podocnemis expansa. The sequence continues at coordinate 5,696,418 of ML682007.1, forward strand.
ACAAGCAAAGCAGCTGGTCCGCAGGGAGTAAGGGGAACCCTTGCACCCCTTTAATCCACCATGCAGCTGAACAGGGCTGAGGATGATCTAGCCAAGGATCAGCATCAGTTCACTACGACAGCTGATCAGATTTTGACCTAGAGAGAAGGGGGGAGAGAGAGAATGTGTGTTTGTGTGTGTGAGAGAGAAAGTGAGGGAAGGAGAATGTGTGTGCTCGCACAGAGGAGAAGTGTAAGGGAGTTGTGGAGGGGCGTGTAAGAGTTGTAGGTGGGAGGGAGGAGAATGTGTGTGCATGCATCTAGGAGGATTGTAAGGGAGTTGTGTGTGTTTAGTAGTGTAAGTGAGGTGTGTGTGTAGGAATGTAAGGGACTTCTGTGTGTGCACATGCACCCTGGTGTGTAAAAAATGTAAGGGAGCTTCATGTGCATGTGCAGGTGTGTAAAAGTCTGAAGGACTTCCGTGTGTGTAAGGGAAGTGTGTGTAGGAGTGTACAGGTGTTGTGTGTGTGCGCACATGCATGTGTGTGTAAAAGTGTAAAGGAAGTCCATGAATGTGAAAGAAAGGTGTATGTGTAAGAGTGTAAGGGAATTCTGTGCATAAGTGTGCATGTGTGTGAAAGCGTAAGGGAGCTCCATGTGCACATGTGAGTGTGTAAATGTGTAAAGGAGTTGTGTGTGTGTGTGTGTGTAGAAGGGTAAAGGAGTTCTGTGTTTGTGCACTAGGGAGTCCTGGTGCTGGCACATAACCACTGAGTGGTTGCTGAATCCAGCCTCTCTGAGCGTATCTGGGGTTAACTCCCATTCGCTTCATGTGTTTTCAATTCTCTTGCCTCCTGTGCCGGTTGGGGCCCTTCCAGGATATTTTAAGCGACGGTTCAGCCCCTTAAGCCTTCTAGCAAAGCAAGGGCATGTTACTAATCCACACCTTGCCAGAGAGCGGAAGGCAAGAAGACAGAGCGCTCCAGTGAGGGGAGGCCAATCTGAGCTGAGAATTTCCTTTTCTCCCCACACAAACCTGCCCTTGACGCAGAGCGAATGTGGTTGGAGAGACTCTCCTGGCACAGACGGGCCCACTGAGGCCTCGTTTCCTAGCAGGAGTCGTTCAACCCCCAGGCACAATGGCCTGAGCTGTCGCTGTGCAGAGACACAAGAGAGCGACCATGGGAAAGGCTGACACCTCCCTGCTGGGAGGCGCACGCAGAGACTGCGTCTATGTGTGCATTATTTATACCATATCACTGAAAACAAACAAAGCCTGGAAACTCTGGTAGAGCACTGGGCTCCGTATCTTAACGCCCACTCTTACCACTTAGCCTTGGTCCTCCCCATTTCCTCCAACAACCCCGGCTGCATTTTGTCTGAATGCAGGGATCTGGGAGCAGCCTGGCTGTGAGCAGCCGGGGACTTCTTGGCGTGGGAAGTGCTATTCCACCCATGCAAGGATCTGATGCGCCTCCTCCAAGCTTGGACTGCACGGTGGGGCCTTGGCTTGGGCTCTGGTCCTGGGCATGCGCTCCATGGCCTTACCCTAAACACACCACATGAAGCTTTTAGCCCTTCTGGACTTATGCACTCACAAGACCATCTTTGCTGTACATCCCATTACGGCACATTCACTCTCTCAACTCATCCTTGCTCTCCAATGCCACATGTGGTCTGGAGAGGGCAGGGCGCTGCCTGGGGATAGCTATCTGCACCCCTGGGTGGCTGCTCCCCAAAGCTATTGCAAATCTTTCCTGTTCAGTCACCAATTCCACAAGCCCACGATGCTCCCAGTTCTCACTGTGTCTGAGCGGCTGGGTGGAGTGGGAAGCTGGCAGTCCGTAGCTGCGACACAGGGCCAAGTTAGGGGTGAATTAGTGTGACATGAGAATCCCCATGGTGCAAAACCTCAGTGGTGCTCTGTCCTGCCCCAGAAGCCCCAAACTGCAGGGGCTGGGCCAGCAGGAGCGGGACAGGAATTCAGACCAGTTTCCAGTGGTGAGGTCTCCTTGGAAATCAAAGAGACACTGGGACTCAAGGGGCCGAGAGCTCTGGGCAGAGAAACTGGACCAGGGAGCAGGCAAAGCTCTGCACGGTACCTGGGAACTAGCCAGTGCCCGAAGGGAAGAGACCGCTGATCAGTGATGGAGCGGGAGGCATGGGGAGAAGCAGGGTATTCTGTGGGGCTGGCACGAGGCCATACGTTGCTATGGTTGATAGGAAGACAGGCCTGCCTCAGTCTGCAGCCGAGGGGTCGATCGCCAATGCCAAACCCGGCAGTGAAGGCCATAGCAGCACAAGGGCTCTGCCAGCAGATGCCAAATGTGAGCTCACGTGCCAAGGGACTGGAGCCGAGCCCTTTGGACTTAGGACCAGTCACTGATCCCAGGAGCAGTTGCCAGAGTCATTCCCACCTCCCCCAAATGCGGCAGGAGACAGCCACCCTGCATGGCGAGGGCTGGGAGCCTTGGACCCACGACAACCTGACACATGCCTCTTAACAGGCACCCCTCCCATCAGCAGCCTCGTCCATCCAGCTACATGGCCAGCAGCACCCGCCATGGGGGTGGCTCAGGTTTACTCCAGCGTGACTTTGGCCCAGCAGTGACGTGTGCCCTCCATAGATGGGGAGGCGCAATGCAGACAGAAGGATGGATTCTCATCCCTTGCCCCACTAACCCCACAACCCATGGGAGAGGGTGACATCCCCATGGCTGCAGCGTGTGTCTGAATGCTCCAGCACCCCTGAAGCATTGCACTCCTGCATATTTCCTTCCTTTTCCAGTCACACCTTTAGGAAAAATTATCTGGCTCTGGCCCAGTGGCCACTCCAGAGCCCTCATCACAGCATGGCAAACAGGAAACCATGAGGGGAGGATTTGCTGCACAGGACCGTGTGCAGCTGCAAATGGACAGCGTGCACCTAACAAAGATCAGGGTGTGGGCACACTAGTGTGCGTGTCTGTGTGCACACATGCTCAGCTTGTATCTGAATGATGAAACATACCCAGCGCTGGAGCCAGAAATGGAAGGCGAGGAACGGGGATGGCTCCTCTGTAGCATCCTCCCAAGGGGATCCAGCCCCACCAAGTGGGAGCAATTCATGGTGAGGGGCTCCTCCAATCCTGGCAGGGTGGACCCATCCTGGCCAGACCCGCAAAGCGGTGCCACCTGCCATGGCAGACCCTGCAGTAAGCTGTGCAGGGCTCCCGCACCAACGTGTTTCTAAGTGCAAGAGCCACACAGCCCAGGAACTGCATGGAGCCAGCAAGCCTGGGCTCTTTCCATGCAGATGGCCTTGCCTCTCATGGAAGTCTTGAGATCTGTAAGCAGAAAAGGATGAAATCCTGACCTCTTCTCATTCTCTCACCAGAATCAAGCGGAAACTCAAGGGACTATAGACAGAAATAGGCTGCACAGGGCCCACAACAGAAACCCCTTTGGTCTTTTGCAATGGAAGAGACTGAGGAAAAGTGTCAGAGGAATCCAAACTCTCTCTCAGCGCATCCTCCACTCCCGGCTGAGTGGTTGCCCTCCTCTGGCCTTTCCTTTGAACAACAGAACATGGCCTGGTGTTGGTGGCCACCAACCAGGATATATTACCTGCCCGTGGCTGAGGGGCCCACTCGCTTCTCTCACTTCATCCACAGACGTGACAAACACCGCAGTCTCCTTAGCCTGGACGCAGTGGAGCCTGCTTCATCCCTGGCGCAATTTCCCACTGATTTCAATAGAGTTGCACCTGAATGTGATGTGCCTTCAATATTATTGCATGGCCATAAAGCCACCCAGCATTTTACAAAGCAAATCAGGAGACATTGTGAATCCACATAGACATGTTGCACAAGGGGACGTACTGTGGGGAGATTTTCCACACGGCTGCTGGGCAGCATGCAGGGTTTGATTCTTCTGATCAGTCCATAGGCCCCTGAAATGACCACTTGCCTTCCTCTGTGCAAACATGAGCTGCTGACTACCGGATATGGACACCACAGCATGATGTCGGCAGTTGCAAACAAGGCTCAGAGCATGCCAGTCTGTGTACACCACAGCCAGCCAAGAAGCTGGGAGAGATTTAGGAAATTTTCTGAAAAAACTGTAGTTGATCGTGAAATTTTGCTTTGGTTGGAATCTTCCAGCTGGTTCAGAAACACCGTAGATTGCACAGACTCTCTTCCCATGACGCCATTCTCTTCTACAGAGACTACCAGCTGCTTCCCACGGCTAATGGAAACCCAGCCACGCACACAAACTCACACTCCTTCTCCAACAACGTGCATCCGCAGGCTCATGCCCTGCTCTCCTCCCCACAGCAGATCCTCCTGAGCTCCCCCTATACCACACAAACTGATGCCCAAAGCACATACCCGCACAGATTCTCCCCACACTGAGTTCCTTCAAATAGTGCACATCTTACTGTACAGATGGGGGAGAAATGTACTCCTGCTCACCCCATGCTACTAATAATCCAGGGTGAACTCCCCCTTCGTACAGCACTCCTCTCCATAAAGTTCACAACCATTGCTCCCCAGGCCTTCAGCAAGGGGTCCCTCTGTGAGCGTACACCTTCCATAATGTGCGCACTGCATGTGCTTTGTACATCTCCTAAGCAAAACACGGTCCAGCCTCCCCGTCTCCACAAGCGCCAGGCAACATTCCTCAACCCTCTCTATCCTATCCACTTCTTTAAACCTTTGTGGTTTTTCAGAAACTGCACTGGGCAAAACCTAAAGCAAACTGGCTGCGAGACAACTCTCAGCCACCCACCTTCCGCTATTACTTAATTAATGGATGTGTCTGATTCTGTTCCTTCGGAAACAGCCTCCCTGCCAAGGGAAAGGTGAATCATTTGGCCCCTCTCTGGCAGCCACAAAGCAAGAACGCAAGCCCTTGCTGTGTTATTTTAGCACGGCCTCTTTCTCAGCAGATTTATGGGGAGATGTGAACTCCAAAGGCAGGGAGTTCTGTGGGGCTTTATCCAAACTTCCCTGCTGACAAGCCCCATCATGCACTTTGCAGCTGTGCCCCGGCTGCCCCCCACCCATCTCTCCAGCTTATCTACTTCTGTTTGACAGCATCCAAATTCTTTCCCTCGTCCCACAAAGGTTTAGCCACCTCTTCTTCGGTAGCTCCACTGATCCAGTACGGCTCTACCTGTCCATCAGCACCGCATCCCTGACATAAATGGATGGCACCAAAGGATCAGCCCATTTGCTTCTACAGGACTGGGGGGAGCAGGAGCCGGGGTAGCCGGTAAGTGAGGTGGAATTGATTCAGCCACAATGCCTCCTGCCTGGGGCTGGCTGCTCAGATGTACTTTTGAACAGCAGGCTCAGGGAGATCAGAGCAGCTCTCTTTGGATATCAGATAGATGGACTGGAGACGGCACAGGGAGAGGAGGGCTAGTCAGATTATTCAAGAAAGAAAGAACCCTCTTCTCCTGGAAATGATGACTAGCTGTCTAAAGATTTTGGAGATCAAAATCTTCTTTTTCTTTTTTTAAACTGCAACAAACATTTGCCTTGACTTTACTTTGGCAGCATCACAGAGGCGGGAAACAACATTTCCTCAGTCAGCCAGAGAGGCTGACGCTGGCTGGAGAGAGGCCAGTGTCTGTCTGGGCTCCATTTTCAGCTAGGTCGCCCTCTCGGTGTTTATTTCTGAAGGAGCAGGGAGAAATATGGCCGAGGAATGCTGGGGCTGCCGACAAACAAGCCACAGGCTCCAGATGTTTGTAGATTTCACGCTGAACCACGCCAAACGCATCCAAGGCTGCCTGAGAAGAGAAACTCTCAGCGGAGCCATTTCGGCGTCTCTTGGTGCTGCTACTGCCTTTTACTAGCAACCAAGGGGGCCTTTCAGGATTGCTCGCTAGCTAAGGAGACTGGCCTGAGAATCCTGCTTGGACCAGCTGACGGGCCAGAGGGCCAGCCTGTCCCACACATTGACAAAGTGCCACCAACAGGTGTGGGCACGTCAAGTGCATGCACACACACTGGTCAAGGAGGCAAAGAGAGGTTTTCTAATGGCCTCAGCACAGAGCACGGAGTCAGGCACTCCCGAGGTCTAACCTGACACATGGAGTCATCTACGAATGCAGACCAGGCCCACCCGCTCTGTGGTCTTGGAGCAATTTTGAAAAATGGACACTGATTCTGGAGCACCCAAGGCCCTGGTTTTCAAACGTGCTGAGAGCACCCATTTTTCCCAGCGACTCCCACGGGAGGGATGAGTGCCCAGCTGTTATGAAAAGCAGGCCCCGGCACCACACCCAAGCCCAGGGCCCACATTTGAGAGCGCTGGGTTCTCTTTTCTCCTGCAGTTGCCCTTGCTGTGAATTAGCAAGAATAACCCAAGTTCCCTGCCTCCCCGGGTAGGTGCACGCCAAATGCTCTGAAGAAAAGCCCTGACATATCGCCAGTGATTCTATTGCCTCTGGCTACATCCGAGTGCTTCTCTTGGGGCCCTGCACTGGCGGGCGTCCATGCTCGCACATCCTCCATCAGGGAAGGGTGCCACAGGGCATAGGAAGTTGGCAGGTGAACCTGCTTTGTGGAATTCACCTCCGCACAACCAATTCAATCTCACTTTGTCAGCTCCCACCTTTTAAAAGGCACCTACAGCTTTTTCCTCCCACTACCTGCATTTATTTTGAACGGCCATCACTCTCCCTATATTTATCACTCCTCTCCAGCGACGCCAGCTGGGTTTTCTGTCGGCTGTTAAAGGTCATTGTCAGCCAGAGTCCGTTTTAAACGTTCCTATTAAATTAATATTAATACTGCTAATCATCATCACTGATGCGTGGCTTTTATTGCCATGCTGAAGAGTGCCAGAAGCCCTCTGGCAACATCAGGGAATTAAATCCAGTCAGATTATTAGCAGTTCTGCAGAAGTGCACCCACACCACCAGTTCCCACTTGCTTCTCCCCAGCATCACAACTGTAGGACCATGTGTCCCGCAGCCTCATAGACACAGACAGCACCACCCCTGCATATTCGTCCCCGTCCCCCCCAAGCCTGCACTCTCGGATGGGCTCATATTGTTACCCCTGGGTCCTGCCTTCCACACAGGCCCTTCTGAAAAGCACAATGGGGTGAAACTGCCCAGGTATTCAGAGGATGGGAAGAAAAAGGGAAAAGGGAGGCATGAGGAAGGTTTGTGTAGTGTGCTGAAAAGTTAAAAGTGAAATCTAGCTGCGGGAGGGGCAGGGAGGGAATCACCAAAGCACAAGTATCCTTGGCTGAGGATGTCTAGATTCAACCCAACACTATAAACATGTCTTGGTCCATTGGCAGGATACTAGCAAGTAATCTGGACCCAAAATGTGACTTTTTCTTTCCTGATTGCTTTCTTCCTTCCCTTCCATTCACCCACTCATAATCTGTGGGGCGGAAATGTCCTAACCATTCCGAAAGTTTGTTTTAAAGGATAAACAACCCACCACTCTACTGCAGAGACATTAAACGACAAAATGGTGGTGGTGTGGAAAGACGGCATTATTTTTGTAGGTCTCCCAAAAAGGCAAGCATCCCCCCTGCTGGATCAGGTGCAATCGCCATTTGAAGAATGCTCTTTCCAGGGCTGTGCTGCAGTCACGGATGACAGGGGCGCTCAAGCCAAGAAGTAAACAAAAAAGAGCTACATCCATATCATCTCTTGCAGAGACTGGAGGGAGGGAAACAGACAGCAGAAAAAGGGACGTTGTTTTGAGAAGATTCTGTTCTTCTGTAGCTGGTCGGACAGGTGAGTTTGTGATGGGAACGCTGACAGATCGGGGAATCCAGCAGAGCTGCTGGGGGCTGCTGGACCATATAGGCACTTGTCACTTCACTGTCACCTTCGGTTTCCAAATGTCACAGGCACGACTTCCAGCAACACAGGGCTTAATGGCTTTTTACTGACCCGTCAAAGCTGACCTTTCTGCAACAAGGACACAGCTTGTTCCTGCGAAGCTGAGAGCGGTGAGGCTGAGGAAGGGCTTTTTTTGGTCACCATCCCCTTCCCAGCCAAAGAGAAAACAGAATTCCTCCCTGCTCAGCTTACCTAGCCATGGAAGGGTCCAGTTGCACTCGGCTATTTTGCAGAGCGAAATTGAACTTGCAAACCCGTGGATGACTAAGGACTTGAGACAATTGATGGGGGCAGGCAGGCCTGGCCCACCTTCCTGAGATTGTGACCTTACATATTCCCCAGGCTATCCCTGCATCAAACCCACATACTGCGAGGTGACACAGACATCAGCGTCAAACACAGATAAGATCCTGGCCACTCCAAGCCAGTTGTGCTGTTCTTCTCCTTGTGATGGCTATGGCTGCCAAGCCCAAGAGTACCTTGGAAATAGCAACGGAAAGCGTCAAAAGCCCCTTGTGTTTAAAGCTCCCATAACAAAGTATGGCATGCTGAGCTCAGATGTATGGGAGAGTCCCGAAACCAGACTAAAGTGGAGCACTTGGGAAGAAGGGAAATGAGTGGGATGGATGAGGAGAGTGCTGCACTCCATCCCCACAAGGGAAAGCCCCTGTACGGAGATGACCCGTGCCAGGAGTTAACAGATTAGGCCAAAGACGTTAACTGGCTGGAACAGCATCAGCTCCTAGACTCACGGTTTGGCAACCAATTCTTAAAAAGTCTGATTGAGGTTTTTCACCCACAGCCTGCTCCACACCTGGTGCCTCTGACATCCAAAAGCACCACAGCTCTTCTCAGAGACATCTACAGGCCCTGTGGTACCCGACTGGGCTCAAGGAATGATGCTGCGCTGAACAAACTGTCTGATTCAAAGAAGAGAGGACACAAATCCAAAAGAGCACTGTTAAAACCCTACAATAATGGAAACTCATTCTCAGTCTTTGCTGTGGAGCTATTTTTCCTCACCTGAGGACAATGGCAAGGCACACACAAATAGAGATGCCTTGACCAGCCAGGGAGAGTAGGAAACATGGAGAGAATTAGACAGCTCAGTCTCCGACCAACACGGTAGATCAGGGCAGAGTTCTTCCATGCCACACCAGAATGAAATGAAATAAATCAGTCTCTCATGAATGGCACCAAAGCTATTTCCAAGATGTGATTTTAAGCCTTATAGCAGCTGACCCGAGACCAGCATCGGCAGAAAACTGGGAGATTTCCTGGCAGACTAATGAAATGAAACATCATTCCATCCAAATGGACCAAGATGCTTTGAGGCAGGAGCTCATGCACCCAAAGAAGAGTCTCATCCGTGTTTTTCTTCCAGCAGATTATCTTGGACGCTGCAAGGTGGAGGGAAGTGCTGAGGCTGGCTTCGTTATTTGCCCCAGGTTCTAGCAACATTTATACTGACTCTGTGGGAAAGGTGCTTCCCAGACCATGCTAAGCAAGCAAAGCCCTTGGAGTCCATTCTGGTTGGTAACAACACAACTGTATCAGGTGTGAGTTGGGGCTTGGTGCAGGTGGACTCTATTATTAGGAATGTTACCTAATGTGGCTGAATGATTTTAAGACACAGCCTGCAACCTGAAGTGGAGGAAGCGATCCAGTAATGGATAGGATCCACTTTCCAACTGATTTGCAGGCAGGACCATTTTGCTTCCCACACACCAATAGACTGGACCGTTCGGTGGTGATCCACACACCAGAGAGCTGTGTGAAAAACATTTCCATCAGGCACCAAAATTGGGAAAGAAACTGTCTTCTTCAAGGCCACATCTAAAACCAAAGCGGGAGACTTTCACTCAAACAGTTTGAGCGTTTGACAATGCGGAAATGAAAGCAGGTTTTCTGGCAGGAAACTCAACTGGCCTTTCGCCTTAACTACAGCTATGAGAAACTTTCTGCCCACAAACCAAATCAACAGATTATATTTTCCAGTCCTGTGTTGGATATGACATTTCTGCCTTTTTCCTGGCCTCAAATCCTTTCAAGTCAAAACGCCATGTGACCTTGCACTTATCACCAACACTAGCCTGTCTGGGGAATCTCACTCCACACTGCCCTTTCTTGGGTAGGTTGTCAGCTCCCTGGCGGGCGATCAGGGGTCCTCTCCTAGCTGATGCTCGGTTTGGAACTGCAATGGACTCCAACAGGCCTGGCTGGCAGCAGACTCAGCCAAGTCAGCTGCAACTCGGAGGCACAAACACTTTCCCACCAGGGCAGCAAAAGAAGAAAAGCAGGAGGAAAATGACGCGGCTGTTGCACAAGAGGAGGTGTTGCTGGGAAAGAGTTAACAGCTATCAGGGCCTGTCTCACAGCAATCCCCCCGGGGAACTCCAGCGCCCAAGCGGCTTCTGGCCCCCATCCACTTCCTATCGCCTCTGTCTGACCTACAAGCGACCCAGGAGTCCTTCTGCAATGCCGAGGTGGGCTGCCCATGCTCCATCTGAACCAATGGTAAATTGCCACATGGGACTCGAAAGGTATGGAAGCAGCAAACGTTGGAGATTTGGTGGGTGGATAGAGCCTCTAGATTTAAACCGGTGGCAGCTGTGCTCCCCAGGGTCCTGAGCCCACACCTAGTCCTGGGCACGGCCAGAGAGCAGGTTCCCTCACCTGTATGTGTAAGTAAACTTGCAACCATCCATGTGCCAACCAGCTTTTCCGGGCCAGGGAGCCACCCTGCGAATGCCAGCCAAAGTACCCTCGAAGAGGAAAAAGCCTGATTAGCTATCTCCCCTTGAGGTCACTGCCTTGTTTTCATGAAGGAAATTAAACTTTTGCAAATATAAAGGGGCCAAAAGGCAGCTGTGGCAGAGGTGGGGTAAGGTGACAGTGGAGGGACATCCTTGCAATGTCAGTAGAGCGGATGGTCTCAGCCTCGTCCTACTCTGCAGCATCAAGCCACCCCCAGTGCAGAGAAGCCAAGGAAACCAAGCCCCCCTGGCAGAAGGTCTTCCAAAACTGGGGTGAGACATGCTGCAGGACGCTCCTACTGCCCCTGTGCCACTGAATAACAGGGTACCTGGCTCATGAGCTAGTCAACCCAGCGTCTTCCACCAGCACCTGAGTCATGTCCAGAGCTACAATTCAGAAAAGCAAACCCCAGGAAGTTGGAATAAAACTAACTCCCCCTAGGGCGGGGGGCTCCTGCCTCAACATTGTAAGGGGCCTGACCCAATGGCCAGCAGCATCAGATTTCTATTGGCCTTGCCAGGCCCTGAGTGATGAGGCAGATCTGAAGGATGATCCCAAATGATGAGCAACAGGTATGGCTGGAATACAATGTGTGCAGCGCGTGACAGCAGGTGTCTCAAGGCCAACTTCTCCCCTCAAGCTGGTTTACACTGGGCTTCAGACAGAGCACAGGCAAAATCTGGATTGTCTGGGTCCTGCCAGGATCTGGGCAGGGCTCTCAAACTCAAATCACCATGAGAACTAGTACGATAGCCTGAGGGCTGCCCCACTGAAACTTTTTCATACAAGGATGTTGCAAATATCAGTAACAATCATGTTGTCACGGGCCACAGGAAACAGCTTCGGGGGCTGCGTGTGGCTGGCGGGCCATGTGTTTGAGACCCCTGATTGAGGGCATCAAAGCCATTTCGGAGCCACTTCTGGCTGGCCTCCCCTTCTAGCAAACAGGGACCCGCAAGGGAAATCATCTTGCTCCTACGGGTTCTGCAGCCCGCGGGGAACGAGAAACCCGAGGGAGACTTTAGCTTATTTTTTAATGTCTTTTGGACAACAGGTGAGCCATCGCTTTAGCAGCAGCGCAAACGGGCAGCCCTCCCATCTCCAGTGCTGGACTCTCCCACGGGCAGCCCCTTGCCAGAGGCAGACGGGGAGGGCAGCTGAAGTCACCTTGGCTGGCAAGGAGGCTGGGGGCGGCTGTGGCTGGCTGCAGGGGCGCCCTGCGGATCTGGAGGACGCAACCCCCCCACCAAACCAAGCAGGGTGCATTACGCTTCTGCGCCTCCCCTTCCACCCTTAAGCAAGAGGCAGCTCTGCCAACACCCCAGGTTTGCCACAAGTACCTTTGCCGTCCAGGAGCAGGAGCGGGGTCCAGCCAGCACCCCTCTGCGGTGCAGCCAAGCCCCCAGTCCAGCCCCGTCGGGGCTCTGCACCTTGCAGCTTTGCAAGAGCCCCGCCGGCGATGCACCGGGCACGCAGGCTGCAAAGCAGACGGGGCGCCCCGGGCTCACCTCCCCGATGCCGCCGGTGCACGGAGCCGTCTGCACCCGCCTCGCCTCGCCTCCTCCGCCCGCTGCAGGCGGCTCCGCTCCGCCCCTGCCCCGCGCCCGCCCGCCCGCGCGGGCTGCAGCTGCAGCTGGCCCCGTCCGTCCAGGCGGCTCCGCGCGCGCCCGCCCGCCCGGGATTCTGCCTCGCGCCGCCAGCGGGCTGGCTCCCGCGCGGCCCTAGCGCTGCCCGTCCCGGCCCCCCCCGCCTTGCAGCTGCCCCACTGGGGAAAGGGGCAGCCTTGCCTCCAGCTGGCCCCATGGAGGGGGATCCCTGCAGCCACCCAATGGGGGCTACAGCATCCCTGCCCTCTGCACCCCACACCTCCAAGGCAGAGGTGGCCTTTGGCTAGTGGGGGCCCTGGGCAAAGAGGCATGGTGCGGGGCCCTGTACTTACTCGTCGGCTGTGTGCGCAAACAATTTCTTTGGGGGTGCAAAACCATTTCTTTGTGTGCACCAATATTAGCATGATTGAATTTTTTGGTGCGCACTTTATTTTGTCGTGGGCGTAGGTGGGTGCACGCACACAGCTTAGAGGGAACAGAGAGATGCCCCCACAGTCCTGGGTCCTCCACCACACCTCTGCTCTAGCTCCCGCTGCCAGCCCCAGCCCCAGCCGCCACCTCCTTCCACGGCTGCAGCTTTTGGGGTAGGTGAAGCAGGCAATGGGGCTCCTAGGCATGAGCCAGCAGCACCTACCCCAAAAGCTGCCTCTGCTCCAAGGTGGGGATTGATTGCAGCCCCGCCCGCTACACAGGAGGATGAGCTGAAAGGCCAGGCTTTGGGCAGGACAGTGGCATCTTCTGGTCCTCCCCTTCTCCTTCTGGCAGAGCTAGGGCTGGCTGCTAGCAAAGCTTGGAAAGGAGGACAGGGAAGTATGAAAAGGAGGACGCATGGAGAAAATGTAGTATTAACGGAATAGGCTTCTAGTTTTGTTTAGGGGGAAGGGGGGCTGGAATGCTTTCCCCTAACAAGAAAATGTTCCAGTGTGCTTTAACCCAGGGGCCTCAAACTCAAATCACCAGGAGGGCTGCATGAGGACCACACAATGGCCACTGCAGGAGGAGTAGGTTAGCCCAGGGGCCACACTGCTGAAACCTTTTCATATAAAGATATTGCAAATCTTGGTAATGATAGTGTCATTGCAGGCTGCAGGAAATAACTTTGGGGGGGGGGGGCACATGTTTGAGATCGCCACTTTAACCCCTATAAGTAAAAAGCCAGACAAAATCATGCATTTTTAAATGCCTGCCAGACAGAGGATGGGAAGGCAAAAAGGAGGACATGGCCTCCTTTTGCCTGACATCTGGTAACCCTAGCCAGATCCTGCTGTGACACCGTACAGGTGTCCCCGTGACATCGCAGGCTGTTGACATGGAAATGACAGTGATGTCACCAGGGATTTCCCTACCCCCCCCATTTCCCAACACCCAGCCAGCTGCCAGCTAGTAACAGTGACATACCAATTTAGTAAGCACCCTTACACCCCTCCTAATTTCAAGTCCTGGGGAGAATACTGGGTGTCACAAATTGAGCATCATGATGATGTCCACTGGGAGAGCTGGCTGGGATGGGATGAAGTGACTGCTGTTTCAAACACACAAGGAATCAGGGCTCTAGATTTTCCCAGGGAATCCGCTTCGAATTTCAGCCAGATTGGAGCACCCAATTCCTTTAGGTTCCCTCGAAACTGCCAGCCCTAGTCTAATCCATTGGAAAGTTTGGGAACCCATGGACCCTGCAGGGGATGGGGTATCCCACAGATAACTTGTCCTGTAGGAGGAGACATGAGGACTCCCGTTCTTGGCACACTGCTAACGTAAGGCCTTGGTACCAGAATAACAATTTTCAGTGTATGCGGGGCACCAAGCCGATGGTAATGTGAGGCCAGTTCTTTCAGATAGAGAAAGCGCAAAGAGGCTGGCCCAGCACGTGTCTGGATGGGTTAAGGACAACAGTGCAGACACCATCTAAGTCAATCTGGCCCCAGCCATTTCCAGCAGGTACGTAGCCACCCCGTTCCTGCCAACTCTGCTCTAAGCACAGTGGAATGGGAGGGCCCCAGGAAAGTCAGCCCCTTGGCCAAATAGCAGCTCAACTCCCATCAAGGTTTTTTAAAGCATTCTTTAAATATATAGCTACAAGGCTGGAGCTAGAACACCTCTCTGGCATTCCTGCTTGCATCATTTGGAGCTGGAGGGATGGAAAGGGGTGATTTCTTGGCTTTATTCCTTTTGTAGTTTTCTCCTCTCCCTAAGGGCTTAGTTTTGTGTATTTCCATTTTGAATGGGCTGCTGGAATGTACCAATGGAGTGAAATGCCCCAAACGGAGACAGCACACAGCGAGAACGGGCCAATTCTTTCCCCAACACTGTTCCACCAATCTGCCTCAAATCGGATCCAAGTGCAGGTTCATCATCACGGACCATACTAAAGTGGTCCCTCCAGTTTTAAGTATGCCATCGGGGGGGCCACCCCATGTCAGCTGTGGTGGAGAGCTTTTTGTGAAGTGCCCCTGTCTCTGTTAGGGACTGCACTCCCACCAAGATGGGCATTTCACAAAGGCCTCTCAACAGCCAACAGATGGCAGCCACTTCCAGTCTCTGGAGCACCTCTGTCTATTGAGTGCTGGTTAGTTTTGATTCCACTGACATCACCAGGAACCCTTTTTTCCCAAGCAGCAAAATGGATCGGGAACAGGTAAATGCCCCAGGTGCTGCTCGGGAAACTCAGAAAGCTACCTTTATGTTGATGCAGTTGTGCTGTCACCTCCTATATTTTCTCTCTCTCTCTCTTTACCTACTTTCTTTTTCATTGCTGGGGGCATCTGGCTCAGACCAAGATTTCTGGCTTTCCATAACTTCAGTTTCTCTGGGTGTTTATTCCAGCCTGAAGCAAAGGGGCCTGCTCCCTGCTCCCTTGCTCCCCACTCACCCGATCTTGACCTGATCTTTGACTCAGCTGCCATAGCAAATTCTGATGAGCTCACAGGCAGAGGCTTCCTGTGATCTCACTAGAAGGAAAAGGCGCAGGGATGGATTAAGTATTTCCAACAAACCTCCCGAGTTCCTCTAAAATTCCAGCAGGGCTGTTGGAATTGTCCATGTGTTGTGAAAATGCTCAGGCTGGATGGCCTTCCTCAGAGCTACCATGGCCACCTCCCGCCCGTGGATCCGTACACCACTGCTGGCTGGTCTGGAGTGCAATGACAGTGCCTCCGCAACTAAAAGAGTAGCTAATGATGTGAATACACAAAGAGCACAGTCAAGGTTTTCAAAACCAGCTATGGATTTGAGATGCTTCTCTTTTGGGTGGTGCTCATCTGGAGCACTGCACTTTGTGACAATCATGAATCTTTTGGGCACCTCAAGCTGGCACCCAACCCAGAGCTCGTCCTAATCATTCGTCCCCTGAAAACCCTAGCCTATGTCCATAGATAAAATAAGATAGGGGAGGGGGACTTCAACACATATGTTTTTGCAATATTTGGCAGCTGAGATAATAACCGATCAGGAATAAAGTATCGAGATTGATGGAGACTGTGTTAAAATAATGGCTCCCAGATCTGTAATCCAATAAGAGCAGTTCTAACACTGCAAGAAGGGTTACCGTATGTCTACAGTACAGCCCAGACAGCGGCAGAGTCACTGCTGTAAGGTTTCCTGGTTAGCCACTCTGTGCCAACAAGACAACTCTGCCATTGGCGTAATTAAACCACGCATAGCAAGCAGCAATATCTAAGTTGGTAAGAGAACGTCTCCTGCTGAAATAGCACCAATGCTTTTGTTGGTGAAACACATGTCAGTCAGGGATGTGGGTTTTTCCCACATTCCTGACTTGACAAAAGCTTCACTGACAAAAGTGCTCGTGTAGACATAGTGGGGTATAGCTCAAATAGAAGGGTGGAGTGATATTCCCATATGGGTGTGTGTTGTAATCCCTTCCGAGTGACTGCATTTTAAAAGGGTTTCAAAGGGTAGTGAGAGCCAGAAAGTACAGACGGTCATAGCCACGTAAAGGTGGTCCTCATTGAATAAGTGTAGATGGAAATGAAGTGCAGGGATTAAAATTAATAAAGCACCTAATTTTTAAATGGGAGCTTGAAATACAGAGCAGTGGCTGGCCTGAGGGCATGTAATGGAGGACTGAGCCATTTTGCTTCTGGTCACCAGCTCAATCAGCACCCCAGATTGGTAGTGACCGCACGTTATCCTCTGATGGCTAACCAGAGACTGGGATGAAATGAATTGAATGTATCACCCCAGTTACAAGCAGATAGGGGTCTGCGTCACACCCCCCCACCAAAGTTGGCAAGAGCCAGTATGCTTCCTGGCAGCCCCAGCCAAGGACCCACAGACTCCCTAGTCATGGACAATGAGACATCCTCCCTCCCACAAAAGGCTGGACTTCGGTGGGAACCGCTACCGCCTAGGGCTGTTCTGTGGTTGAAGGAAAGGTTTCAGTGTCCAGAATGGGTAACACAGCCTGTTCACTAAATTCATGTACACTTGCACAGAACAGGGGCAGAGAAAGGCCGGCAGCTCTAGCAATCCTATGGGTCTTTAATTAGGGAACATGAGACTGCTGCTTCCTGTAAATCACACCCACCCTCTGCACTTGGAAAGATTCGGGATTTCCATCTGTTCAAACTGTGTGGCAATGACCAAACTCCAGGCCTCCACTCCTCTTGGGATGTCACAGCCTTCCCCTTGGGAGACAATTAGGGAGACTCGGGGTTTCCGAGATCTGAATCTCCTAGGAGATCACCCTGCTCCTGGCAGATAACGTGTTAGGAGCCCTATTATTACGCCTAACCCAAGGGATCCCATAGTGTTTGTGGCAAGGATGTTGTCAGAGCGGTGTGGGGAGGGGGCAAGAGGGTACTTTGCTTACTTGCTTTCCGTGGCTGGCTGGCTGGGGAAATGAGGACTCGTTTAACCTTCACCAGTTTCCATTCTTGGCTGGGGTCAGCTCTGGCGCTCATCCCACAATGGAGCAGCTCGGGGGCAGACCTCAGGGGCTTGGTGGTACCTGGATAACCACCAGTGGATGCAAAGCCATAGCTGTTAAATTCAGGCACCAGAAGGTCTCCGTTGGTATTCCTGCCCTCTGAGCGGATATGCTCTCTCCATTTTTCTGCTGACAATATAATTTTGTCCTCCTGCTCCTTCAGGTAAAGAGGGCAAATGGCTCCAGTTCCCAGGCACTGTTGGTTGCCTGCCTTTTCTTTCTCCTGTTGCACAACCAAACAGCCATAGCCCTCTTCTGGGCCCACCTTTGGAGTCTCAAAGCCATAAGTACACTGGCTGATTTCACTGGACCCAGCACAGCTGGGCACAGGCTGGAGACAAGGCTGCAGTAATGTAGCCTTAAGCATTGTCCTCTCTTTTTTCAGGATGGAGGAAATGTCAGGAAGAAGTTTTTTCAGGGAATTTTCCTTTTCCAAAGGTGCATCAGGCAGACAAGGCAGCTTCTGAGAAAAGGAACCTGAGTGAACGAAATGGAAAGCATGACAAATGTGAGCGTACACAAATTTAGGCCTGCTCTGGTCTGAATCTGTGCACCGATTCCTGCATTCCTAATGCTGGGCACTTCATCTAGGGGGAATTCTGGAGAGAAGAAAATAGTAATGACTCATACAATCCCCTCTCATTACAAACACAGAGGAGGGGACCTGGAAGAGGCAGTCTCATGGAACCCAGCTACATTGCCCTGTCGGCTATCATGCAGCAAAGACTACAGGGCCCATCACTAAACCATCATGATCAGATATTTAGGGAGTGAGCTGAGCCAATGTGAGCTGGTGATGGGGGAAAGAAGAAGGGCTGTGATGACGTGCTGGAGCACTGAGTACCTGAGGAGACAAGGTGACTAGAAAGTCGCCTTCAGCAGGGTAGAGAAGAGTAGAGAATGACCGGATTTAATTTATTGGTGCTTAACTGCAGGGTGCCTTGTTTCTCCACCGCCACACTAGGAAAGGGTTAATTGCCCTCTTTTGCCAGGGCCTGTTCTAGTTCTCTTAGTCACCACATTCATCCCTTGTGGTTTTTTGATGCTGAGATGACAAAGGCTTGAATGGGGTTCTATTGATGATTCAAGACGGTTGATAAATTCCACACAGTCTGCGATGGCAGGATTCCCGCTAGCCTCCACTCCCTGACCAGTTATGTCCTCGGGCTCATCGCCTCCCAGGGTGTAGAACAGAAAGGAATTCACCAAGCAAATAGAGGAGGCTGAGCTGGGGCCCTGCACTGGACCTGGCTGAAGGCCAGAGGAAGAACATCTATGGGATGGGGGATAGGGGAGGAGATTTCTGTCTGCACCATGTAAAATCCATGCAACAAGGGTACTAACTAGGATGGGTTAATATATGAAACTGGGCTAGGTCCGCTGTACATGTTACTGAATTAGTTGCAGCTCTTTCCAGCCCAGGATGTGTGTCTGGAGCAGAGAGAGAGAGAGGAGCCATGTTTGCTGATTGGGTCTGATCCTGCCATCTATCAACACTGTATCTGGGCGCCTTCCACTTAAAACTGACACCTGAGCAAAGACCCTGGTGGACTTTGTAGGGCCATAGCTTTGCTCCTTGGGTTGGGGCACAGTTCCCTCTGGGTTACAATTTGACTCAATTGTTTGGTTCAGGTTTAGTTTTACGTGAAATGGGCTCTGGGGTGAAAGGGGGTGTCCGTGAGATGAGGGGCAAGCTTGCTACAGTGGGAAGGTTTCAGCTGTCCCGCTGTTCATAGGGGTTGTGAAATAACATTGAACTTGGCAGATGTCTGGTCCTGCTGGACAAGGAACTGTGCATTTGGTCCCATCTGACCATAACTAATGACAGAACTCCCATTGACTCCCTTTGTTAGAGCCCAGTTAAGCAAAGCTGTGTTTAAATGTGGATTGACTGACATGGTTTCAGGGCATACATGGGCAGGGTCATAGTTGCTTCTTTCTCCTTCTAGGAATGTGAGCCCGGGCAGAGAACATTGATGTGTAATAGCCCAGGAGGGAATAACAGCATGTCTGTTACAAGAGAAGAAGAACAGCATGTGGGGCAAGATAGGGGTTATTGGGCATATAACAACAAAAACCAAATCGGGGGAAATTCCTCTGCAGCGGGGTCCCATTTGATCTACTTAATAAGGTAAAATCCCAAAGACCTGCACTTATATCACAGGCACATGGCACCCCAGCATCATTCCCGAGTGCACGGCCATTCAGAGACATCTTCCTGATTATACTTATAAGAGGTCCTCAGAGCTCCCTCACAGACCAGGCCCCCACTGTACAAACACCAAACCAGAAGACGATCCCAGCCCCAAAAAGCTCACAATCTAAGTAGCCATCCATTATATGTTGTAGGTTGTTTTATCTTAACTGGGACATAATGCAAACCACCTGAGACCTCTTGAGTCATCTGAACCTGCCTCTTGTCATCTCCAGAAAGCTTGGTGTCACTGGTTTATCTGAAATATGAGCAAAGAGAAAGTTGTCTAAACTAAGCAGGCTCAACTGCTCAATTAGTTGTATGACAACTGCCAAGAGAGGGTTCTGGTTCAGAATTGTTTAGAAAGAACCAACATCTTTTCCTGTTCCCCTCCCGCCATCACTAGATTTTGCTGAACTCAACAACACAGCTACCCCTTGGAATTAATGGCCTAATTATCTTGGCAAAATGCCAATGTGAAAAGCTTGAATAATCTATGCTGTCTCATTCAATCCTTTTTTTTTTTAAACAAGGTTCCATGAAAGCCCATGTTGGTCTGAAAACCTTCATTCAAAGGTGCTTCCCATTTTTGAGCAGCAACATCAGTGTTTTTCACACTTTCGAATTTCAAATTTCCCTGTGGGCCGAGACCAATTTGCACACGGAAATGGAAACATCCGCAACATTTCAAAGCAAAAATCTCTTGTTTCCCAAGCGTCAAGGAGGAATAAAAATGTCGGGGGGTACAAAATTGCCTGAAATAAAATTGTGAGGATGTTTCACATGCAAACATTCACAACCAACTTGTGCCCAGCTGTGCACGCTCCCCAGCAAATACTTTTCATGGAAGGGCAAATTATGACGTCGTTACAGATGGTGAACAGTGCCTTACCCAGTGAGTTGCTTGCTGATTTCAGCAGGGCTTCGGATGCAGCAAGGTGCCTCTCAGCATGGGTAGTGCCAGCAGGACCTGGTCCTGATCTGGTAACCTGCATAGGAAAAAAAAATGTAACTTGACTTGTCCATGGATAAGTTGCATCTGCCAGATCGGGCTGTGCAAAAAGAAAAATAATTGCCCTGATTTTATTTGTCGCCACTATCAATGAATTGTTTTAGTTGTTGATACAGGCATCCACCACCCCTGCAGCTTGCTAAGAATTCCTAGGTAGGGATGCAACTTGCCCCGTTTGTATCATGCTTCTTTGTGCACTCAGCCAGCCACAATCTGGTTGACACAGCATGTGTTGTGCAGCGCCTACTCCATGGGCACGGCAAGCTGGTCCAGCCTGGGGAAGCAGGATGTGAACAGTGAGGATCGTGCTGCTCTGGCAGAAACTCAGGCTGGGGCCAAAGGGAGGCTCCGGTGTCACTTTGCTCCTCTGATCTTTAAAAACTGACTGCACTGACCAGCTTTGGCTGACTGGCACAACTGAGTGGAGAGTGCAAATACAAAGAGGCAATAGCCTTCCTTGAGAAGGCCACTGCCCAAGCTGCATGGCAGGGTGTGCGTACACAGGGTCAGCTGGGATCCTCTCTGCTGGGAGCCCATCTGGGTGGAGGAGGAGAAGGAATTGAGCAAAGCATGGCTCCAAGAGGGCATATCACCCATGTCGTTTGCCGTTTGGTGTTTACAAGGACCCTGAAATAAGGGGCTAGGGCTTATTTTCAACTTCTGTGTCAGTCAGTGGGCCACAAATATTTAAGCGCAGGTCAGTGAGTTATCCATGGAGCAGGGCTAATTAAATTTGAACTGGCCAGATCCAGTTTGGGGCTGAGCTGGGTTGTCAGAGAATAGGGGGTTTTGTACTATAAGTTTATTCAGCAACTTCCCCTTAACCCAGGCTGTACCTTAAAGTCTTTAAACCATGATTTGAGTACTTTAATAACTCTGCCATAGATTAGAGACTTACTGCAGGAGTGGGTGGGTGAGCTTTTGTGGCTGCATTGTGCAGGAGGTCAGACTAGATGATCATACTGGTTCCTTCTGACTTTAGAGTCTATGAGTTCAACCTCTATCGTTTTGTTGGTTCTCTGCTGTCATCCATGTCTAATCAGGGCCTGATTCTACAAACCTTATGGACTGTTCAGATTTGGATAGGCTGCGTGCATGAGTAAAACTTCTCAAGGCAAGGATTTCTCTTTCCAAACTGGTGAGGTCCCCAACCTCACTCAGCCACCCTCCAAACTCCACCAGTTCCTGCCTCCAGACAGGAGCCCCTAAGCTAGACCCCCACCACCACTCAAGGACTCCAGTTCAACTACTAGAGACATGAATCAGGCCCTGATTGCACTCTAGGGCCCCTTGCCCCAAAAGGGGGCATTGGTTTTGTCAATCAATGGTTTTCTGGCTTGGCCAAAACTCCATGCCTGTGCTCACCTCTGGCGTGACAGAAACAGTCAGATAAACAGCGATACTAACACCTTATACATGGGTCCCAGGGTGATTAACAAATGATCTTGTGATATGCTGACTTCAGAAGATGCTATTTACTCTCTGCAGCTATGGCTACATAGCAGCTTTAATTCCCAGCTTGCACAGATACACACACACCAACTCTGCCTGAGCTGGTCGTCTAAAGCAGCGGTGCTTGGGCCCACTGCTTCCTGTGCACACCCAGGGGCGTTGACGGAGGTTCACTCATGGCCCCGCCGTTATGGCTAGTGGGCTTGCACAAGCCAAGCTAGTGTACGTACATCTGCCCACACTGGGAATGACACCTGTCAGCTGCAACGTTAGCATCATCTATATACCCCACTGTACCCTGGCAATAACCCTGTAGGGGCCTTGTCAGCCAGATTAAACAAGTACAAAGTTCTGGTATTATCTGTCCAATGTACTGTTTCTGCCAGACTCCGACTACGCTCCCAGTCCTGTGGCCTGTCTTCCCACAATGCTCCCATTGGTCCAGGGATAAGCCACCATGTGAGGAGGCATGGTGTTTTCGATAAGCCTCCTGGGAATCAGGAGTTTGGGCTGAAATTTTCAAAGCTGGGTTGCTGAAGTTAGGCCCTCAACACTGTACCTAGACACCTAAATAAATGGCTTGACTTTCTGAGTCTGGGACAGAATCTCTTCAGGGGGTTCATGCCCCTAGTCCTTGCTCTTCTGGCAGCAGTGACATTGAGCACCCCCCACATCTATTCAGGCTGTGGCTGGAGCAGGTCCCTAGGAAAACAGCCTTTGGTAAAAAAATTCCTAGTTTTAAACTTGTGCCAAGGGGTGCAAAACAGCAAGGGAAACTATCATCCTCTCCATGGTCTATTTCTCTTCCTACCCAAGTGCATCTGACCAACAGCAAAATCCACTCTCCTCCCCCTGTGGTTGCCCCCGCAAAAGGGAAAACTAAAGTGAACCTTCCACCTCCCACACAGACATTTTTGGCAGGCGCTGGCGGCTTTCTTGCTGCCAATCCCAGTGAGGGTGGCCTGATGACAGCCTCTCTTACACCAGCCCCATCTGTCGGGGAAAGCACACGGCTTGCCAGCACAAATCGACATGCCCAAGCCGCCCCCAGCATCGGTGCTGCCTCCAACCTTCCAAGAGGGAGGCTGGCATGGGCCAGGTTCATGACTCAGGGTGTTTTGGGAGAGGTTGGAGAGGTTGGCTAGTGATGAACAAGTCCTTGAGCGGGTCAGCTTTCACGCCAGGCATGTGATGATCTGGGTTAAGACAATGTTCAATGCAAATATTGCTTCTAGAAGAGCTCACCCTAGTCACCAGACAAATTCCAAAGGGACAGCCATGTTAGTCTAGTTCAGCAAAACAAACAAGAAGTCTGGTGGCATTTTTAAAGACTAACAAATTAATTTCACATCTGCCACTCTAGCAGGCTGGGTCCCCTAAACCAGCTATGGGGATACACCGTCCATCTGCTGGAGCCTGTTGGAGTTCCCTAACACCTTTCTTCCGGGGATCTGAACCCCCGTGGCAAAGGGAAACATTACTACACGGCAGGGAGGTGAGGCTAACAGCCTTTGTTTCGCAAATGTGTAAAACAAAGCCCAAAAAGCAAAGACCAGGAGGATGTTCTCTTTAGTTTAAGGCCTAGACTCAGGCCATGAGCATCTGGGTCCCCGCCTTGCCACAGCCTTCCCATTTGACCCTGAATAAGACCCTTCTCTGGGCCTCATTTTCTGCATCTGCGAAACAAGGCTAATGTTACCACCCTCCATATCATCATCAGAAGAGCCTTGTGCAACCTAATTCAGCCCTGGTGGACCAATGCTCTGAGATCCTCACATGGAAGGTGCCGTAAAAGAACAAAACAGCATTTAGTTACTCGCCCAAGGTCACTCATGCTGCAAGTCGTGGATGAGACCCAGGAGCTCAGACACCAACTGGAATCACAAGGTCATGCACTGACCTTTTTAAAATAGATCCACAGCCATCAATCCAGGAATCCTCATGCCTTTCTCCTGTGCCAGCAGCTGCACACCCAGCCGCTCAAAGCATCTTGCTTGCCCCAAAATCCAAAACACTGGGATTCCCCCTCCCCACTTACATTGGAGTTAAGATGGCCACTCCCAGAGGGGACCGATGTGCCAAGAGACCAAGCCGTATCCAAACCAAAAGGATGGTACAAGAGTACAATGAGAGGGCACGTCCTGCTAGATCTCCAGACGCAAGGTCTGTGTGGTCTACTGGATGCAAACAGCCAAACTTGTTACTGGATTTCTTAAAAGGCTGTGAGGAAAATGAGAGGAGGGCAAAGAGGCTAGGCGGCTTCCTCTTTCCCCCCATCCACCCACCCACCTCCCTGGGGAATCCAAGCCCTGAGATACAAACAAACCATGGGTGAGGCAATGGGTAAAGCAAAAAAGATCTCGGCAATCCAGACAGGGTCTTGGATTCCAAATCCAGCCAGTCATTGGCTCATTCTGTGCATTTGGCCAAGTCACTGATTTCCCTCTAACCCATGTCCTCACAGCCTGGCACAAAAATGAGCAAGAACCATCTGGGAAACCAAGGGCAGCCCATGAGCTGGGTAGACAAAAAGAAAGTCCATAACCTCCCACAGCACTGGAAGGGTGCAAGGCTGGCCCAGAAACAGGGATACTGGTCCTTTAAGAATGCAGCCCAGGCCCAGGGTGCCAGCTGATCCCCGAGATGCCGTTCCAGGTATAGCTGTAACCGAGTGCCACGTGGGGCAGAGCCAGCGCTGACTGTGCAGCTCTGTGCCCAGGCACCCTCCATCTGTTGCGATCCAGTATCAGATGCCCAGTGTTCCCAGCACCCTGGCTGAGACTGGTTGACACACTGCCTGCTGCAGAGGGGCACAGCAGATCTTGTCAGCTGGCCAAACCTTTCCTCTCTGGATAAACCTGCCCTGTCCTTGGCATTCTCCACGTCCTCCAAATGCCTCAGTGGGAATGAGCCAGCTGTGTTTCACTGAGAGTGCAGGGCTGAGTCACGGGGCACAGAAGGGACCAGCTAAAAGTCCTTTGCAGAGGCAGTTTCAGTCCTTTGCAGAGGTAGTTCTCCCTAGGGGAAGACTGGCCGGTTTCCTCCTCCTAGGATGGGGGTTTCTGGGACAGCATAGGCCAGGTAGGGAAAAGCCGCTGCCCACATGGGACAGAGGCCCTATATGCCCTCTGAACTATTATAATTCAGGCAGAGACTACAGGACCTGGCCAGTGGCAATTTTTTTCTTTCTGCAGCGTAGCCCCACTGAAGGACCAGCCAGAGGCCCCAACATCTGCCCTCAGCAGTTTTGGATCCATTTTGAAAAACAAAAAGCCTTTCCCATCACTGCTCTGCTATCTGGGAGGAAATCAGGATGGGAGAAACAACTTTCCAGGACTCCTGTCCTCAGCCACACTGCTCACAGCTGGGGACACTGCTATCTTCTCTTCCCAGAAAGGGGGTTATCAGTGGTGCCAGTGCCACGCTAGGCAAACTGCCAACCCCCAGGAAGACCCTGTCCCCACCTTGTGCCATCTAAAGAGATGTGGTAGGCGGGAAGCACAGGAACAGCTGGCACGGGGGCGTTTGGTGGGTGTCTTGTTAGCACTGAGCTGCATTTTTTGACTAAGTTTGCACCAGAATGAAGCTGAGGAGATGCTGAAAAAGCAAGGAGGAGCGGAGAACAGTGAGGGGAGGGGGTGGGTTATACATTTAAACCCCATCTCCTCTCTCCCCCTCCACCCACTGCTTCACTGCAGGATCTGATGGACCTATGGGCTCCATCCCAGCTCCACAGAGTTTCCTAATGGCTGTGATCTCCCCACTTCCACAAACACCTTTGTCCTTCCTCCTCTCACACCTCAGGACTTCATGTGATGCTGTTAGATAAATGAGAAGAGAAAGAGGATCCTCAATGTGGAACAAAGACCTCTTGGACCCTGCGGGCGGCTACTCCCCACAGCTCAGTGGCACGTCCCACTGCTGGTCCCATTGGTTGTGGGGCAAGGAGTCTCCTGGGTTCTCAGCTGGGGGCCTCGGGACTCCCTGGAGCTGGTTGACTCATGGTAGCTCCCTCCACTGAATCAGCCTAAAAATGACTAAGAAAAGGCTGTGCGGAGGAGTCCTGACCAGGACTTCCAGTAGATGCCCAGAAACCTGGACTTCACAGGCTCCCCTCAGAGCTTCGTGTTCCCCCTGTCCCCTTTGGTGGGGCAGGTCTGCTCAGCAGGGTGCAAAGGGTGGCTGGTCTTGAGTTTAACGGGCAATTTGTACTCCAAGACAAGAGGCTTCTTCGTCCGATGACCCCCAGAGGCACCCACACACACAGACAGCACGCCGTGGCTGCAGGGACCCCTCAATAGCATCCAAAACCATCTCTTCCTTCTGCCTTCACCACCAGGGCAGAGTCTCCAATGGGGAAAGCACGCTGGCAGCTCCACTGAGAACAGGCAGGGATCTCAGCACAGTAGCCTCCAGTGGGTGTATGTCTGTAGAGGGAAATCCTCTCCTATCACCTGTCTTCTGGGCCTCAGGAAAAGAGAAATGTTATGTCTCTCTTCCGCTTTCTCTGTATGGTTTCTGCATGGCCACTCAGTCCCCCAAATCTGGAACCAGAGCATCAACACCCGGTTTTAAGTAACCAGAAGTGGAGCTGGGAAGGCATGTCTATACAGGGATAAAAGACCTGTGGCACGTCCACAGCTGGTCCGAGTCAGCTCCACTCTGGGTGGGTCCTGCAGCTCAGGCTCACAGTCCACCCCAAGCCTGTATGTCAACTCAGTAATTTTTCCAGGCCAGCCACGGGATTTTTAGTCCCGTGTAGATGAACCCTGAGTGCCTTCACTTGGCCTCTCAGAGCTTCAGTGGAGTTTAAATCATGCAGCACTTTGTCTTTGGCACAGGAGGGAATTTCACTCAGACGGCTCAACTGAGATTGGGCTAGGGGCTGTACAGACACACAGTAAGAAGTTCTCTGTCCTGGAGAGTTTACAGTTTAAGGAAACATGACAGATGAAGAAACAGAGAGTCAAAAGAAGTGCAAAGACACTAAGTGACTTACCCACTTTCACACAGCAGGTCAGCACCAGACTGGCACCAGACCCCATGCCGTACTGTTATAGAAACAATAATGGGTACCTTGTGCATTTGTGTAACCGAGGTGAGTTTAAACCAGGGTACTGATTTGCTCCCCACTCCCCATCACTGGGCAAGTTCAGACCCAGACCAAGTGTGGCTGGGGTTGAACTCTATTCTGAGCCAAAGCAGAATGTCGGATTTGGACACCAAGGAAATGCACAAAAGTTCAGGGCGAGTTCAGGATCTCAAGGCGGTGACTCAACCTATCTGAAACAGAGGGAGAAACCACAGATTTTAAAGTCAGATCATCCAATCTGACGTCCTGCACACGCAGCCCACAGAACCTCCTGTTCATTCCTGCAATAGACACCTAACCAATGACTGAGACATTGAAGGCCCCAAAACATGGTTTCAAGACTTCATGGTACAGAGCATCTACTAGCAAGTGACTCATACCCCGTGCTACGGGGAAGGTGAAACCTCCCCAGGATCCTGCCAATCTACTCTGGGGCGGATCAGCCAATCCCTGAGCACTCAGGCAAGGCTCCCCAGCCAGGCACTCAAAAAGTATTTTCTGCACCAACTCAGAACCCATCCCACATAACATCCCATCACAGGCCACTGGGCATATTTACCACTCCCTGTCAAAGATCAGTTAATTGCCAGATTAGGCTGTCCCATTATACCACCCCCTCCATTCAGTTACCTGGCTTAGTTTTGAAACTAGTAAGGTTTTTCTGCCCCTCGCTGCTCGGCTCAGAAGGCTATTCCAGAACTTCACTACTCTGATGATTAGAAGTTGCCTTCTAACCTCAAGTCTCAGCTTCCTGATGGCCTGTTCATATCAATTTGTTATTGTGTCCGTGACCCTCTTGACACTGACTGGAATTTTGTAGCACACCTGCCCTCAGCCTGATGATTAATGAGCATGAAAAACTCATACTTTACTCACCTGTCAAAAAGAATTACTCAGCCTGAGCAAAGAGAATTTTGCAAGGCCTTGCATGTACAGACATTCGCAAACACCATATACAGTAGGATCCTCCTGCCCACCCTTTTCTCACCCATGAACTTATCCTTCTCGGCAAAGATTTAGCAGATATATGGAGGTTTGACATCACTGAGCATGAGCTAACATCTGATGAAACATAATAAATAACGAAAACTAAGTCACACGTGTCAGACAAAGGAGCAAAGTACGTTCTGTGAGGCAGTATCCCCACATTGTCTTTTAATGTTTGGCAAAATTCAGCAACTTGCAATGGCCAGTGATGCAAATCGGCACAATTCTGCGCTGTCATTAAAATGTCACTGCATCTGGGAATCAGACCTCACTTTTGGCCATGTTATCTCCATTGTGCTCCGTTTCACAGCTGCAACATGGCAGATATGAAGCATGACCTGTAAATTAAGTAAAATCCCTAGGTAACCTGAAAAGCCTATTTAAGCAAGACTGCAGTCTGCAATTGAAACATGTTCAGCAAACCAACGATAAGCCATGGAGCTGGGCAAAATTTTAACCTGAAACTTTTTTTTTAGCAAAACACGAAGACATTGAAGTGCTGCATGAATTTACACTGACATTGTTGATTAAGGAAACATAACTGAAAACCATCAAAATGTTTTGCTGTTATTTTTGAATGGAAACATTTTGACTTTTTGGCTCAAAACAACTTTATGTTTTGAAATTTCCCTTCACGTTATGTTAAGATTTGAAACCATTCACAAACTGACACCATAAAATGTGGCTTTGCTAGTTGAACAAAACATCTGATTTGACCAGAAATAGTCCCCACTCTCCACTGGCTTTCCAATTTGCCAACAATTTTCACTTTTGATCCAGCTTTCTGAAATGGCCAATAAACCAAAAACAATTCATGGCTCCCCCAGCTCCAACTGACAGTTAGGATGTCAACTTTGCACCACCCAAACACTGTTTAAAACTGTCTCAACTTTCCCTCCCACACCTTGTCTCTCTTGAAAGTGAATTGTGAGTTTCAAAAACATCTAGAGTTTTTCCTATTTTCTCATCATTTCTATTACAGCAGCTGGGAGTGGCCCCCACTGAGATCAGAGCCCCATCCTGCCAGGCATTGTATAGACATACGGACATATGGTAAGAGACAGTCTCTACCCCCAAAGAACTTACAGCTTAAATAGACAGGGAAAAAAGCTTGCAATCTTCATTTTACAGCAGAGCTAGGAGTCGAATCTAGATCACCAGAGTCCCACTGCCTCTGTTTAGCCTATTGCCCAAGAATCTAATCAAGAAAAAACTGCAGGAGGAGCCCCGTGCCTCACTTTAAATGCGTAATCAGAACTTGGCCAGCCAAAGAAAGCTGTTAGGGACCTCCTGACGTTATCTTCCTTTCCTATCATGAACCTCCCTAGAGAGCAGCCTGCTTCAGACTGGCTGCTTCTCTGTGAATTTCCAAAGGGGCAGCCGTGTTAGTCTAGTCCAGCAAAAAAACCAAGGCATTGCATGGCACTTAAAGGCTAACAGATTTATTTTTTGCATGAGCTTTCGTGGGAGAAAATCAACAAAGTGAGATTTTTCTCCCACGAAAGCTCATGCAAAAAATAAATCTGTTACTCTTTAAGTGCCACACGATGTCTTGTTTGTTTTTTTTTGCTTCTCTGTGGCATCACTTGACTCCCTCCTCATCCTGGACCTCAGTTCTGTGGCAAGATTGTGGCCAGATAAAGCTCAATCAAGATCACTGGGTTTCTCATCCCTGCCTGGTACTTTGATCCTGCAGAGCTGGAGGGAGGCACCCGGGATCATGTTCCAAGGGAGCCAGAAACAGCCCATGGAGCAGTCCTCTCTAAAGCAGACAAGAGCAGTTGGGGCAGATAACTAGCAGTCAAACCTCTGAAAGCACACCCACCTCCCAAGCTTGCCAAACAATTATCCAGAACTCTGTGTTTCCAAGGCACCTTGAGAGATGCATCACTGGCACCCGAGCCCGAGAGGCCAGCACTCCCTTTCCTACCATCAGTCCAGGCCCAGCTGCTGCTGCAAGATTTGAGTCCCCAGGTCAGGTGCAGAGTCCCCTTAGCTCTCACTGATGGGTCTCTACTCAATCCTGACTCAAACAAACTTCTTTTGAAGTCAATGCTCCAAACCCTGAGGGGTGGGTGCAAAGCCAGTCTGGGAGACAATTTCTGGGAAACAATGAGTAAAAATGGACTTTTGGCCACTGACTTCCCTGGGAGCTAAGGGATCCTACAGACAGGCTGGGTTCCTCAATGAGAAGAGGGAATTACTTTGAATTCCAACTCTGGCCCACATTGCGGTTGCTCCGGGAACCTGCCCATTACACTATGGGGGGGTCCCCTGTAGCTTGGGAAATGGAAATTGTTTTTTAAAGCAGCCAAGTTCCATTTCACCCCAGTTCCACTTCAGCCACAAGTTGTTTTGTGCCACTTCCCCCTGAAACGGGGAAGCTACCTTCAGCCATATCCATAAGCAACACAGACATGATGATGCCTTGTGGCCTGATCATTACAAGGAGTGACATTGGTGGTTTCCCATTGCTATCCTCGGTGCAGCCATAACCTGAACAGCAACAAGGCATTTCCACAGGCGGAGGGGTAGCCTGACTGCATGATGCAGCCCCACCACTCCCACGGCAGTAGCGGCACTGGGTGGCCCTAGTAGCGTGGTCGCTTTGTGTGAGGCAGAGGTGCATTTAAAGAAAGAGCTAATGTGAACCTATCGCACTTCAAAGTGAATGCGATTGAGTCCAAATAAATACACTGTGTTCGGTGACAAATCAATGCGGGGGCTGTGGCAGTGATGACGGGGATGAAATATTTGCTCCTTCAGAGGGAAGGTTCAGAAAAGCCTGGGCATGTTTGCAATGGGGGAGAAAGGGAGAAATCAGCAGAAGCTAGCATTTCTGTCTGTCCAGCCGGGTCTGGAATTGGAGAGCTCTTTAGCGCGTGTGTTTGGGTCTGGATCCAGTTCTCACAAAATGCCTGTGCAGTGGAAATAAACATACTGAGGGCATATTCAAGCCAGTCCAAATAGCCCCTGGCTGCTCCTGGATTTTCTGTTTTCTTTAGTCTCCTCCTTTCCTACTCCCTTTAACCCCTTCAGTGCCTCATGGCAGGACAGGGATGCAGCTCTGAGAAAGATGCCCTTTATGTATTCCAGCTCCACTGGGAACCAACAGGTTCACCATTAAAGCTCTGTGCTCTCCGAAGGGTCTTAGCAAGGGCTAAGCCTCCAAAACTTCCCTGTGGCTAACCATTCAAAGGGCCAAATGCTTAGAGGTGCCTCTTTCCTTGCACCAGCCCCAGTGAGCCTCCCCACGTTGCGCTCCCTATCTGTCTGCCCTCCGTCTATGTCTTTCAGTGCACACCCTGCTCCTGCTTCCAACTTTAGTTTTCATATGGGCTTCTGCCACTTCTACCAACCCCTCTGTTGGTTCCCAGTTCAGCACCCTTTGCTGGCCGTCTGAGGTTTCCCCTTGGCAGCTCCCCACCAAAACTGCACTGGATGGACGTACCAGGGAAGCCCCGGAGAAGTGTTCCAAATTCAGTGCCAACAAGGTGACACGTGCAATCGGTCCTTCCCCTGCTCTCTTCCATGGCCTGCACTTTGCGGTGTTTGTAGAGGAGGAGTCAGGGCAGGTCTATCTTACACTCAGTACCTGTCACACAGTGTGGTCTCAGCACGCCCATTATTTTCCTTAGGCCAAACCTTGAAGGTCTTACTCCCAGTGGACCAGATCCTGAAAGGGAACTGAGCACCTGCAAATCACACTGACACCAGAGAGGAAGCAGCTGAAAACCTAGGGAAGGAAGAAAGGACGATTTCTACCCCACTGCTGTCTCCCATGGGAAGTGATGGGAACCCCATGGCTTCAGCCATTTAAACCTAGACTGGGCAAAGCACCAGAGACCACCCTGCAGGGAAGAGGCTCAGGGGTCTTTGCCATCTCTTCTGTGATGTCTGTGAGAGGGGAGGGAGCCACCTCTCATTGAGGGCAGCACAAGGTGGTACAGTGATGTGACGGGACGACAGGATTCACCTATTGTGCTGCATAGTAATTCCACTCCATGGCATTTGTCTTCCACGCCTTGTCTCCTCCCTTCTCTGGTTTTCTGCCTTTGTCCCCCACATCACCCCAGGGAGACAGGATGCTCCCTGTTAGCCTGGGTGCACCCAGGGAGAGCTAACATATTATGCTGGATTCTGGGAGGGGGGTTTGGAAGGGCCTGCACATGCAGGGGTGCCTTCTCCCCAGCACCAGCCCCTGCTACCACCACCCCCCCCGTCTGCCATCCATCTCCACCCAGCTTTCACTGCACACCCTACTTGGGCATCTGGGCACATTTTTTACAGTGACAGAGACCAACAAGAAGAATGAAATCCATCCACAGCTGTGCTGTGCACATCTTGGCCTCAGTGCTGGCTCCCATTTTGCCTGGCCATAGACATGACTATGTTTCCCAAAGGAGAAAGAAAGGGGAGCTGGTGTAAATGTCAGGGATCAGGTCACCCTCTGCAATCTGTGCATCAGCTCAGGTTCACGTCCCCTGTGGCCTCAGATAATGAAATCCAGAGTCCCTGTGCCCAGGGCTACATTGATTGGCTGCTCTTGGACCATCTGAGATCATTCAACCTTACTCCCCGGCCCTGCTAGGTTAATGAAAGGAATACTGTTCAGCACTGGAGGCGGCTCCCACCTCCAGCACTGCAGTAGGTTGGAGGGAATCCTCCAAGCTACATGTCCTTGGCGCTAAGCCCTTGAACACATGCATGGATGCCAAAGGCTGGAGCATCCCTCAGCACAGCCTGATCCTAGGGCAGCATTCACAGCTCACCCTCAGCTGCTGCACTCGCGAGGAACAGGCTGTTGGATTCAGAAGGGCAGGAGGGACCTGAACCTGACTTTCAGGGAGCTGCCCCAATTGGACACTATTCTGCAGACAGGGAGATGAAGACCCCCAGTATCGTTACGCTGATGTTACCACATTGTACCTTCTCTTTCTTAACAGAAAAACACCAAACATCTGATCTCCGTGTGGTTTCATCACCCT
Organism: Podocnemis expansa; assembly: GCA_007922195.1. Lineage (NCBI taxonomy): Eukaryota > Metazoa > Chordata > Testudines > Podocnemididae > Podocnemis > Podocnemis expansa. The sequence continues at coordinate 5,729,288 of ML682007.1, forward strand.
CTCTCTGTCCCAGAGCCAGCCCCCATCCTTGTGCATTTGCTGTCTCTCCTCTCCTACCGGCCCCCACTTACCTGCTTTAGAAGAATGAGGTCCCCAGGGCAGGAGGAGCCCTTCAATGCTCAATCTTCTTTCCCCATCCACTGCAGCCTGCATCTGGCAGCTCAACCGGGTCTCCTCTGTCTCCCTCGGCAGCCTGAGCAGGAAAGAAGGAGGGCAGGGTGAAAAGGGGGGAGAGGAAAGGAGGGGAGGGAGGGTGGAAATGAAACTTTAATAGCACAGAGCCCCTTTTGTTTCCAGCATATGGTATATTTCGTACATACTGAAGGCATTAGCCACCTATATTTTGAAAACGGTTCCATGAGAATATAAATGCAGCCCGTAGTCAGCTCTCCGAGACGGCATTCCAACCAGTGGGCTGGAGCCTGGCAAAAGCCAACCAGGAGAGGAAAAATGGGCAACTTACAAAGACCATTCAGGCCCTCACTGTTGCATTTTCCCTTGAAAGTGCGCCTGTGCCTCACTGCCCTTCCAAACTGTCTGGGGATGTTCCTTGTGATCAAGATTCCTGACTACTTCCAGCAGAGACCTCAGCCCCCAAAAGAAAAAGATCCAGAGAATCCCAGAGCAAATGAGCTCCTCTTCTAGAAAACTAAAATGCCCACTGATGTACCGGGCATGGCTGGCGCTTAGTCTCCTCTTTGGAGCACCTGTACTGTGAGCCAGACCCAAAGACTGCAGGCAAATAGTGACAGGTGATGAGGGAGGGGTAGGGGGACTATGCAGCATTGGAGCCAAAAGGAAACAAATTTTCCCTTGCCATTGTCTCTCAGAAACCCTGTTGGACCCTTCAGAGGCTGCATCAAGTGACCTGAAGTTCTCAACAGCCTACATCACTCACCTGGTCCCGCTGGGAGATGAGGAGGCAGCAGGGCGAATGACAGGGCCACATAGCTGCTGCTGGCCTAACACAATATATGTAAAAGGTCTGAACTCAAAGGCCGAGCATTGCTCTCTCAACCAACAAGCTGTAGGGAAGAGCTGGGAATGCCCACACCCAGCAGCTATTCCCCACTGCCGGCTGGAGACGAGCACTTGAGAGAATCTCTGAGGAGAGTCTCTGGCCTGCTCTGAGCCACTTGGCATCTCCTGGGCAGCCAAAAATTACTCAGGTCAGACTTTACTTTGTTCATAGGTAGCCTTCCCCTCTCAACACCCTTCCCTTGATTTTTCCAACTTGCATGGAGTCTGTGGGATGGAGAAAGGGTCTGGATCATTCAGCTGTGGCGCACACACACACACACACACAACTCCTGCAGTGCAGCGCTGGGCCGTGCGTACACACAAAGAAGCTGAATGAAGTGCAGGATCTTTGTGATGTAGGAATTGGCCCACACTTGCCTCTTCTTCATTAGCTCTGTCCTCTATGAGCTCAGCGTAGAGAAGGATGGTTTCACAGCTGAGGCACAGCTTCTAGTCCCTGGGCTGCCACAGACTTCCTGCGTGACCTTGGACAAGTCACTTAATTGCTTGGTGCCTCGGTTCTCCGTCTGCACAATGGACTAATACTTTCTCTCATCCTATATCTGATCAACTTCAGCTGTGAGCTCTTTGAAGCAGGGCACACCTCTTACTCTGTAGTCATGGCCCCCTTTGGAGGTGCTACCTTGCACCCTAAGCCCAGTTTCTGACTCAGGTTTGAGCCCAGGGCCTCCTTCTGTCCATAAACATATCAGGCTGACTTGAATCACCAACTGTTCAGGACATGAAACATAGGATTCTGGTAGCAGGTAGATCAGGGCCCACATCCCACCGATGCTTGGGTCCCAGCCTTGCCATTCTGCAGAGCAGATGAGGTCAAGGCACATAGCCAAATCTGAAGGGCTGCATAGTACAGCATAGACACGGGAGCACGGCTGTGAGATCCAGGTCCTGTAAGTCTTGGCCTGCATCGATGAGACAGGGTTGTGTTCCAGTGCAGGCTTGGAACCACTGAGCAAGCTCTGATCTCACGGACCTGGGCTTCATGTGCAGTGTAGACATACACTCAGGAGCCACTGCTCCTAGCGTCCAAGTGCCTTGCCGGTGAGGAATCACGCTTGCACAGTCACTGGATGGTAACAGTGAGCAGTCGAGAGGAAGTGGCCAAATGAACAGTGAAACAGCAACTGCTGTTTACACACAGATAGTTTGCTCATCAGCACCAGTGGGCAAGAAGCAGCGTGAGCAGAGCCTAGGGAAATGGGACATGCACGCCGTGTAATTGGTTTCCATTTGCCTTTGTGTGTGGTGCACTCACACAGGGGGCTGCCATGCACCTTCTGCTCCCCTGTGACCCATGGACTCACACGGTGCAATGCAATTCACAGTCACAGAGGTCTCAGGACGCTCCATCTCATGGGAAGCGGCCGCTAGTGCCTGAGTGCCCTGCCCCAAGAACCAGTGCAAGCTGCAATCTGCCCCCATTTCATCCAAACAAGGTGCATGCCTTGGGCTGCTGGCAAATAGCCAACATGGCCCTTGGATGGGCAAACCTGGACATGACCATGTCAATGCCAGCTCAGGGCTTTCATCATTGTCCCCCCTTGGCTGCCAAACCAGCCCGAGCTGACAGCATGCAAAACTGATCCCATTTCCACAGTGCTCCCGCTGCACTGATGACTGCTCCAGAGACCAAAACGGGGCTTCTCTCCCGGCCACCCCCCAGTGTTCATGGCCAGGGCTAGGGAGAAGGGACTGAAATGAGAATACTCTGATTTAGTTCTGCAGCCCAGCTAGACTCAAGGAAGCACGACCTCCCAAACCCCAATAAATCTGCCGTCCAACTGACAGCCCCAAGCCACAGACGCTGGGCAGTCTGCATGCATGGTGAATTGGTAATCTGTCCAGCATTTAGCCAGTCACACTCTAATTTGGGGGGGGGGGAAGTGGCCAGTAAAGAGCTTTTATAGCTCTTCAGAGCTCATAAACCTGCGGGGCTCTAGCAAGGGGCCACTTGCTTGGGGGCAGCCAAGGAAATTTATTGCAGATTTTGGTAAGTTAAACATTACAGCGCTGCCAGCTCTGAGGCCTGGTTTGCTGAGCAGAAATTAAACAAGGGGAGCTTTGCGGGCGGGGGGGGGGGGCGGGAGTAAGGGGCTCTCCTGGTTTCTCCTCTCCCACTTCCCGTTCTCTTCTTCTGCCTTGGCTAAGGTACAGCAAGCTTACGAAGAGGGTTTATAGAATATATGTGACGTACAGAACATCCCTCGCACAAAGCAGATGCTACAGGAGAGTCACGCTGTTACCCGTCTAACTACAGTATTGTTCCTCTGGTGTTATGCCCTGCAGGGACACCCTACAAGGAAACGTGTAAAATAATACGTATTGATCTTTTTTTCTGAAGCTGCTCTTGTCACCCTTTGTCTTCTGTGATTTCCTCATTCACCTCTAACTTTTTCCAGTGGATTGTATCACTTAAGGACACCAGATATGCTGGTGATATTTGGGACCTTCCTGGTTTTTTCATCTGGTGACCAAAGGGCTGTTCTTTTCATCAGTCAAAGGGCTTGGGATTTATTATAGCTATAGAACGTTAGTTCCAGCCATATGGTGGCCCTGATGGGAAATGCTCTGTGTACCCATTTCACAAGCACATGTGCCACGCCAACCGTTGTTCAAGGACAAAGCTGGTCAGGCCACTACATTGCAAAATCAGCCCAAGAGGGCAATGACCCAGGCTGGTCAGTGCAGTATCCCTGGAAGAGCTCAAGAATCAAGGCTGAAGAGAGGGGGCACTTGGTTGCTACCAGAGCCAGAGAGAGAAGAGAAGTGAGGGACACTTAAGTGCCGGAGGAAGAGTCTGAATCCAGCCTTTGACCTGCTTTGCTTTTCCAAGTGGAGCCTCCCTGACCCACGTGGGGGTCACCAGAATAGCTAGCATTCAGATATTCCATAACCCCAAGAAACATCGCTACAAAAGTGGCCCGGTTTTGACTATGAAAGTTTGGGTCCCTTTAGTATCCCAGATCTTCATTCTCATCCATCAGGTCTCTCTTTTGATGTCTCCTCCCACGACTCCCAATACCAGTGGCTCTTAAACCAGCATCCACAGAGCAATTCAAGGTGGAGCTACATCCACCATGCTGGGGAAGCCTCTGTCAGTCTTCAAGCAGCACCAGTTACCCTCGGTGGTATCCTAGCTCTGGACTCTTAGGGTTTTCCAGCTTTCCTGTGCACCTTACCCAGCTACTTCATGTCTTTCTTTTCCGGGTGTTTCTTTGGTGTAAAATGACCCTATTAATAGGCCAGATCACAAATTTTCTATCGAAACTTTTTTTTAAATGGAAAATTAGATTCTCATCAAAACAAAGATTGACATGGGAAGGGTTTCCTTTCCTTGAAAATGTTAGATTTTCTGTCAGAATGCCATGAACCCCAAAACTGATCATTTGGGGTTTGGGCATTGTTCAGGTAAATGCTTTTGGTTTTTCAGCAGGTCTCAGCAATAAATTTTGTTTTGGCAGTTTCCGGACAAACGTTTTTGGGTGGTTGGGTTTTGTTTGTTTGTTTTAATGAAAAGGCAGACTTTTCCAACAGGGAAAAAACATTTTCCAAACAGCTTAATTAATTAATGACAGGGAATGAAACCCAGGAGATGAATCCTAAACTGCAAAGTACCCTGGAGAAATGAGAACGGTGAGGGCTTGACAGAATGGAGATGCTCAGTATAAGTAAACTTGAAGTCCTACGCCCAATGAAAGGATATAGGCAGCACAGATTCAAGCAGCCACCTCCGTTGCACTAATCACCATCCTATCTCCTAGTGTCACTTTCTAGTGAGCCAAGCACTAGAAGATGTGGGGCTCAGAGGAGGAGAAAGGGCCCACAAGATGATCTCTGGATTAAGCAGTCCATAATCTGACCACATTGGAGCAATAGGACACCATTTTACCACCTTGTAGATAGTCTTGGTCTGTTGCACCATCAGGTTGCTGCTCTTGGTCTTTGCTGAATGCATAGATCTCAGTCTTGGTCTCTGTCTGGTCTGTGTTGGGTCACTTTGGACACATTTATTATTGATGTGAGAGCATCATAAACTATAGATGTGACCCCTCCCTCTTATCCTTTTTGTCGTGCCCTCCCTCTGAGGCCCCTGCCAAAGCCATTCCTTTCTCCTTTCCCCATTGTATCAGCATGTGAACTGACATGCAATGTACATTTAGTTGTTCCCAACCAGAGTCATGTCAGAAACAGACATTGCTCAAGTTCTAGGACTTGGAGAAGTAGTTCTCTTGTGAGACCTGAGCTCATATTCCAGCATGGCTCACTAATGGGAAGGAGCTGGGTGGTTTCTCCTCCTACTCTCTACTGAAGAACTACCCCACCATTTGGAATTGATGGGCAGTTTCTGATTAAGAGAAGTCCAGAACTTAAATAGACGGGTTGCTGCAGTTAGAGTTATGGGTATGTTGGCAGCGTTGGAACTGGGGTGCCAGGACGAGAGCAGCCGAGATGCTGCAATCTAGAAAGAAGATGCATTAGCAGAATTGTGCTCCAGCATCATATGCAACCTTGGTGCGCTGAGATGTCATTTTTACAGTTGATGGCCCCTTTAAGGGGCTGCTCCTGCTGTTGAAATCGACTGGATTATTTACTGCTGAATGGGTGCTGATCTGGTCCCTCAACCCTTAACGTCATCCAATTGGTTGTGACTTTATTCCTCTGATTTGCCTCTTGCACTGTGCTTTTTTGTATGGTGGAAAAGGGAAAACACCACAGAAAGGACCCAACAGCAGGGCCCGGGTGTGACCATGGGAGCAAAGCAATGCAACAGAGTAATGTGCAGAATCAGGAGCATGTCAACAGCGATATAAAATTTGTAGCTCTGTTTATTGCACTGGGAGCTATTAAGGACTGTTCTGTCAACAGTTATTTTACAGATGTACTAACCACATCGGACGGACCCAGATGAGAGTCACAGCACTTCCCCCTGCCACTGATATAGAGTCAATCGGTTCCAACTGCCTGCTTGGAGAGTCTGTGTATGGTCCAGTGCTTGATGACTCCTCAAAGCAGCACCCCGATGCGAACACTTTCTGGAGGATGCCCCATGAGAGAAGACAATGAAAGGATACTCCTGAAGAAAGGGGCTGGATGCAACCTCCATATGAAGCCAAGAATGGCACCAGGATATGATGTCAGGGCTCCAACAGAGTCCAGAGGCTGGTCTGCACAGTTCATGTACCAGATGCACGTCAGCATGTGGTTTGTCATTAGCTCTTTACGCAATATGAAGGACCCATATGGTCCAATGAGGCACAAATAAGCATATTTACCAACTCAATGCAAAACCTACTTACATAAATAAACTGCTGCCCAGGCAGCATTCAGGGGGCTTCTGAAACATAGGGCTCGCAAACTATTTAAAAGGAAACAACCCAATTCCTGCACATCACGGTGTTGGAATCATCTATAGCTGGACTCAAAGGTCAGGCATTCCCTGGGTGCTCAAACGGCCATGTCTTCCTCCCTGTAAGGTACTTTACGCAAATCATACAAAGAAAGGCAGACTCCAGTGTACAAATAAACAGGATTAATTTTTAGGGCTGGCTAAAAACTTTCCATTCAATTCTTTTTTCAGAAGCAAATTAGGTTTTAGGGGAAAAAAAACACAGATAAAAAGAACCAACCAACCAAACAGAAAAACCCAGAAAGTGCCTGTTTTCCTGGAATGTTTTTGATCATTCATCCAAAAAACCCAAAAAATGTCAGTCTGTGGTTCTTTGAACAAAAAGTTGAAATTTTCAGTGGCAATATCCCCCCTCTTCTCCATCTCTGTTATTTTTAATTATAATTCTGAAGCCCAAAAGGGGAGGAAGATCTTCTCCAAAATTTCTACATACATCTCAAATCCAGGCACTGGATTGTCTTAAAACAGAGAATTGTCACACCATCCAGTTCAATGAACTTCATCCCCACACTGAACAGCTGTAATGATGGTGTGATGTTGCCAATTTCCTTAATATCTGTTGCATGCAAAATTATGAATCTTATCACGAGGCACGGACTTTATAATTCCCAACTGCTACAGAATTCCCAAGCCCCTAAGGAGAGTGTCTGGGTGTTGTGTGACTTATCTAGTGAACTTTCTTAACCTTGTCTCCACCACCACCTCATTGATCCTTTGGCGACTTTACTGGAAGTCTTGATTCCTGGCAGGAAGAGTCTGGTTGGCCAAGCTTGCTGTGGGAGTCATGAGAATTTGGAAAGAATGAGAGGAAATGGGTCGGGTGGAGGGGGGCTGATGAGGGAGGGGGTGCAGAAGGGAAGGAATTTTTCCATGCCAGTGTTTTGGCTGCTTTGGTGTGAACTCGTATAAATTTACTCCTTATCTCGCAGGCCATTTGATGTTTCCATGAAAAGAAAATAGTCTGCAGAAAAAAATAATCTTGATCAAATATCCCTTTGGCATGCTTAAATGGCTCTAATCAGTTAGGTCTCTTTAGCACTCTGTTGCTCGCATAGTTCTGGGGAGAGCTACTTCCGTCTGACACAGAAACGCAAAAGAGCCACTTTTCACACTGGGAGGATGCCACCCAGACAGGTCTGGCTTGAAGATGGAGGGAGGCCTCCTTCTTTCCTCTCTCTCCTCCCAGGGGGAGGAATTAATGACTTCAGAGTATGTTTATGCAGGCCCTGGCAATCTTCAAGTTCGTGGCTCCTACTCTGCAAAGGAAACAATGCTAATGTGGGCTCGTGAACTGCAATGCCCTTGAACTGAAACCATCAAAGTCGAATTCTGAAGCTCAGGTCCATTTCAAGTCCTGGGATCCTCCGCCTTTTTCATACCAGGACCTCATCTTACAACAATCAAAATGTTTTGGGAATACCTCCTCTTCTATCTAGCCATAAAGAAAGGGAGCGCAGCTGTGCTCCCTCTGTCAAGAACCCAAATCCTAGACTAGCCCATGGCAGATATCACCCTCTATACCACCAGCCATTCAATATCAGCACTAACCTCTACACTGAACCAATGACGTGGGGCAGACAAAGGCATTTCATTTCTCAGAAAACTGAAGTGTTGTGTGTAACAGGAACAGAAGAGGACAAGTTGAGATGGGCAAGGAATAATTGGAAGGCTCAGAGAGACAAATAGGACAAGCCATTTAAGGTCCCAGCTAGCAGCTGAAAGCATAAGAACATCCATACTGGGTCAGATCAATGGTCCATCTAGGCCAGTATCCTGTCTTCAGACAGTGGGGAGTGCCAGGTCCTTTAGAAGGAATGAACAGAACAGGTCATCATCAAGTGATCCATCCCGTCAGCCATTTCCAGCTTCTGGCACACAGCAACCCCTGCCCATCTAGCTGATAGTCACTGATGGACCTATCCTCTATGAACTTATCTACGTTTAAGGGTTTTTTTTAGCCCTGTTATAGTCTTGGCCTTCACAACATCCTCTGGCAAAGTATTCCACAGGTTGACAGTACATTGCATGAAGAAATCATAGAATATTAGGCTTGGAAGGGACCTCAAATTCATTTTAAACCTGCTGCCTATTAATTTCATCTGGTGACCCCTAATTCTTGTGTTATGAGAAGGAGTTAAGAACACTTCCTTGTTTACTTTCCTCACACCAGTCATGATTTTATAGACCTCTATCACATCCTCACTTATTTGTCACTTTTCCAAGCTGAAAAGTTCCTGTTACATTAAATCTCTCCTCATATGGAATATGTTTCCAAACCCCTAATCATTTTAGTTTTGCTTTTCTGTACCTTTTCCAATTCCAATATCTCTTTTTTGAGATGGGGTGACCAGATCTGTATACAGTATTCAAGATGCAGGCAAACTATGGATTTACAGAAGCAATACTATATTTTCTGTCTTATTATCTATCCCTTTCCTAATGATTCCCAGCCTTCTATTAGTTTTTTGACTGCCACCTCACACTGCATGAATGTTCTCAGAAAACTATCCACACTGATGCCAAGATTTCTTGAGTAGCAGCATCTAATTTTGATCTTACCATTTTATATGAATAGTTGGGATTATGTTTTCCAATGTGCATTACTTTGTACCAATCGAGACTGAATTTCATCTGCCATTTTATTTCCCAGTCACCTAGGTTTGTGAGATCCTTTTCTAACACTTTTCAGTCTGTTTTGGACTTAATTATCTTAAGTAGTTCTGTGTCATCTGCAAATTTTGCTACTTCACTGTTTACCCCTTTTCCCACATCATTTATGAATACATTGAGCAGTACTGATCCCAATACAGACCTCTTGGGGACACCACTATTTACTGCTTTCCATTCTGAAAACCAACCATTTATTCCCACCTTTTGTCTCCTATCTTTTAACCACATACTAATCTAGGCAAGGACCTTCCCCCTTACACCAGCACCACTTACTTTACTAAAGAGCCTTTGGTAAGAGACCTTGTCAAAGGCTTTCTGAAAATCTAAAGATGCTGTAGCCACTATCACTCTTCCCCACGTGCCTTTTGACCTTCTCAGAGAATTCTAGTAGATTGGTGAGGGGAGACTTCCCTTTACAGAAACCAGGTCGACCTCTCCCCCAGCAAATAATTTTGTTCTTTTCTATAGTTTCAAACAGTTTGCCTTGTACCGAAGTTAAGCTTGCCTGACTAATTGCACACAGCAGCCATCTACTGCCTTTACACCGAAAAGGAGGTCACCTCACAAACAGCCTTTCAGGCAAGAATCTTAGTAAATATAACACAAGCTCTGAAATACTATTATTCCCTTGCAGAACTCGTCCTCTTACAAGCCATTCTTTTGATTTATGAATGCAATAGCAAAACCTGCATGAACTTCCTATGACATAAAAATAATATTCTGTCAGCTAGTGGAGAAGGGTGGAGTGAGACCAATACACTGTCATAGCATCACAATACTAAATCTGTCGACATACACGTTTCCTTTAGAGTGACCATGGTGTGCCGATTCCAATGGTGTGTGAAAAAAAATCTACACTAAACTGTATCATTTTAGATACTGCTGTAGTCTTATGGAATACACGTGACAGCAAAAGAGCTAGAAGGATGATATAAAATACCAAGCTGTATGGAATTTCTCCTACACAGTTCGTTAACTTGCTCATATCTCTGGTGTGATCTTCCCAAGCGCCAAAGACCTGAGTCATCTTCAGACATGTGAATAAGAGCTGAGAGGATGTGCAAGGAAAACTGCTGGCTAAAAAATCACTGATGGGTCCACTGCAAAGTAGGAACTAAACTGTTGAGCACAATTAACATCAATGGAGGCATCAGTCACTTACAGGGCTGAATCTGTTCCCCTCAATATGCTAAATTGGGACAAGCAACTAAGCTGGGCCACGTCAACCCATGTATGACTGGTTTTTGACCAACTCACCCCCAGTGTATAACTTACACCAGTATGCACATCACTGGTGAATTTGGCCTGCAGTTCACAGGATATTTCTAGCGTATAGAATAACAGCTTATATTGATCTCTATCTTGCCAGTTACCTTTGATGATGTGACATTATTTTGTCATGCACACATAATGCTTGGGCAAAACCACCAGCCTGGTATCCCCTCATGCACACACACCCTGCATGCAGGTGGAAAAGTTGCAAAGTCATGAATAAACATTTGAGCCACAAACAGAGTGAAAAATGGCATTGCAGATTGCTCTGACATTTCTCTGATCAGGTCTGCTCTGGCTAAGGCCCACAAATCACGCTCCCTATGTGGCAACACTTGCGCTACATATCTGTTATGTGGCACCATGATGTACAGCTTAGTGCGCGCCACGCACTTTCAAGCATACACCAGGCCAAAAGTGTACGTGCACGTTACTGAGAATGATGAGCTTTGGTGAGCTGTGCTGCTCATTTATGGCAGGAAAGCTTGGCTTAGATCTAACAGAGGCTTTTATGTTGCCTCCCACCCTCATATTTCCTGAGCACCTTCCATAAAAAAAAGGTAACAGAGTCCCTGGTGGAATTCATGGATCCTCCAGCACTTGTTCTGTTTCAGGAAGAAAAAACCTGTGCTTTGGCATTTTTACTGTATTTTGACCAGCTGATTGCTTTCATAGCTGGCTCAGGATTTTATTTGAGGGCGTGGTTGGGGTATTGAGCTAAATGGGCATGTCGTTGTGTGGGGGGTACGGTGGAAAGGCTTGGAAAAGAGGAAGGTTTCTACAAAGGCGTGTCCAATTCACGGTGAGACTGTTGCTGGTTTATTAACCATACACAGCACATCCCCTCCATCTGCACTGCACTATGGAGTACACGCAACCCCACAGCAGGTAAAGCCAGGACAACTAGAAGAGCCATTTCCGAGCTCGACCAGACTCTGCTGTGGGTCCTGGCCAGGCTTTCATTGAAGGAAATGAGGGGATGCAGAGCTTTCAGCTGCAAGACCAAACTGAATGATAGGCGAAGTCCAAATTGCCAGTGGGGCTTCCTTCCTTTCATGACACAGGCAGGGAGATTTTTACAGCTTTATGGTGTCCCTGTCCTTCAACCAAACCCTAGATGAAGCAAGTTCTGTGGGAGGCTCCCATTGAGCCTCAACATTTTCAGTTTCCTTGTGCTTCAGACAAATTCCTCTTGCCATCGTCTCTAAGGCAGGGGGCTTTCTTTTCTCCTTTGTTGCATCAGACAAGTTCTCTTTGGGCAGTAGCAGCAAGAAAGCCCCTTTGTTCAACTTTGCACGCAGGGCCTATGCCATGGACTACCCTCGTTTCCTAATTACCGCCTCCCCCCTCATAGAGCTCTGGGTTTACCCCCAGCGTCTAGCCAACTGCCCTTGCATTAACCTCGTGTTTGTCTAAGTGATCTGTCTCCTCAGGCCAACAATATAGCTCTGTCTACCCTGCAGCCCACATGCTTCAGGGGCACACAAGGCAGAGCAAGGGGAAGCTTGTGCATGTTAGAAAGAACATGAGTGCCCACGTGTCTGTTGGTGCGCGAGTCAGCCTGCCTGCCTCATAGGTCGGGAAAGGCTGATATGGGGATCCACAGACTGGAACAATCCCAAGGGGTCTTTGCTCTGCTGTAGTGAGAGCAAGGAAAGAACGGCTGGATTCCCCATGAAAGAGCCCCTTGCCTTATGGTGGGCTGGGAGCAGCTGAGCTTTCTGATCAAAGAACGAAGGCAGAAGAGTGCACCAGGGTGGGAGATGGAGGGGGGACTCGGCCCCCCATGAACGAGCAGTCATTAATGAGAACCAGCTGAAGAGACCCTGCTCCCGGCGCGCCTTCCGCCTGCCTTCTCTTCGCTCACCCTTGGGGTCAGCTTGTATTTTCATAAGTCCTGATTGCTTGTGTGCCAGTGAAGGTCTGATTTGTTAATGGCTGGCCCCAGCCGGAGAGCCCTGAAACATGAGGAACTGAATTACAGACTCCAACCTGAGCACTCCTGACGGGGAGGGTTTAAAAAAACACCCACTCTCTGCAGAATGGCTGAACATCTGGGCAGCAAAACCTCAGGGACTCCCCATCTTGTCTGTAGCAAGAAAACACATGTGCTTGAGGGACGCGTGCTTTCCTTGTGCAACGTGTCTATCACACATACATTTTATGTGGCTCAGGTGAACTCAGTTTGGCGCTTTCTTCTTATGAATGGAAAAACCCCACGTGAACAATGGAGATCATGCTCTGGGGACATGGACGCCACATGTAAATATGGGGAATGCAAATGTGCTGCCCATTATCTTGGCAGAAGAGGCTCTGATCTGGTCATGAGGAGTTTTGATCCTACAGGTTTATGTTCAGATTAGTGACTATTTACCTTCCTCTCTTTTTCCCTGAGCTGTTGCGTGGGGAAATGGGGAGGAATGGCCATGCTGCGTTAATTATTATTTATATTGCATGGACCATGACCCCATTGTGTTAGGTACTCAACAAACATAGAACAAAAAGATGGTTCCTTACTGGCCACATTTTCCCTTGTTTCCAGCTTTCAAAGTAGAAGCAGCTAGACCATCAAAAAACCAGTGATGAAGTCACTCACAATGATTAATAATAATAATACATAGCTCTTATTTAGTGCTTTCCATCAATAGATCTCAAAGCATACTAGAAAGGCTCCCCTCAGCTTCTTTTTATGTAATGTATTTGTGTGTGCATGGCAACTGTACAAATAACTGAGGTTTACGCGGCTGAGTCATTCAACGGAACTGTGGGAGGCAGCCATCAATAAGCGACTAAAAAGCAAAAAGTTGATACTAGAGCAAATCAATATGGCTTTGTGTGAGGAAGACAGAAAGTAGATGCTGTTTGTTGCAGTGAGGCAGCTAGTGGAAAAAGTGAGAGAAAGGGAAAAATGTTCACCTGAGACTCACTGATCTGGAAAAGGCCTCACAAGGACATTATATGTGGCATATTCAAGCCATGTAGTTAGGTACAATAGCAACAGTCCAAACTTCCAATGGTGAAACAGATGAAGTATCAGAAAAGGTGGGAGAACCAAGCCCTTTCTCATTTATCCTCATTCTGAATACCACCACAAGGAACATAAAGAGAAAGAGAGATGCCGTTGTGCATGCTGTTTGCACATGATATTATTCTGTGCAGTGACGGTTTAGAAGATGGACTTGATAACTGGGTATTTTGGAGATACAAGGGCTCAAAATAAGGAGAAGAAAAACAGAGCCTCTGGTATGTAATTTCTATAATGTGACCACTGAAGAATTATCCTTGAAACTAGATAGGCAGACAAAACCGAACATGCAAAGTCTGAAGTATCTGGGTTCTAGAATCCAGGAAAATAGGGAAATGGAGGAGGAAAATAGCGCTAGGAAGAATAAATGCCAGGCTCCGATGGGGTGAGGTGAGTGGTGTAGCATGTGACAGGAAGATACAAGTAACATTAAAAGGGATCAGCTATAAAATGGTGGCCCTGCCAGTTTTAACATATGGCACTGAGTGCTGGGCAATGAAAAAGAGCCATGAGCAAATGATCTGTCCCACAGAAAGGCATGTATTGAGACAAATGATGAGTGGATCATATGACAAGTTCAGAGCCGAGCTCTTAGTAACACCTATAAATGAACAAATGAGGGAGAGCCAGCTCAGATGGTTTGGTCGTACAAAGCGCAGTCCAGACAACCGTATGTCAGAGAATCCAACAAACCAAAACGGAAGGTAAAAGACATAGAGGCTGACCAAGAAGCAATGGTGAGATATCACAAAGGAAGACATATCAACATATGTTATGACAAGCATTGACCGGACCACTTCAGAGGGAGAGGATGCATAGAGCAGACTCCATTTGATGGAATTAATGCAAGGAAGAAGTAGTATGTGTGTACGTTGTGTTGCTCTCGAGTGTGATTGATACTAAGGGAGGTCAAATAAACACACAGCCTCTTTGACCACAGCACCACTTTCCTCCAGGTCACTTCTGCAACAAACAGCAACCAGCTCACACAACCCAAGCCTCTTTCCAGAGGTGTAACATGCTCCAACCCACTCCCCTCTCTGCCCAGAAGTGCAAAGCTCATTCGTCTAGTCTGACTCAGTCTTATCTCCCAAGGGCCTTCCTAGGCCAAGAGCCACTCAGCACAGAACAGCTAGTTGCTCGCAGCGCTACCATCGCTCACTAGTGGCAGCTTTTGGGTGCAAAATCCCAAAGTTCAAGCCCTAGCTAAAGCAGGTTCCCAGCAGACAGTCCCCTCACCATTATATTTCTCTGAAATCTGAAAGAGAGAGAGGGAGGGAGCAATGAATTAAATCCTCAATCTCCATCTGGCTTCTCCTGTTTAGCTATTAAAGCTCCTCCACCTCCTCAGGCCAGAGCTCCAAAGCCATTAGCTGTGGCAACAGTTGGAAACCATCTCTTGACGCCTTCACCTTTGGCGAGCTGTTTTGGATGGCTGACAAGCTGTCCAAGCACAGCATCCCAGCTGATCGCCTCACAAGGACGACTCCTCATCTGATTCGAAGAGCAAGAATACGTTGATCTTTAACGAATAAGCCATTCCCCCAGCCCCCTTCATAACATCTGTGATCAGGGAGGCATCTTTGGCATCAAGGAGTTTTCGCTCAGGGTTAAAGTCTAGTCAGTCTTGGCAAAAATCTCTCCTGCCCTCCTTCCCTGGAGTTCCTCACCATTCATGCTGATTCCTCACTTTCATATCTGCCTAGGCCAGCTGCCACCTGTTACCATTCCTCCTAGACTGAGACAGGACAAAGCTTCCTCCAGCTTCTTTAACCTGCTTGCCCTGCAATTATGGGATGGTTTTGACCATCAGAAGCTTAAGATAGTCTTAGGATCCAGGTTCTGTTTCAAGCCTAAGTCTGGAGAAGATTGAGATTCAGCTTTTGCTCTGACTTCTGTAATAGGACTACCCAAAGTCTTGATCCCAACACACCCAAAAACCTATGTCTCCATTAACCAAGCCACTGACTGAAGGCAAAGGGGCTGGTATTTCCATTTCCCATGTCCCTTGTTTCTTCTGGCCACAACTCCATCACCTGTACCATTGTGCAAAGAGGAGCCAGAAGGCCTGTGAGCTGAAAAAGAGCCATAGAAAAAGCCACGCTTTGCCTTTATACGCCCAGTCTGATAAGATCTTGGAAGTCCTCTTCTGTCCAGTTGTGTTTCTCTGGGACAGTTAACTGCATTCTTTGTGTGACACCTCTGAAAAGCCAGGGAGCCACTGAAGAAGAGTAGCTGGTGGGTTCACCCACCATGCACCTAATGGGCAACCCTGCAGAATAACAGGCCAGAAGCCAGATATTCTCCAAGATCTGACATGGTAGCAGGTAAGACTCCAGCTCTTGTCACAAATGCTAACTGCCCAATAGGTTGCTGCTCACTAAAGGTGCTTCCTCCTTCTTCTTAGTCCAATACCAGCTACCTTCCAACAAGGCTGTCCTCCAGAGCAACAATCCCACAGCATTAAGGGGTCACAGTATTATCCCCAGCTCCCAAAATGCCAGGGTTGGATGCACCAGTGAACTAGGGCTTAGACTTCAAGGGTTTGTTGGTGAAGCCGTGTCAATGGGACAGGCCGCTTTCAACCCCAGCCAGGGAAGCCTCTCCACATGCCACAGCCACGTGGGTCGGCAGCATCTGCCAAAGGAGAAGAGGACGGTGGAGGCTGCCAAAGGGATTTTGTTTCTGGAATAACGATCCTTCGGCAACCACACCCTTTTCAGCACACTCAGTAAGCAGCAAACAGAAGCTCAGTGCACTGGGGTGCTCCCTGGAGCCCTAGACCGAGTAGAGGAATGAAAGGGACAGGGCCATTTGGTAGGGGGAGCTCACTCGCAGCAGTGCAAGGGGAGTTGCATGGCAAAAGAAACTGATGGGACTCCTCTGAGCTTGGTTGTCCTTTACATGCAGACAAGTGCAAGGGCATCAGTGTTTTGGGGGTGAGGGTGTTCAATAGCATTTTGTTCCTCCGTTAAAGGGCAGTTAACTATGTCGCTGCTCTCTGCGGTTAGTCCCGAGAGCTACACTCCAACTCATGGAGTGATCCACATATTTGACCCTATGGAGTAGGGTCCTTGGGGGGTTGGGAGGCCTAGTGGTTAGCACGGACTGAGGCATGGGGCAGCAGTAGGGGAGCCCAGGCCCAAAGGCCCTAGGAAGGTCAGCAGCATTCAATGTCCAGGAGGGGACCCTTTGAGTTCCCTGCCCTGGCTCACTTCCTACCACTGCTCATCTCCACTTTCGGTCCCAGATAAGGAAGAAGGAAAAGGAAACCAAACCACTAGCCCCACCCAGGCTCAGCCTGCAGTTCTGATATGCCAGGGAGCTGTTCCCAGCCCCTTTTGGCAGGACCCTCGAGAGCAGATCTATCCTCTTCCCCACCTTCCCCCTTTCTGAACCAGAGCGGCTCCCTTTTCAACCCCTTCCCCGGACAGAGTGTGCTAGAGGCAGACTTAGCTGGACCCATTGCTGTTCTTTAACACCCCTCGCCCTCCATCCCAGGATTGGTATATCCCCTCATTATGGCACACACTTCACATGCCCGGCCACAAAGAGGGCTGCGATAACATACACATGTGCACGCTAGTGCAGTTGTGTAAAGGGGCACACTCCAGCCTGTGATAAGTAAATCTGTTAGTTTTTAAAAGTGCCACTAGACCCCTTGTTTATTTTACTGCAGCCTGTGTAGCAGGAGGCACAGACACCCCAGGCCAGTAGCAGCAAGCGGCACATTAGCAGACAAAATTAGACCGCTGCCCGAGAGGTGCTGGTTAGCGTTAGGAACCTCACCAGCGTGGAAGCAGAACGTGTGTGTATGCACACAGTTATGCTTGTAAGGGAGTGTTTCTGCATCCTGCGTGCGTGAAATTGTTCTCATGCAATGAATCTCTGCGTGCAAGTCTCTGTAACATCGTGTGTGTCAGTCTACCCTGGTCGGGAGTTGGCACAACCCATTCAATCACAGATCATCGGCACTGGGGTCTACAGACTAATTGCAATCAGCTGCCTATCGCTGGCCTTTGAAAGCCTGGGGAAGGACTGCCAGCAGCCGTGCAGTCAGAGGAAATGAGAACAGAAGAATGTCATAAACAACTGTAAACTTCCCAAGCCATGACTCTTCACTGCCCGGCTTAGCTTGGGTCAGGCCCTCAGACTGTTTACAGAAAACCTAGTTCACCAAGAAATCCATCTCCCACTTCCTGTTGATGGCAGAGAGACAAAATTTCAACAGAGTCAGATGGCTGCGAAGTCTGAAATGCCAGTGACTTAATGCCCCTGCTTACAAGTTATGACTCCGTCTTTGTAACTCACACCAGCCCAGCTGGCATGCCGGGAAGTCCCGGCTCTGGAAGACAACACTTCAAGAGTGACATCGTACAGTCCCCAGCTAACGATTGGCTGTGACTGAGGTGATGTCATTTGTGGCAGTACTTGCCTTTCAGAATGACTCCTTTTGGTCTGATGTTAAAAATAGAGACCCCCCCACCACAGTGGGCAGCCAATAAGGTACCTAGGAATGGAGCCCAGGACAAGGACGCTCTGGCATCGCCCCATGCACACCAGTCCTGACATCAGGCACACACTAACTTCTAATGATTTTACTTTATAAGTGACAGGAGCACAGGTGGACCTGGTTTCTGGACATGCTGCACAGCCACAAGAAGCTGTGGGTGATCAGCAGCCTGGAAAACAAGGTCAGTACCGTGAATGTCCATCAGATGATGGGCCGGGAACCAGGTGGCCCTTGATTCTACTCAATTATTGCCACAATGACGACTTCGGACAAGGTTTTGTGCCTTGATTTCACCTCCTGTGCAATGGGGGAAATCATAGTTATCTAACTCGCAGCAGAGCTGGAGAGAGGGATTCCTTTAAAACCAATCTGAGTGTTTGAAAAGTGCAGAGAGATCCTCCAGTCTAGCCTTTCAACATACCACCCCTCCACGGCTGCCTCCCTCCTTTGTTCTCTCTCTTTCTACACAGCTTTCTGTCAAAACAAAAACCACTTCACGGATGCCGTGCATTTATGTTCCACTCAAGGCCAGGGTCCATTGTTGTGAAGTTCTCTGAAGTGGAGATCAGCCAGCCAGAGAGCTCAGCTTTGGATACGGCTGCTGTTTACTGCCTGAGTCATCATCTGTCGTGAACCCAAGGAGCACATTGAGGGAAAACTCGGCGCTGACCCAAAAATCAGCTTATTTTTCTCCAAGTCAACATAAAGGAATCAAAAAGACATCTCTTTTTCTCATCAACATGAGGCACTTTGTCGGCAGTGACTATGTGCCAGAGGGAGAGAATCCCTTCCTCGAGGCTAAGCTCTCTCCCGTGCTCCTGTCTTCAGTCTGTCTTCTCTGGATCCATTATGTGTTAAGTGCTGTACAGAATACATGAAGCCACACTCATTGTCTTGGCAGGACCCCCAATTCTTGGCCCCATCCTTTCCATCTGAACTACATGGAGACCCCTATGTTCACACAGGGTCTTGCTGAATTTAGTAGGATCCTATGTCAAGCACAAAAGAGTCTGCCCCAAGAGGATCCAACCGCATGTTTGGGGCCCATAAACTACATCAGAGATGTTGTTTTCAATTTTTCACTCCTTCCTCCTGTTTAATCAGTGCTCCCCACCTCAACGCACTCACCTTTTTTGCTGTCCTAGTCCTGGGATGTCCATCCCCCTCTCCTTCCTTGGTGCTCCCAAGGAATGGGAAATGAAAACTTAAATAACTGTTGAAGCTCTTGCACTTCCATCTCCTCTGGGGCTTCAAGGAGCTTTGACCAATGAAGGCTTAGGGGCCATCTTCATTTCTGTGACTGGTGGAGCAGCAAGGATGTGGCTGGAACGTAGCAATAGCAACATCAAGACAGTCAAAATTAAAGTCTGCTGTCATGGTAGATCAACACACTCTCCCACATTTCTCAGCCTCATCCCAACATCACTGAGGCCTTGTAGGTGGGAGCCATTGCTCTTGCACCCAAAGAGTCTTCACCCAGAAGGGAGAGCTTAGGAACGGCCACCAAGAAATCTCCATAAGCTAGCACATTTCATGCCTAGCCCAGCTCCTGTACAGCCCTCCAGCTACTAGCTGAGGTCAATACAGTGAGCCAGGGGCTGAGGGATCAGCTTGTCTCCACCAGCTGTGTGAAAGGACGTCTCCAACACAGATCAGTGGTAGCATTTTCAGCCACATAGGGCTGATGGAAATGGCTTGCAAATAAACCTGTTGCAATGGGAGACATGAAATGCACACACACGTGAGCCCAGGCAGCACTGAGGCTCCACTTACACAAGACTTGCCCTGCCATGAAAGTGATTTGAATTAAATTACACGTCTTACCCCAACTCCTCCATGTCCCTGTGGCCTGCATCTCCCTCGCCTCCCCAGCCTCATGCCATTTGCCACTCTTTGGCCTGAAAACAAAGCCCATTCTTATCATTGTCAATGCTGACCATCTCTAGCCAGGGTTTCCTAATGGCGCATCCCCGCCTGCACAAGCCAGTGAAAGGGCGTCAGCATGTCTTGGTTAGTCACAAAACCTGTTGAAATAGGATTTTGGCTGCAATGAGGTCAGCACTGCCTACTCCTATGGATTTCTTTGCTCTCCTTCACCCGCTTCCCTCTTTAGAGTCCTGCTGTAATTTTCTTTCCCTTGACACTTGCAAAAACAAAATGACCCCATCTACTTGGAAATCAGGCTCTTTCACCAGAAAACAAAACTCATATTTCACATCTGCCCCCATAACCATTAGCCTGACCCAAGGAGCCTGACAAAATTTCCCCTAGACGCAACTTCATAAGTGAGACTACAGAGACCAGCTCAGATCTGGACTCTGCTGTACCCTTCCAATCCAGTTTGTTCTCGTGCATGGTACACAGCAACTCCTATTTGCTGAAGCCAGTGGGAGAAAATTCAGCTTTCTGCTTCATCCAGCATAAGAAAGTGGAGCTTTGGGACGACTCCCGAACTCTCCCCTTGTAGCCTTGTGTACTGAGATTATTCAGAACCCTGGGACATGGCGCTTCCTCTGGGGCGCCAGGGGGGCAGGCAGGCTGACCGGAGACCGCAGCGATACACTAGGTCATGTGTTTTCCAGCTGCTTGGAAATTCTTTCTTGGCTTCGGGTCATAAGTGCAGATTTTTATAATTATTTAGCTCTAGTAATTTACCATAAACTATTTATTCTGGCTCATACTGAGCGGACTGATTCACGTAGGTCTGTATGTACTCTCTGAGTCTGTGAGTGTGGTGCGGGTTGATTATGTCTATGTGTTTATAATGGTGAGTGCTGGAGACATGGGGCTGCATGCGCCTGGGACAGCATACATAAGTTGTGTGTGTGTGTGCACACGTGCATAGCTGTGAGATAAGTGTGCCTGCACGCCCCTGATTGTGCAAGGGTGGGCATGTGGGTTTATGGCATCTATAAATAGACACATGGATGTGTGTGTGACAGGTGGGAGGGAGCCCAGGTTTCCTTTTGGGGTGCTTGGATGAGCCTATCCAGTGCCACCTTTGAATGCTAACATAACCCCAATACATGGCTGTCCTGAGCCCCCATGACTGGAGGCGGGTGCACTAACAGCACTAATTTTTACTGTGTAGATTACAACATGAGCCCCTGGCACAAGGCACCAGCTCCTGCTGCCTACTGATTCATTTTAACAGTAGAAACTGCACTCAGACTAAAGAGCTGTCTAAAACCAGAGCTGGTGCACTTCAGTCTGAAATGGAGCAACTCAAATAGGGTTAACTACAGAGATGGAAGGGGAAAAAAGAGCTTTTAAGCCATCAGGGGCTAGCAGGGAATAGAGGAAATTTCTTTGGTATTTCTTAAAAGGAGGAAGAGATAAAGTAAAACTGGGTGTTGATGAGACACACTGCACCCTGACGCTAGTCACCTGGTTCTCAATGGCACAGTGATGAGATCCCCATAGGTAAATTGGATGAGAATCCAGGCAAA
Source organism: Podocnemis expansa (assembly GCA_007922195.1). Lineage (NCBI taxonomy): Eukaryota > Metazoa > Chordata > Testudines > Podocnemididae > Podocnemis > Podocnemis expansa. Next base: position 5,750,665 of record ML682007.1, read on the forward strand.
CCCTGCACTAGGATTAGGCTCTGTGCATCAAAGGGCTCCCGATTCCTCAATGCACACCATGAAAACGAGGGTAGAGGCTTAGTTCACGTTGCCAGAGAACATGGCACCCATTGCGGTCAAATTGGGGGGGGGGTGAGTCCTCCTGTTAACCCCACCCCAGATCACCGCTATCTATCAGGGCTAGGGTGCCTTTCAATGTGTTGTTCCTGGCATTAATCCACAGCATGGAACATGTGCCAGAAGACATCTGACCAATTTAGAATTACTGAGGAACGGCCATGAAAGCACAGTGTGTTACCTGTAAGGATACTAGCCCAGAGACAAAAAGAGGGAGAAGCAAATTATTTTCTGCAAACCTGGGCAGCTGTGAACTGTGGCCTCCTCACCTTGAGATGCTGAAGGCTGCTGTTTCAGAACATCTGGCTGCTGGAAAAATTCCAGGCCTCACAGTTATGGCTAATGGTGAACTTGTCCTTTCCCTCCACTCCGAGAGCAACGCCATCAATCACCCGTCTGGGCCTGGCTGGTGTGAGCATGCATGGCGGATGGAGAGCTGTGGGCATTCCAGAGTAATGGAGCATCCTTTCCGGACCATTTATTGTCATGCTGTGGCTGGCACTGGTACAGGAATGGGGAGGGGACACTTCAAACACAGTCCTGGTCAGACGTCCCCCCTCTCTGGACAGGATCAGATGGTGCTCTGTGAAGCAGGACATGGAGGGCAGTTTTTCATTTTCTTTTCAACAGTGAGGAGGAAATATTAATTATCATCCGCCCACCCCATCATTCTCTCCCTCTGGGAAGATTTCTGCTCAGCACATTCCTGCTTTAGAAGAGTCTGAAAATAAATTGCCTTTCCCTTCCTCTTTAAATAATTACAAGCCTGAATTCCCTATCTGTTGTCCCACCTCCAGCTTCAGTTGGTGCCCTGTCCCCACTGCCTTTTGAGGGCTGTTGGCTACAAGGAAGGCTCTGAATTTCCACACGGCAAGTCTGGAAGCAAGGAGTGTCTGGGGGACAGCAAATGGGCTAAAACAATGGCTGGAATAGAAGAGAAACCACATGGGCAGGGAGCTGCAGTGTCCATATGGCTATTTTTAACATCCTAGTTCAAGCTGAACTAATGCAACCTGGGCTATGGTGAAAAGTCAAGCCACAGTGGGGAAAATAGGTGCCTATATAAGAAAAAGCCCCAAATATCAGGATAGTCCCTATAAAATCAGGGAACCTGCCTACCCTAACCTGGGCAGGGGGCTAGGTTTTCTGCTGCAACCTATCCCTACCCCATCTGCCCCTCACCATTGGCACTACAGGCTGACTCATGCTGTGCTTTACACAAAGAGATGACATCAGTCAGACAAAATACGCCAGGCCCCCCAGAATAGGAAAAGTGACACCAAAATGATCCCTAAAAGCAAGAAAATACTGTAGTCTCCCTGTCTCATCCCTTCTCCTGCCCCTCTCTGGCCTGCCTAGATGCAGATGTGGTCCTCAAGCCAAAAAGTTTGCCCACCCCTGGATTAGAAAGATACCAGACACCTAGGTTCTCATCATCCCTGAAAAGTCCTGTCCAAAATCATTGGGTGTTACTACAAACATCCCAGTATTGTCAAAGGCCCAGCATGACTGGGCTTCAGAAGAGGAGTGTAAATGTTATGTGGACAGGATAAGCTGACACTTCAGGCCTGGAGGGGACCACGCTCCATTGCCGGCCTTGGGCAGGAGGGGGGCAAAGTCTGCCTCCACGCTTGTCATGTGATATTTATGGAAAACTGCAGGAGAATCCACACACATCCCAGCAGAATGCGAAACACATGTTGCCACTTTTAGTCAGCTCAGCTTGCGTGTTTCGGATGTGCTGTAGAGCCTGCTGGGGGCTGGGGTGTTGCCCGCGGGTGGTCTTGTAAGAGCGAGTTGGTTTGTTTGCTAAGGACTCTGCATGTCTGCGATTTTCATAGATGCCAGATTGTGTGGGCAAGAGAGAGGGGGAGGAGGATACAGAAACCACCCTGGAACTGCTTGGGAAGTGCCTGACCATAGTGACAATGTATTGATGGGTGAAGGAATGAGAAGGGAAGGTAAAATAACCTGCCACCCAAAGACCTGCAAAGCTCAGTGCTAGGAAAGCCATGCCTTGCTCGGCCTGACAGCAGTGTGAGCTCACCTTGGGCGCACAGGCGAGTGAGCAAAGCCCAGGACTGCACTGAACACCCACAGAATGGGGATTTTTTTGTTTTTTTACAGATTGAATCTTTCTCTGCTATAGCTATCACAAAGGTAAACCAATGACAATTGCACAGCCCAGGCTAATCAACAGTAGTTATCAACAGTTTATAGTCAGTCATTCTGGAAGGGTATAATGGGCAGGGTATCACAGAAATCAGTTCTGGGTCCAGTTCTGTTCAGTATTTTCATCAGTGATTTAGATGACGGCATAGAGAGTACACTTTTAAAGTTTGCTGATGATCCCAAGCTGGGAGGGGTTGCAAGTGCTTTGGAGGACAGGATCACAATTCAAAATGATTTGGACAAACTGATGAAATGGTCTGAGATAAATAGAATGAAATTCAAAAAAAACAAATGCAAAGTACTCCACTTATCAAAGAACAATCCATTGCACACATACAAAATGGGCAGCGACTGCCTAGGAAGGAGTTCTGCAGAAAGAGATCTGGGTGTCACAGTGGACCACAAGCTAAAAATGAGTCAATAGTATAACGCTGTTGCGAATAAAGCAAACACCATTGTTGGATTTATTAACAGGAATACTGTATGTAAGACACGAGGAGTAATTCTTCTGCTCTGATTAGGCCTCAACTGGAGTTGTGTGTCCAGTTCTGGGAGCCTCATTGCAGGAAAGATGTGGACAAACTGGAGAAAGTCCAGAGAAGATCAATACAAATGATTAGAGATCTGGAACACTTGACTTATGGGAGAAGATTGAGAGAACTGGGTTTGTTTAGTCTGGAAAAGATGAGACTGAGCAGGGACATGGTAGCAGTTTTCAAGTACCTAAAAGGTTGTTACAAAGAGGAGGGAGAAAAACTATTCTCCTTAAACGCTGATGATAGGACAAGAAGTAATGGGCTTAAATTATAGAAAGGGAAGTTTAGGATGGACATTGGGAAAAAATTCCTAACAGTCAGGGTAATTAACCTCTGGAATAAGTTACCTAGGCAGGTTGTGGAGTCTCCATCATCAGACTTTTTTTAAGAGCAAGTTAGACAAACACCAGTCAGGGATGGTTTAAGTGAATACTTGGTCCTGCCATGAGTGCAAGGGACTGGACTCAATGACCGCTCAAGGTCCCTTCCATTTTCTATAGCTCTATGAAGTGGTGCCAGCAGCTGATGACCCATCTCTGCCAATGTTCCCTCTATTGACTCGTAGACTGTGTGCGCAAACAATTTCTTTGTGTGCGCAAAGACATTTCTTTGTGAGCACAAGTATTAGCACCATTGAATTTTTTTGTGCGCACTTTATTTTGTCGTGTGCGCAGGTTTCATGACCTGTGTGCGCACGCAAATGCGCACAGCTTAGAGGGAACAGTGATCTCTGCTAGTGTTTCTGACCCCCAACGGAGCTGCACTCACGTAAGAAATCCTTGAAAATTTTTCCCTAAAGTACCAAGGGGCTGAAAAATCTAGTCTTGGTTAGCGCTGCACAGTTAGCCACTCTGGATTAATAATACCCAGCTCACCTATGGCACTTTTCCTCAGTAGACCTCTCAGTGCCTTACAAATGTGGGATAACCTCTTCCATACCTCTTCAGCGCACAATGTGTCTATGAGCTGGAGGAGACATCACAAGTTGGAATGAAGAACACACCCCTCGCTCTGGGATAGCAGATACAGAATTGGAAGAGTCGTCAATGGGCACAGTGTTAGCTGTGACAAGTAAGGAACCATGTCTGTCTAGGCCAGGTGGCAACAATCAGTCTTGGGTTTACCGTCCCTTTTTACACATTCAACCAGGGTGTTCTGAACTAGAGGGAATGGGGGAAAGGCATAAAGACAATCATTGTCCCATGAGATGAGAGGAACATCCATCCCCCAGGGAGTGATGTATGATTCCCACTCTGGAGCAGTATTTATGACATTTCTTTTTCTGGTACATGGCAAACAATCTACTGTTGGTGTCCCCCATTGCAGGAGTACATCTTGTAGGTCCACCGAATTTATTATCCATTTGTGGTCAAATGGGAATTTGCGGCCAACGTTGTCCACACTCATGTTTTGCTCTGCCACCAGGGATGCTGGTGAAATGATGATTACATCATGGGAAATGCAACAATCCCATCATTTTAGTGCTTCCATGGGCAGAGTGTAGTATGGCTCTTCCCTGAATACATGCAAGGCACATTGTCCATGATGACTGCGGTGTGTGTGTCTTTGATCAGTGGAAGGAAGTGAGCACGTGCATTTCTGGTCACTCTGAGCTTCAGCTGGTTGATGTGAAGGCACATCTCGGATGATGACCATTTCTCCTACACCTCAAAACCATTGAGATGTGCAGCATGTCCTGTGAGGGATGCATCAATAGTCAGGAGTAACAATGGGAGAGGAAGCCTGAATAAATGAGATTCCTGTACTCACTTTTACTGATGGCTTGACTTTTGTGGGCACTGACAGTAACCCGCTCATGCTGTCTCTGTTTAGCCTGTAAACTGAACCAACCCAGACCTGAAGGCATCTCATGTGTAAGGTGGCATAAGCTATAGCCAATGAGCCTGTGGCCATATGCCCCAGGAGCTGGCGGAAGTGTTTCGCTGAAATCTGGGGACTGGACTGGACAGTCTCTGCCAAAGTGGAGAGGCTAAAAAAATCTGTGATGTGGGCAGAGTGCCTTCTTCTGAATGGAGTCGAGGCCAGCTTTTGTGAGTTCTAGTCTTTGCATCAATGTTAATGATAATTTTTGTGCACTGATTTGCAGACTCAGATTCAGAAACAAATTCAGCATAGTCTAGGTAACTCTCTGTGCTTCGGCAAAGAAACAGACCTTGAGAAGGCAATCGTCCAGGCAAGGATAAATCACACCACCTTGGGAGTGTAAATGGGCCACCACTACTGAGAGGACTTTGGAGAACATCCTGGGGCTGATGAGAGGCCAAAGGGGAGTACTCGATGCTGGTAGCAGTATTGGCCTAGCAGCATGTACCTGCGGTATCATCTATGGCTCAATGATGGAAATGTGGAAGTATGTATCTTGTAGGTTTAGTTCTGAGAACAAATCTCCTTTCTCTAATGCAAGAATGATGATTTATAGAGCGGTCATTTTGAACTTCTGTGCCTTGATATATCTGTTGAGGGCCCCAAAGTCCAGTATGGATCTCCAACCTCCTTTTATCTTTGGCATTAGAAAATAACAAAAGAAGAAAGTTTTGCTTCTTAGACGTGTGGGCACAGGCTCTATGGCTCCTACTCTAAGGAGATGGTGTATCTTATGATGTAATAGACTCTCAGGAGAGGGGGTCCCTGAAGAGGGAAGGTGAAGGGTGTTTGGAAGGGGAAAGGGAGGAGAAAAAGATGTCATATCTCTCCTGGATAACCTCCTGCACCCATTTGTTGGTGGTTCTGTTCCCATGTTCTGTGGAATGCAGTAAGGTGGTCTCTGAAAATAGGGGGGGGTTCTCCAGAATGATGTGACGAGAAGCATGTTCTACGGACACCGCAAATGACCCATCAAAATGGTCTCTTTAAGCTTGAAGGCTGGGAGGAAGTTGGTTGAGATCCCCACAGCTTTCACCTGGGAACCTAGGGGTCTTCCTCTGTGGCTTGTATGACCTCTGAGATGAGTATTGGGGTGAATATTGAGCATCTTGTAATGCGTGGGGCTTGAATGGTGGCTGATGGCTGTATTTTCTCTTCTAGACCAGAATGTAGATCCCAAGGGACCAAGAGTTGCCCTAAGTCCTTCAATTTGTAAAGGGAGGCATTGGACTTCTCTGCAAACAACTGACAACTATTAAATCAAGATTGGATGCTTTTTCTAAAAGATCTGCTCTAGGAATTACTTTGTGGGAGTTCTACAGTCTGTGTTCTGCAGGGAGTCAGACTAGAGGACCATAATGTTCCCTTCTGGCTTTAGACCTTGCAAACCAACAAAATGGTTGAGGCCTTTGACTGCAAACTGTGCTGCAGGTGCTGTGTCTTAGAGAATCTTGCCATGACTCAGACACCAGGGGAAATAAAACTAGACAGCATCAAGAGGCCAGCACAGCAGGATCAAGGGTTGGGGCTGCACTTCGATAGCCCCCAAAAAGGTGCACGGGTGCACCAATTCAGGTGTCAAGTAAGATCCCACCGATTTTGCTACTACAAAGGAACCTGCTGATACAGTAAACTGTCAAAGCTTTTCTAGAGTAGAGTAGGTCTTAGAAAATTGATTTCTTTGCACTTTTAGCCTTGCTTGTTTAACAGCTGCATTTAGTTTCAGTCAGACTCATTTTGGATGGCTGAATGAGGTGCTTAGCACTAGCGGTTTCACATCATGTCTTCTTTGATCCTGAAATTCCCCTTCATATAGCACTCCTTCCCTCACTGTTTTGGTTTCCCTTGTGTTTCACTGCATTATTTTAAAAAGGAGCAACCTTACCGGCTGTTGCCTTGCTCAGCTCTTGCTGAGACCTCCAAGAGCTTTCTAGACCTACCTCCACAAATAAATGTGAGTGCCTTGCTGTAATGTGGGAGTGTTGTGAAGATCACAGGAGCTACGGAGACAGACAAAACTCAGTGTGGTCTGGATTTTGCAATGCCTTGTTCTGTTTTTTGTTGTGCAAATCCAAAACCAAGGACAGTTCAGCCCCAGCATCTATTTGATTCAAACCCCAAAGCACAGAGGGAAGTGGGTGGGTTTCAACTAGATAATTCTGGGCTTGGCTGCGCTGAATCACAGTGAGCCAAGCAAAAGCAGAAGAGATTCTGCATATCCCAAATCACAGCAGTCAGGGGTTGTTTTGGAAACCCAGCAGCAGCTTCGATCTGGGGTACCAGTTTATCCAAACCACCATGGATTGTGTGTGTTGTGGGGAAGCGGCTTGGGATTTGGCTGGCTACTCTTTTCCCACCGAGCGTTTCGGTTTAACTTGGCTCTGTAACAAATATTCCAGAGTTACCCTACTCTTACCACACAAGGAGTCTTTTTTTTTTTTTTAAAACAAAACTTGCCAAAACCCAACTGATCTGATCCATATTCCCTGCCTTGCTTTCTTTTCCCTTCCCTGTTGCTGTCCTAGGAATCCGTAGCAAGCTTATTCTCTTCTAAGTAGTGCCACAATTTCCTCCATGACCCCTTTCCAATTAGCTCCCCAAGAATCCCTTTCGACACCCTTGTTCCCATCTCCTGTCCCAGCTCTGAGCTGGGGTGACCATGTGGGGCTCTAAGGACACAAACACTGGGCTACAACATCACAGAAGGAGCTGAATAGGAGAAAGCAGCCGGAGCAGGTCCATCATCCTCCCCTTTTGCCTTTTACGTTATGGTCAATGTGTTCCACATCCATTCAGAAGAGTTGGTTTGGCTCTGTGGTATGTGTTGAGTCCAAGAAGTGGGGTACAAGTGACAGGCTTTCAGGTCCTAACTTCACCAGGAGACAAAGTTCTGCCCCTCCCAGGACTGAGGCTTCAAATAGCAGTAGCCAGACTTTGAAGAAAGGGTTAATGGTGAGCTCTGAAAGAATCTCCATGGCTTGCTGCAGCTTGCAGAAAGCATATGTCTGTATTTAGCGCAGCCTTGGAAAAGGTCCGTCTCTCTGTTCCATCTGTTAGTGAGCTGGAGAAGGCGTTTTCCCTGTAGGGGCCCAGCTCACATCACAGGATGCCCTTGATCACACCAATATTTCACCAAGAGAAAAAAAAAATAAAAACACCTCTAAATTTGTTCTTGCAAAATTGAAACAGTGTTTCTTTAATGGGCTGTCTGCAGATGGAGCAGGCTTCAAAGAAGCCAAGAAACTAATTCTGCTGTCGCTTTTTCTCTCCCCCCCGACCCTCACTTCCAGAGCTGCCCCCTCCAGCGTTTCAACTGGACTGTCTTCCTGTCCCTGCGCCCCCCCAGCCCGGCAATTGGTACAGGCTCTCGCCAGCTTGGCAGCGGGGATGTTTCGGCTGAACAATGCCAGTCAGTGTTTCACGCTCCGGCGTCTAGACGCGCCGTGTTATTACAGATGGGGTGGGAATGTGCAGTTTGGCTCTGCCGTGCACTTCGCCCCTCGTCACAAGCTGGCTTGGTCCCTGGAAGAAAGTTAGTGGTGGAAGTGCTCCAGGGGCTTTCAAAACCCTTTGCAATTCTGCGGCAGGACCTGCTGGGAGCACCTGTCGGACACCAAATATCAAGAGTGGGCAAGATATTGGCTCACTCTCGGCTGGTCAGCTCCATCAACTCTGACTCCCTGAGGGTCTCTCCCACTGCTAGACTCTCAGGACTGCTCACAGCTACATTTCTTTCCATTCAAAGGCTGCCTCCAGTGACCCCTCTTTGAGGGGCCCTATTTCTGGTGGAATTGTTCTTTAACTGGAGTTGAGCACTCCGACCCTACGAGGTTTTCTGGACAAGTGCACCCAGGAACTCAGATGTGTGACCGTTCACAATCTGAGGATAACTCACTATTTGTGAGAGAACGGAGCTCTATATTTGTTCCTGGTGCTCCCAGGGATCTTCTTCGCTTGCTTCAATGGCCCAGGTGCACTTTAGAATTGCTCCACTTTGATCTCATACCCAGGACTTAGCAGGTGGTCTTGTGAAACTTCTCTCCTTTTGATCGTCCCCTGTTCCTGCCTCCAGAGCATCCTCATGGCGAAGCTGCTAGGGTGCTGTGCTGTAGGAAGCAAGTTGGCTCTTACAGGCTTGTCTTGATATAGGGCGCTATAAAACACGAGTCATCCTGCCTCCTCTCCCAAAGAGAGCTGGAACATTTGGAGTCAGATCTGAGCTTCCCCATCTGTGGGGGGTGTTTGGATTCCCAGGCTTCTGGCTCAGACCTGGTGCGTGCAAAGCATTATTTGACTTTACTGTCGGCTGCAGATCCCATCTTTGTGAACCGCACCTGGCTAGCTGCCTGTGGCAGCTTTGTAATGCAGAAGGGCTAAGGAGACACTGCGAAGGAAGAGGAAAAGAGCCAACAAAGGAAGGGAGAGTAAAGTGGGAAAAGGTCAGGGCAGAGAGAAACAAGGGGAGGAAACCAAGGGTTTGACTCACCCCTTCTGCATGTCATAAGAGGTGCCATTGGCTCTATAGAGCAAGTCGCACAGGAGGGGAGGCTGGCAGTGTGAGCCTCTTTAATGGGTCCACCAAGAACAGCAGGTGGGTTCCTCTAGAATCCACCTAGAAGAAGCTGCCTGGGAGCTCTTCTGAACCAGCAGTTTTCTGGAGCTCTGTGGACGCATGCCGTCTATGGTCAACACAACCCATCTCCCAAGCTATGGCTCCTTCAGCAGAACAAGCATTACAGGCCCTTGCATCTGGGAGCTACCTGGCTGGCCAGACCCTTTCAGACCAGGAACACCAAATGCTGGGTTATATACATGAAAACAGAGCACCTAGGCCACAAAGTGAGGCTCATAATCTGGAAACGTGGGCAGGAGAAGCTACAACCAAGGGAAAAGGTGATAAATCAGGCTGTTCTGTGACTGAAGCATTTCTCAGGCTCCGAATGGAGCCGTGGGTGGCTGTCTGAGGAAAGGGGCTCTGCTGTCCACTTGGGGCTTTCTACAGGCAGCAGTTTCTGAATGGAGGGCAGGACTGCAAGGAGGAAATTGAGCCCATTTCTCTCCAGGCTTTCGGGGAGTTAACGGCCAGGCACGACTCCAGGTCCACAGCCCATTCCAACACGTGGCTTTAATAATCAGCATTGGAAGGGACAATGGCTTCTTGTGCAAGAAGCATATGTTTCACCTCAGCAGCAGGGAACGGCAGGTGGTGAGGGCGGAAGTTAGATGGGGGGCGGGTGGGCGGCGGAGGCGGGAAGGAGATTTCAGCCCATAAATTACAGGGTGCTGTGGCAGCTCTTGCCCTTTTAATTACGGCTAACGATCCGTCAGGCTAATGTGAGGGCACTGTAGTAGATACACTGCTGATGGGAACCAGCCCCCCCATTTCCAAGCAGCAAGAGGTTACTGGGGGTCTGGACAACTGGGCAAGCATGTCACCACCTACCTGGCTCCGTGGCATGGAGCAGGTGGGGACAACTGCACCCAACCAAGGACAGCTTCTCCACACCTTCTACTGTAGCCCTTAGGGGACTGTCTCAAGAGCCCCCTGACTCTAGGGTCTGTGAATCATCTTTTACTGCTTGTTTTTGAAGTAACAATGAATAACAATGGACAGGCTCAGAAATGTGCTCTTGAGAGCCGGCCTGCATGGACTAGGTGAAGGGACAGATGGGCTAATGCGGCTTACTGTCTCTGATGGGATCACTTTAAGTACTGGCTTGGAGAAAAACACAAGGCAATGAACAAACAGGCCAAGGCCTTTTGCACAGGGATGCACAGCCTTGGACCATAGCATCTAACCCAGATATTTTGGGACTTGTGAGGTTTCCTTTCAGTGAGGACCACCTCACAGTGGAGAGGACCCCCCAAAGAAACAACTTCTTACTGGGGGTGAGAGAGCCCTCCTCTCTCCTAGACCCCATTTGCTGGAGATCAGAGTGGCACCAGTGTTAAGAGATGGAGTTTGATACATTTCTGAATGGGAGGATATGACAAGTTGGCCTGGGACAGCAATGAACTGGACTCAATGCCTCAGGAGGTCCCTTCTAATTCTATGTGCTTTCATTGACAGGAAAGCCCTTTTTAGGTCCATCCGCTCTCAGTGCAAGATTTATTCCAACTGCACCTGGTCTAGTACTTTGTCCGGCCTAGAGGCCTCTCTACGGGGACGAGAGTGTGCCCCAGCTATGGCACCAGAGCTACAGTGGCATAACCCTGCAATGTAAGACACAGTCCATTGCAACAGATGGAATAGGAAAACCATCTCCCCAACCCACAGTAGTTAGATCAACAGAAGCACGCTAGCTGTGTCCAGACTTGGAGGTAGATTGATGCAACTGTATTAGAATCTGCTTAGGGATAATTTTTAGGCCTGAACCAGCCAAGCAAACTGAGTTGTTTTCTGACCTGACCTTCCCTCTTCCCAGCCGGCTCCCCTTCTCCTGTCCATGGGGTTGGGGCAGTGGCTGCTGCAAGAACCAAAGGCTACACAGCCTACCCTGTGAGTGTGCCACGGAGAGTGAGACACTCTCTCTTTCTCAGTTGCTCTTAGTTACTCAAGTTGGAGCAGCTCCTTGTTTAGTGCCATCCACAAAATTCACCCAACTTTCCATCTGGCTAATCAAAGAATCCAGTAGAACAACTCTTGTGAATAAAATTAATCACACGTGCATGTTCTGCAGGATCGTGCTTTCAGGAAGTCATGAAAAAAATTAGTTGACAAAGTCAAAGACTAAGAATATAATACAATGCTACCCAGTACTCAGTTAGGTACTCACATGAGTAAAGTTACACACATGTAAGGCTTTGCAAAATCAGGAGCCCCCATTCTTCTTCTTCTTCTTCTGTTTATAAACAAAACGTGAAGAACTTTGTTAACTTCAGCCATTGTAAAGTCGACATTAAGATAAATCCAGTCTGAAGGCAATAATCCTCATATGGAAGAAACGGATTCCTGAAAGCTGTGTTTTGACATTTAAAACATATTTTGCTTCTCAGATCATTTTTATATTTAAACTCCCTGAGATATCATGCAAATGTATGACTCATATTTGCAGTTATATTTTAGAAAATCTATTATTCATAAATGAATGTCTGGTAATATATAATTTATAATGACCTGGATCACTTGAACATTACCTGTTCTCTTCATTCCCTCTGAAGTATCTGTCACTGGCCACTGCTGGAAGACAGGATACAGGGACGGATGGACCATTGGTCTGACCCAGTGTGGCTTTTCTTGTGTTCTTATCTTCAGAATAAGATATTTGCATAATAAACATGGTTAAAGGAAAATATATAAATTACATGTGATTTTATCAGCTTTAAACACTACATGCCTATATAAACATGCAGCAAAGGTATAAATTATTCTAAGATTAGAAAAGAAACTGAAATTGAGTATTGTTCCATCAAGGTACAGAAATTAAAGGAAATTTTTTTTGCATGGCTTTTACTCAAGGGAACAGTTGCTGTTTTTTAAATTACATTTTCAAAATAAATAAGAATGGTACACACTTTGCTTGGAAATGCTCAGTAAATCTGCTATGTTGGCTGTCTTGTTTCTTAAAATCATTCCTAGGTCTGTGTGCTATATTGTCTGAGTTTCCTGGATAATTATGCCCAATTATTACAATCACATGATGCTTTTTCTGCCAATCCAATAAGATGACAAAAGTAGACGTTCATGGATTCATAACGGTATAGCCTCACATATGCCATACATACAGTTTCATGTGGTATCAGGAATATAATTCAAAACATTAAGTGGGGTCTTCCCAGACACTTGCAATCATATATTCCAAAAACTTTCTCGCCACGGTTCTGCTTAAGAATCTCAGCAATGTCAACATTCTGCTCCCTCTTGCTGACTTTCCATTGTCTCACCGCATTGTCTAGACATTTGCCTCCCTCAGATTCCCAAGACTTTGGCTTCCCACACCCAAAAGGCAATAAATATATCTGTTAGAGACTAATCCACCCCAAACAAAGTGGTACCGGGTCAATTAGGGCAGATGAGAGAAGTATTTCCCATTAAATGTACAGGAGCCACCATGTTGATGGAGATAGCAAAAGGTTCCCTTTCCCAAAACAGCAAAAACCAAGGAAGCACAGAGTGGGGAAAGTAGAGGGTATTAAGATGTTTAGCATCTGGGGTTTGCGCTATGAGCTGGGTCACATTAAGGCTGTGCCTCCATGAGTCTTTGTTCAGAAAACAGCTCAACTCCATCAGTGGTAGTATTAATGTAGACAGGGCCTGAGGACAGACAGAACTGCAAGATCATCTAGTTCAGGGGTCTCAAACACAGGGCCTGTGGGCCACGTGCGGCCACTAACGCTATTTCCTGCGGCCCACAATGACACTTCCATTACCAATATTTGCAATATTGTTGAATGAAAAGGTTTCAATGGTGCAGCCCTTGAGCTAATGTACTAGTTCTCATGTGGACCTCGTGAGGATTTGAGTTTGAGACCCCTGGTCTAGTTTGGCCCCTGTCTGCCCCAGGATGCTGAATTTCTTTGAATTACTCCTGTACTGAGCCCAGTGATGTGTGTTTGACTGAGAACAGGTCTACACTGCCTGCCCTTTTCTACAGCAGTTGGATGTAGCTATGCAAGTTACCTAAAATAACTTACAGATCTACATTCTGCTTCTCTATTCCCTGTGCACAAGCTGCACTGGTTCAAAGGAAGGGGTCTCCTTTGGAACCAGGCTAACCCTTTTGCTGAGGGGGCATTGCAGGACCACCTCCCTGATCAGCCAAGAGGATCTTCACAGACCCGACGAGTCAATCAGGAAATTTGAACTGACAGTGGGGAATTTGCTACCGGCAGTGCAGGCCTGCCATAAAATATATATTCCAGAAGGCATCCAGGTCTGATTTTAAAGTGCCAAGAGATGGAGTATCCATCACTTCCCTGGATATTTTGTTCCCACCAGTTATTTTTACAAAAAACAAATATTTTTCAAAGACACTTTGATGTATTTTTTTTTTCTAGATTTCAAAAGATCAAAACATTTCTTTTGCGAGCTGCCAGTCACAAAGAGAGAAACCGTTTAGATGGGGGGAAAATTGCACTGAAAAGTGTCAACACACAAATAGATCTGCTCATTTGGAAAAAAGATGAGCGGAAACAGTTTTCAAAACATTCCCGATATTTCTGTTCCTCTCCAAGCAGCTCTGCTCACCAGCCAATGCAAGAACCAGACAGGGCTGGCCCAGGGGACAAGCTCTGTAACACATGCTGCACATCTGAATATAGAGCTAAAACCCCTGGAAGGGTAATTTAGCCGTGGCACCAATTAACGCGGTGTGGGAGGTATGCCCTTGGCAGGGCCATATGGCCCAGAGCTAACAGCTTGACTTGAGGCAGTGGAGAGGTGGGCATGGAATCGTCACACCTGTTTGTCACACGCCACAGCTACCCTCGTATTCCCAACCCATCTCCGGATCCATTACCACCCTCCCTTCTCACACTGCCAATCCTGGCATGAGCTCCCCAGACTTGGTGAGAAATGTGCATAGGTTTTTAAAATAAAATGAGTGATTTGAACTCTGAACTCAGCTGCAGGCCTGTTTTATGAGTGTTACATTAATAGGCTCCCTCCCCAAGCCCACTGACTGTGTGGATGAGCTACTTTCTAGTAGCAGATGGGCCTTTCAGGGGAACAGAATGGCTATAAATCATTTTTCTTTCCAGGCCTGTAATTCCCCAGCAATGATCCCAGCACAAACCCTGGAATCTCACAGCTTCGCTCTCACTTCTATCTTCCTACCGCTTCCCTTTTCCCCTCTCAAGAACCTTCTAACGGGAGTTCTTGGAGCAAGCATTGAATCCCTCCCTCCTGGCCTCTAACAGCCTCTTGCTAAAGTATTTGGTCAGGCAAACTCCATAAACATGTGCCGAAATGACTGCTTGGCTCTCAGCGCCTGATATGCTTTTCCAGCCACTGTCTGCTTCCAACGCTTAAAACTTCCAGTGAAAGGAAGAGATGCGGTGGTTTCTAACAGAACAACACTTGGGCAGTGTTTCCAATACATGGGTCTGGCTCCATAGGCAGCCAGACAAGCTTCATCACCCTCTTTTTTGCAAGTGGGGGGGACCTATTTCTGTGATTTACCCAAAGTCATGCTGCAGTGTGATACCAGAGCCAGAAACAAACCCGAATCCTGCTCAGCAAACCCTGCTGCTGGCCACAATACACATAACAGATCTCTAACAAAAAGCTTCCCTTGGCTAGATCTTCTACACGTGATACTGCCCTGGGGTGTGAAACGCCAGCGAGGCGTGGCGTTGCCTTTTCCCACAAAGAAAAGAGTCTCCTTTCTGCGCTGCAGGGAGATTGGGGTGCCCGGCTCATTGCTTGGTGTTGACTTACCTCCATCCAACTCACCTTGATCTCTGGGGTTGTCTTCACTGCAAAAAAAGTTGTAGTTTACAGTGAGATACACTCTATGGGGTGGGAGACAGGGTTGCTGCATTGCATCTTGGCTCCAGGTCAGTGTTTCCCAACCTGTGGCCCAGGGGCTGAAAGTGAACCATGGGGGTTTTCACAGTGGCCCCCAGTTTCCCTCCCGCTGGCTGTAGGAGGGAGCCACTGCCTAAGAGCCAAGACGGAGAGTTTCCATGGTGCAAAAAGCCTGGTGCAGTCTCCTTGCTGCAGCCAAGGGGACAGAGATCAGCGATCTCTTCCCTAGGCTGTAGTGGGGAGCATGGCAAAGCGCTCTGCCTACGTCCATAGGTGCTGTGGTCTCTGCTGGAGCCAGAGGGAGCGGCTCACCAATCTCCCATCCACCTGACTGCAGAAGTGAGCCACTGCCACCCAAGAGGAGGGCTCTGAGACATGGGGCCTGCTAGCAAGAGAAGCTGGACTCAGACATTTACATGGACTGTGGGTGTCAGGCTGCAGCTCATCACCTGCCCAAGACCCCATCGCTAAGCTTGCCCACTGACTGCTTTGCCCATCCAGGCCTGAGGCTGCGGCAAGACACTTGACACCACAGGGAGCCGTTTGAGGTAGAGGTGGCAAGAGTCACACCACAGGGAATGGCGCAGTACCCACCAACAAGTGCTGGAGGAAGCCTCTGGGTATATTAGAAAAAGGAGTTAGATGCAGCATGGCGTTTGTGCCTCTGGAGATGTGGGTTCAAACCTCCTTTGGTTCCAAGCAGATGAGGCTGGGCCAGAAGGAAACGGTCCCTTTTATCTGGTCCGGCACAGTTTGGAATCAACTGCGTCCAAGAAAGGAGGCCAAGAACAGAACAGCTGCGGACGGAGGTGGGGCTGCAGTGTGTGGACAGGGAAGGGCACCAGCACTTGACCAGATGGAGATGCTGCAGCTCAGAACAAGGGCTGGCTGTTTTAGCGGTAGTTAGACACACAAGTCAACAGGATTTGGGCACTTCACTCTTGCAGGCCACTTGGAAACCTCACCTGGGCCATGCAGGAACTCTGGTCTGGAGTGAGGCACATACTGGGGAAGGATGGTCACGTAGCTAACACAACAGAGAAGGAGTGAGGAGAGCTGGTCTCTCCCTGTCCCTGCCATAGACATCCCATGTGGGCTTGGTCAAATCAACATGGGCCTGATCCAACGCCCAACAACTCCCACAAACTTCCATGGGCCCTTAACCCTCTGTGCCAGCCACCTGGGGCAGCGTGCAGCTGACAGGTGCTAGCAAACCGGCATAGTTTGTTATTGCTGGCAGCGTCCCGTGGCCAAGGGGCGAAGTGCCTGGACTGCTACAGGTACAGAATGAGCCACCATCCACGTGGAGGCGGCCACGCAGACAGGGCTGTCGTTCAGAGCACGGTGGATCTCCGCTGAGGTGGAGCCACCCTGCTGGTGACTTATGGTCCTAGCAAAGACAAGGCGATGCTGGCAGGGAACCTGCCCAGCCCCACGGCCTCATTTTGTTTTAGGCCCGCTGAGCTGAACCATGATCCTCACCATCCCCCTATTTCCTGAGCACTGAGTGGCACTCCTGAGACATGAATTAATCATCCTGGCCCAGCTCCCAGGGACCCTGCCTGCTGCAGATCGTGAGGATACCACAGGCTGGCAGGAGGAGCAGGATGGGAGGAGCTGGCTGAGGAGGAAGAGCGCAGCAGCAAGTGAAGAAGGGATGTGAGTGAGTCAGGAGCTCCCATCCAGGTCCTTCCTCCATCTCACACTGGGGCTGGCGCCGCAGGAGGCGGGGGTGCAGTGAGCTAATGCCGTGGGATGTGCATGCTAACTCGTCAGGGCCTCACCCTCACCCAGAGAGACCTTTAGTCCTTCTGCCAAACCATCCTGAGTCGGGTTCTCAGGGAGGCAGGAAGGACCGTCTTGCTTTCTGCTAATGTTGGTTTCATCTCTCCCACCCCGCCCAGCCTGCTCTTCCCTGCCTTTGGGGAGATAAGCCGGCGTCAGGGCCTGGGGGTGACTCCAAAAGAAGGATGAAGCCTTTGCCCCTGAAGAGCTGCAGAAAATACCTGTGAAGGGTGCACCAGGGGAGGGATGGGGCAGGAATCCAGTGACGGGCTGAACTCTGCCCAGCCAGAGTCAATCTACCAAGACCCCAGCACCTCCATCCCTGCACAATTACCACACGTTGTCCCTTGGAGCAGGGCTGTTACCTGCCTTCCCACCTGGCCCAGTTCTTCCCTGCTGCATCAAGTGTCTTTCCCTCTGCTCCCCAGCGCTCCCTCCATCCAGGCTCTGCAACCCATCTTGTGCCCTGCTCCCCACTTGCCTTCCACCTATGCAGGACAGGGGCCCCTCAGCAAGCGCTGGACCCCAGTTGGCTTGGGAGATCACCAGCTGTCCCTCACCTCCAACCAGGCCCCATGCAGGGCTGCTTAATCTCTGCTTCCTTTCCAGGGCTGCCGGCAATGTTTGCGTAACCATCTTTCCCTGGCAGCCAGCCTACCCCTTCTTTTCCCTCCGAGCCACAGCCAGTTTGCCACTTTGGCCTACTGGGCCCAAGTGAGTTGGAGCTTCTCCACTGCTCCCAGCCCCACCAGAAGAATTGCTGGGCAAGACAAGGGGCTGTTGAGCCAGGACAGAAGCAAAGGACAACACGGCTGCTCCTTCCCTCCCTGCACATCAGGGCTGCAGTGGAAGGAGGGACAAATGGCTGAATCCTGCCCCCTGCCAGGGGCTTGGCCAAGGGCCAGCCGACCAGGGGGAGCAGCTGCGAGATGCCATGTGGCCCATCTCCCCTGCACATGGCCCGGGGAGGGAGCAGTACCTCCTGCGCTCAGCACCTGGTTGCTCTGCCCGGGGGTTGGGCTGGCACTTGGAGAGCGCCTGGTGCTCCACTAGAGCCAAGCTCTGGGCTGGGCCAAGGCTCCCTTGGGGCTCCTGGCTCTCTCCAAGCTCTGGGCGGGCCTCCCTCGCATGCACGAAGCTCCATCAGTCCCACACCAGGCCTCTGCTTCCCAGAAACACCTGCCTAACCAGCAGCGCCCTGAACAACAAAGAGCCCCCAGCTCCAAGCAGATGCAGCTCCCTGCCCAGCCAGAGCCTTCCCCAGGCTCCCCTTCCATCTGTGCCGTGCCCTTCCAGCCCCCCAGGCACACGGGTGGGGGGATGCCTCAGGGCTGTGTGGTCACTGGCTACATCCCCACTGGAGCAGCAGGGTTTGTGGCAGCACAGAGGCTCTGATGAAAGGCACAGTCCATCCACGTGTGCATTTGCTGCATAGCCCAGTTAGGGGACAAGGCAAGCCTGGTCCCCATGCCAGCGCACAGGAGTCCACTAACTTGCACCCCATTGCTGCCTGCCGAACCTCTCACTCCCCCTAGCATCCAGACAGCTTTGCTAGGATATAGGATCAGACCCTCCTGGCAGCATCAGCCAGAACTAGCCCCACAGCCCCAGATCAGGGGGTGGGAAGGCCAATGGGCCTGGCTTCCTAGGGTTATGCTAGCTGAACTCGGGGAGCCTCAGTGCTGGGCTGGCATGCAGGGCAGGGGTGGGGTGCCAGGGGTGAGCCGGAGCCCAGCGGCAGAGTACAACGCAGCTGGGCTTGGGAACCGGGGGGTTAAAGGCCCCGGCGCTGGAATGTTGGCCGGGGCCCTCCCTTCCTGTTGTTTGAGCCCCTGGCCCTTACCCAGTCTGGCTTGGTTTTGTCTAGTGTGCAGATTTTGCAGAGGCAGAAGTCAGAAAATGCTGCTGGCAGCCAGCCAGGCCCTGGGGATGGCTCGGGCCCCGCGGCCTCACAGGCGCCCTTCATCCCTGATGCACTGGGGCCAGAGAAGCTGATCAGTGCTAGGAGCAGCACCTTGCACCAGGGTGGGGAAGAGAGCCGACGAGCACAGCGGGCTGCGGGAACACTGGGCCCTCTCTAGCTCACCACAGTGCAGCTATTCTCCTTGCCCCCAGCCTTCAGCTCCCTCTCCAGAGCACTTCACCCCAACATCCAGCCTGCAACTGTCAGCCCTTGCACTGCTCTCCAGCACGGTGCCACCCTGCCCTCAGGCATACTGCTGAGATGTGGCAGCCCCAGCACGACCTTGCACCCATCACCTGCAGCAGCTGCTTGGCTGGGGCAGTTCCTCTTGCTCTGCCCCATGCATGAAGAAATGGGGGGGATGGGAGCAAGTAATCCAGCCCCAGTTTGGGGGGGAAGGACCCTGCTAGCAATTCAACAACTAGTCACCTACAAAAAATAGTTTGAGTCCTCAGCTGCTCTCGCCCCCTATTCCCCCCCACCTCCAAATGCCAGCTGCACCCACCCACGCGTCTCCCCATCCCTGCCACGCCCCTCCAGGCTGCCAACAACTACCCCCTTGCACCCACCACACCCACAGCCCCCTACTTTCCTCCAACCAACCACCCAGGCCGTTGCCGCAACTTTCAGCCCCAAAGATCCCAGCTTGCTTGTGCCTTTGTCCCACAGCCAGCCCTGGATGCCACCATACAGCCCAGCTCCAGCAGGAAGGATGAGCTGTGAGGGGAGCGGTCAGGCTACGTCCCAGAGCGCAGCTGGGAGGGAAGCCAGAGCCAGCCTTACTTCGCCAGAGCAGAGTGCCTTTTCATTTTGGGGAATGCTCAGCTCTGAATCCAAATTCTTGCAGCTCAAGGGTGGGGGAAGCAGGGAAAGCCTGAACTGTTGTACCCATCGCAGCAGGCCTGACCAGCACTGCCCTGCCTTTTTGCCTGGTGGGCAAATATATTCCTGGCCAGGCAAAAAAACCAACCCAGCCCAACTTGTGCCTGGCTGTCAGAGAGGGAAGAGCAAGCAAAGGTGGCAGCAGTAGGATATTGCCAGGGGGTCTGGTGAAGTAGCACAGCCTGAACGAGGCTGCTAGCATGGCCTGTGGAGCACATGATGCCAGCGTGAGCGTGTGGCCAGTGAATGAGGGGTGCGATTCTCTCCAGGCCCAGGTAAGGGTGGTGGGAGGAGAGGGAAGAAGAACAGAAGGTGCAAGGGGGCAGGGAGGCGCTGGGCTCCCTGTCCCTAGACAGGTCTCAGGAACATGCTGAGTTTCTTTGGCTGTCTTCTCGCAGGGGGCCAAGTGGCCACCGGGAGGTCCTAATCCATCCTGCCATGGATGAGCCCAGCACATGGGGCAGAGCAGCCCCAGCTCCACGCCAGGCCCTCCAAGTCCAGGGCCAAGAAGCCTCACCATGGGCAAAGTCAGGGGCATCTTGGCATCCCTGCCCCATGGCACCAGCAATGGAGAAAGCAGGCAGCAGTCTCCTCTGCACAGGGTGCTGCGTTCCCTGCTACATCCCTGGCCTGGCAGCACATGCAGAAAGTCCATCTTCCTCCACAGCCTGGTGCCCTCCACTCCTAGGAGCTGCTGAAAGAGATGCTGAAGGAGCCAGGGGCCTGGTCCTGCTGTTCTAGTCAGCATTCCCCTTCTTACCAGCCTAGCATAGCACTGCGCCATGCCTGGCTGGGAGGATCTGGTGGCTTGTAACTGAATATGCTGAAAGCACTCTGGGTGATTGATTGCATGACAAGTGCTGAGACAGTGGTCATCTGAAACCTGTTTACTGAGGTGTAAGGCAGGCCAATCACAGCCCTGACTGGCCAATACACTGGAGCAGAGGCTGGCTTCAGAAACCCTGGGTGTCTTCCAGCCACCGCGGCTTCCTAACACAACGAGCCCTGCTGGAAAGAAGAGAAAGTGTAGGCTGCAACCTATGCACTATGCTCAGCACATCTCCAGGGAAACTTGATCTTTGGTTAGGAAACATTCATTCTTTCTGCAGATTCCCCTCTGGAGCCCAAAGAGTTCTTGCTGGAGCTGTAAGATGTCGCAGGAGAAAAAAGAAATCGCCCAGCATAGGGCCCATGCAAGAGGGATCAGACAGATCTGCACCTGTACGCATTGGCAATGAATCAACCCACACTTGCATGGGAGATGGAAACGTGGATGGCAGTAGGTACATGGTGCTGGAGCATACAGCCCATGTTTCCAGCAAGTCCTTGCATCCATGCCCATGCCTTGGTCCACGCTTCTGCCAACATGCATGGGAGCCCACATGCTTACATGGGGGTGTTGGATGCTGTAGGGGCAGCAATATCTACTAGAGCGAGGCCCTTCACATGCATTAGCATGCAAACGAGCGTGCAGGCTTGGATATGGGGCTGGGCACATCCTTATTGTGCTCAGGCAGGCTCACCAAAACCCCGTCTGCACATGCCTGACTGCGCAGACCCACGCCTTGTCTCCTTACACGCTACCTGGCAGAAGTGTTATTGTGGAGGTACCTATGGCAGCAGAGGTAAGATTAGAGATGCAGCCCATTTGCTTCCAAAGTGCCTCACTGACAAAATGCTGGGATGAATAACAGACCTGGGCTGCATTGCACAAACAAGCAAGAAACCAAACCCCAGAGCTAAGACCACAAGCCCAAAGGTTTCAGGGAATGTTTTTGTCTCATCTTTGTGAACCATTCCAGAAAGGAACGGTGAGACCCAAAGCTGACACACACCTCCAACCAGCTTTTTCATGGCTGTTTCAGTCCCTGCTACACTGGCAGCGGGACAGGAGAACGTGCCGTCGCCTCCCTCCAGATGGGCTGGTGCCATGCATGCACTGTTAGGCACCAATATTACTGTGCAGAAGGCTCAGGGCCCTGCCCCATCATACTCTTCCCAAAATGCACCCCCTTCCCTTTAAACACACACTGCTCTGACCACTGGGGAAGAGGGCCGGTTCCCGGTAAGAGCGTCCCAGAGTTAGCTCCTGTCCATCTACAGCAGATGCTCTGTGACTGGCCCAAGGCCCTATCAACATTACATCCTCTGCAGCATCCCTCCAGAGTCTACCCCTGGGTCTGGAAGACGCAAAAGACAGAGCATGATGAAATTGTTACACACAAGCTGGTGACTCACAGGGACTGTTTAAGAATTTTTCCAGTGTTTTTTAAGAAAACAGAGATGGGGCTGATCCACATTCAAATTCCTTTCCAGCCTCAATTCCATACTGGATTTGGTTCTGTATGCTGAGCCTGAATAGTGATGATATCTCAGGCCAAAGCCTCCACAAGCCCCATCTAACTTTAGGGATGTTTGGATTCAGCGGGACAACAGTTTTGAATCCTGTGGCTCCAGCTCATGGCTCTCATATCCCATGTCCATGTACAAAAAGCTCCCACTACCTTGAGATGCCCCATGCCACGTGTCATAGCTCACAATCTGTCTCCGCTCTTAACGAACTTAATCTCCAGCCCCCATTAATTTATTATCCAGGCTAGCTGTTGCTCCCGCAGCATCACCCCCAGATCCTTTGATGCAGAGGGCTAGGAACTCCCATCTGTCCTTGCTGCTCCACGGATGAGACAAGGACAGAGAATGTGCCCTGTAAGACTGCGCTGAGATTCCTGAGCGTCTCCCTGCCTTGCACTAAGTGGCTGCCTTGCACTAAGACAGTAAGGGTCTTGCAGCTCAGGCCAAGACGCAGTGGGCAAGACGGTAGAAGCTTGTTATTTCTTCTTACACTGGAGCTACCTTGCCTTCACCAGTCAGCCCCTCGGTGTCCATGAGCCCCAGCGTGATGCCACGTAAAAGGAATAACTATCAAGGCAGCGACTCAGACCGAGATCTCCTCCAAGCACAATCACTTGAAGGGATGGGAGACCCCCGTGTTAAGTGCTTCCTTCCTTGCGCAGGAGATGTAAGTGCTCAAGTCTGTTGCAGATGATAAACCAGGAGTTGGCATGCCAGCGCTGAGGGAAATCCAGTGGCTTTGGAACCATGCTCGTTGGGCCCAGGTTTCTGGGCTACAAGGGAGCATTTCTCTCCTGACAGGAGATCTGTAAGCGCTGAACCATGCCCACTGGCGAAACATGCCATACGCACAGTGGCAACAGCAACATTTTCTAGGCACCAGCTGGCTTGAGACTCCCTGGGTTTTAACTGGAAGGAGCTGAAGATGCTCGCTGCTCTCCATGCCCACTATGATGCACAACTGCCATGCCCTGTGCTGGTGTCAGCCCAGATGGGCTGTACTTCCCCATGGCTGCCAAAAGCTAAGCAGCCTAGGATTTATCTATTTTTCTTCAGCTTGATGATTCAAAGGCAATTTCCTGACTTTGGAGGCCTCCTTCATGGTTTCCGAGCACCCAGGGCTGGGAGGCTCAGTGGCCAGCAGCAGAGATCCATCAAGTGGGTGCAGTAGTAAAGTGTGTGTGGCTCACTGAAACCCTTCTGTCATCACTGGGTAGGTGGGCATAGCGTGGTGATGCACTGGGCTAAAGGCACGGGCCTCTTATTGCCGAGTCTGGATAGTCACAAGTGGAGAACTGCAACGTGTCTCATGTTAGCCCCAATCACAAAACCACCTGTGATCTGGACTCGGGGTCCATGGACTTGTCGAGTTTTAAGCTCATCAGGGAGCGATCACGTCATTCAATGTCTTGCCCAGGAACCAGAACCCATCTGCCAGCATGGCTATTGCTGTGCACTCAGGGCTACCATGGCTGGTGCAGCCCAAGGCTGGGTGCTGGGCTCCCTGGCTCAAACAACAAGGATGGGGCTTTAGATCTGTGTGGGGACATCTCAGTTGGTGGTTGGGCTCAGTGCATGGCAGCGCAGCCCAACTAGCCAGCAGGGCCAGTTAGTCTGGGAGTGCCAGGTCTGCACAGCCAGCCTCCAACCACAGACTGGGAAGGAGAATCTGGATGTTCTCCCTGACGTTTCCAGAAAGGAAGGGTCAAATTCATCCCTGTCCCACCAGCTACCTAGGGGGAGAGAAACACTCTGACTTCAGGCTGCTCACAGCAGGCCCTGTGAGCTGACTCCTTCTCCAGCACCAACCAAGGCCCAACACTGAGTTTTTGCTGCCTCCTTGCGGTGAAACTCCATCACTGCATGTGACAGATGAAGCCTGAGCTGGGTTCACTCCATTCGCAGGATCAAGGATGTCCTGCAAGGTACATCTCACCCCACACCAAAAACTGAATCCCACAGCAAGACAACACAGAGTGCCCAGCCACCAAACCCCACAGCTCATCTTGGCTGGATGGAGACATTTGTTCCTGGTTGTTTTAGAGTTCTCCCTCCCTGGAAACCCAGAAAGGCCCTACCTCTTGAGCCTCTCCACGGTTGGCTTGCTAGCAGCTTCTCTGTAACAGCAAAGACCTGGCCCACATTTGATCCAGTGTGGAGTTGAGCCGTTAGGGAAAGAGCCAAAGTTTGCAGCTGGGAGCAGATACATGCCAGACAGATCCTTACTAGAAATCAAAGTTGTGTGAAGAACTTCAAGTTACTCAGCAATCCACTCCAGCCCCAGTAACAGTCTATGACACCTTGGCAGCACCAACGAAGGGGGGGGGGGAATAACCAGTGGGAAGCCATCCAGCTCAGCTGGGACATACCCAGTAAGAGAACAGGGAGACTTTAAAACTATTAAGGCTGTGTTTTCAACCCAAAGTCAGAGGAAGCGCCAATACAAACCAGATGTAATACACAGTGGAGCTCTGAAATCCTGTTAGACTGCAGGCTCCTGGTGGCAGTCATGGGGTTCCCCCAGCTGTGGGTATAGTGCCTAGCACTGGCAAGGAAGGATGGAGAGGAATTAACGCACCAGAAATCATCTAGTGACACATGGTCATTGCAGCTAGTTTCCTTCTCCCCCTCGCACACCTGCCGACACTGTTATTTATAACTATAAGGCAATGTACCAGAGATCCTGCACGTCCCACTGGTGCTATGCAGGCCAGAAGCCCTATTTCATTAGCCCTGATTCCCTCATGGCTGGCTGGAATGGCATGGACTTGTGATTGTGGAGCAAAATCCCAAATCTGACCTAGCAGGAGGTGCAGCAGCCCACTGGGACGGGGTGGGTACTGATTTACTGTACATTCCCTCTTACTGCAACAGAAGTAACAGTGTTAGTTGAGACCCAGGCAACCCCAATTAAGAGCTTGGGGGCTGGATTTAATCAGGCTGGGGTGAAGCAAAGAGGTTTTCAGTCTTATACTGGTGATGAGGGGCTGTTGAACATAGATGACTTCAGCCAGGCAGGTCAGGTCTCCCTCAATTACTACTGGGGGTTAATTTAAAAAGGGCACCAAGTTAACTGGAAATCTGGTCAAAAGAAAATTAAACAGGGGTAAATTAGAGGCAGTTTCTGGTCCTGTCCCCACGTCTCCAGGCCAATTGTTGGGGTTTTGCAATCTCATTCTGCTGTTTCTCCTCTCCATGAAAGCCCTTCAAGGCCAGATGAGCCAGGGAGCAGTTTACGTGAGCTTGACACAAAGCGTTTAAAAAACCACAGGGAGAGACAAACATTGCCCAGTTCTTTCAATTAATCATCTTCAGGACAGTCAACATCCTGGATTCAGACAGGTCGGGTTTCAGCTGATATTGCCCCTGAATGGTCTCTGATAGCAATAATGGACCAAGAAACCAAACTGAGCACTTCAAATTAGGGCTTGTGAAACCCAGAATAGTTGATCCAGGCTTTTCCGGCCTTCAGTTTTGTACAACAGAACAAGTTATTTCAAGGGAGAGAGAACATCTTCCAACAAGAATAAACCTCGCATGTATCCAGTCTCTGTTCGTTACAGCTGTGACCGCTTGCCAGCTGCCTGGACTTCAATGGTAGGACTCAGAGTCTAACGACGAATATCCTCTGATAGTCTCATTTTTACATCCTTCTTCCACCGCTGACACCGAGATGTGAGAAATCATTAACCAAGCTGCCCAACAGGCAACAAGCTGGGTTTTCTGTTTGTGCTGCTGGTCCTGCAGCAGAATGGAACTGATGGACTTCCCAAAGCAGAGTGCACATGAATGTGTTTAGGGTGCCATGTGTGCACAAGAAAAAACTCTGTGTCAAACCCTAGGGAAAGTAAATTCAAGAACAAGACTCATTAAAAGCCAACAGCGCCACCTGCCCTTGCAGCTCACTACTGACACATCTCCATTTTAAGTGGGGGAGTGATTCCTAGTTACACTCCCACTATCCATCTGTGGACAGTTATACCAGTGTAAAGGTATCTTAGAGCAACATAACTTACTCTTCTTCCTGGTCCTTTATACCGCAACACTGTGTCCACACTGCAAGGGTTAAACCAGGGGTCTCAAACTCCGATCATCATGAGGACTAGTACGCTAGCCCAAGGGCCGCATCACTGAAACCTTTTCATACAATATTGCAAATATCAGTAACAATGGTGCCATTGTGGGCCACAGGAAACAGCGTTAGGGGCTGCCTTTGAGACCCCTGGGTTAAACTGTCCTGGTATCATTCAAGCAGAGCAGAATACCTCATGCACTGACAAGGCCAGAGCTGAGTGTGCAAACCCCTACTGGGGACAAGCCACGCTCTTTCAAGCTGAAATTCTGTTTTCTTTTAAAACGCCATTCAGAAGGAGAGGAAGAAAACAGGTGAGGCAAGGGGTTACAAACAGAGAGCCCCATTTTATTAGCAGTTAGTTCAACAGGGACCGTACATCATTAGTGATAAAGAAGCTCTTTGAATACAAACTGAAATGGCCAGGTTCAATGAGATTGAAAGGAGGGACAAAGACAACTCAAGAAATATCCCCTACTCCCTCCTCCCCCCAACCCCACCCCCTGGAAATACCCACCTCTTCCCCCCGTCAGGAAATTATACAGAATTCCATGCAAAAATAAAAACGGAAACCCACAAGAGGCTCCCTCTTTTGTCAACAACAAAGGTAAAACAAGGGTTTTTAAAAGCCCAACTGTTGGGAACATCATTCCCTGGCGCAGGATGGAAGGGCCACCCAGGGACCATGCTCTTCACCAACAGAGTGGGCTTGGCAAGTAAAGTCACGTCAGCACTTGGGGACCATCCCAATGGCTCCTTCTGTCCACATACCAAGTGTGAGTGTTTTCGTGCCCAGGGTACCCATCCTCCGCCTGACAGGCACACTCATATACACAGCCTAAGACACCCTGACACAATTGGGACAGATGTGCGTCAGTGGCCAAAGAAAGCACTTTACAGTCAGTCATTCTAGCCTCTATGGATCCCTGCAGGTGGGGCACTGAGCTCCAGACCTTCACAAATGGGCTCTCACTTTAGCATCGTGGCTTCACAGACACCTCGGGAGTGAGTAGGAGGACTGCAGGGCCAGCTCAGCAAAGTCAACGGGGGCTACAAGGACGTCTCAGCTCACGGCAGCTGAAATTTGCCAAAATGAGGGGGTGCCTTTGAGTTTCCCACTGTCACCCTGCAAACCACAGCCCCAGCCTGGGACAGAAACAAGGGAAGCAGGCTTTGAGAGCTAGAGCTTGGAGCTAGACACCAGCATCCTGCTCAAGAGGCCAAGATATTCGGCACAGGCCATCGCACCACAAAGTGCTTCGTGTTGCTGCCCGTCAGCCAGGAGCTGGTTTTCCTTTAACAGCAGCAGCAAGAGCAGGGCTCCTCTGCTGTGAATGCTGCTTCCCCCCATCCAGCTGGCTTACTTGTTCCATCTGGGAAGGTCACCCATTGCTATCGCAGATGCTCCCACCACCAGACCTCAGTGGCATGGAATGAATCCGAGCACGGCAGGAGGTTGCTGTTTACACAAGGCTGTGCTGGGGGCTGCAGAACAGTGACTGAAGGAAACAGACTAAGTAGGATTGGGCTGTTGTGAAGTTGGGGGTGGAAAGGGAGTCAGGTAGTTCTCGGTTGACATGTGGCAGGGCACCAGCCAGCCTGCGGATCAATCCCCACATAGTCAGTTACCTACACAGAGATGGCTGTTATCAGAGGGAAGGAAATAGGAAAAGGTCAAAGTTGGTAAAACCCACAGCTCAAGAGATCTGTACCAGCCCACGAAGCCTCTGCCTTCAGTGGTGGGCACAGCACACGCATATCAAGGAGACATGCTTTGGGCATGGCTGTCATATGCAGCCATGCTATTCCAATACTCACAGCAGAAAGATTACTAGGTGGGCATATGTGAGCACATGAATGTGCTTATACATCCCCATGGCACTACTATGCCTGGTGGGGCCCACAAGCCCCTCATTCACCAGCCCTGACTATCGTTTTGGACTCAGGCTCCCAGAAAGCAAGTCCCCTTCCCACCGCAAAAGCTCCACCTGTCTGAGCAGAGAAAGGGGAAATCCAAGATGGCAGCAGCACTGTCAGCGCTCCCACAGGACAGCACCAATTTCTGCAGGCTGTCCTTTGAGACCAATGCTCCCCAAGAAGCAACATGGTATGTATCTAATCCCCATGCAAGGGACAGGGAGATAACCTGGTCTTGCTGCCTGATTTCACTCCCTTTCCTAATGCATTCAACAAGCAGCCTGCTAACCCAGAATCAGTTCCCATTACTGCCAGAGTGAGAAGCTGGAAGAGAGGAAACATTCACAGCAGCAGAGCCCAGGACAATGAGCAATGGAGCAGGGGAACAAGCATAAAGCATCATCACTCCTCCTCCGCAGGCAGCTGCAGCTCATGGGAGTGGAAACTGCAAGAGGCTGCCCAAGAATCATGGCTGCAGGAGCAGCTGGCTGGCTACGTCCATCCCTTGAAGCCAGGCTGGGATCGCCCATCCCGCCACAGCTACACTTCTGGCTTTAGCATGCTAACTCAATGAGGCCTGAGCCAGAAATGACACCTTCAGCTCCTATACTGATGTACACAGGTGGCTTAACAGCAACAGGAAGGTGGCTCGATACAAAGAAAAAGGCCACACTTAATACAGAGACAGAAGTCAGGTAATGTCTTTTATTGGACCAAACTCTGTTGGTGAGAGATTTTTGAGCCACACAGAGCTTTTCCTCAGCTCTGTGTAAGTTCACAAGTGTCTCTCTCATCACCAGAAGTTAATTTTATAAAGCTATTGCCTCACTCGCTGCGTGTCTCTAATATTCTGGCACTGACAGGGCTACGGTGAACACTGCACACATATAACACAGTCATTTAATGGGGCCACAAAAGGAGGCATCAGACAAGGCCACGTGCAGCCTCTTGACTTCTCTCAGGTGAAGTTAGTGTCTGAGAAGAAGAGGAAGCTTTGCTTTATTGCAAGCACCAAAGAGAAGGCAGTGGAACTGATGTTTCATTAGGAATGTGCCCCTGGAGAAGGGGGCAACCCCCAAAGCAGGGGATACAAAGAGAATCAGAGCCTACTTGGAAATAGAAGGCAACGCAAGGCTGTTAGCACACTCAGGAACTGGGTCTCACTCCCCACCACTCCAACATGGCACCAAGACAGGAAAATGATGTGGCACTCAAGGACAGATGTGCTGGAAGCCTGGGGACCCATGGAGGAGCTCTCCTTGATTTTCCCTTTCCGTCAACTCTCCTGGCTAGAAGCTCTTCTATTGGAATTTCCTCAGCTGCTGTGCAGTGTTGGCCAGCTGGGCAGATACCTGATAAATTAATCTCCGGTAGTTCTTTGCCCCCAAGAATACTGGTCAAAGTATCCTGCGTAAGAATTTGGTAGCTGCTCCATGAGACAATCATATTCATGTCTTCTTCTGCTGTTTCCTCTTGTCTTTCTTTGTGTTAAAACTATCTGGACTTCGATGCACCTTCACCAGCCTACACTTCCATGTCCTCTTTTCTAACCTCTGTGGAGCAGCGAGACAAAAGAACCTGCCCCATCCCACTCCTCTTCCTCAACACTAACACCCAGGCTTCCCAGGCCCACCATGCAAGTGGCTCATTTCGCCAACACTGGTGTCGGATCAAGTCTTGGGGGTTCCCAATCTGCCAGTTGGGTCTTCCCCCAAACCTGGGCCACCTCCACTCCCAAAGGAGTGATACACCATCAACCTGCTTAGGGATTCAGGCTCTTCCGCCAAGGAACCCAGGGCTACTGCTCATTGCTAGCATCTCTACCGACCCCACCCATTCTAGGACAGTTGGGAGCCGGAAACTCAATACTGAAACACTGGCAGTGAAAATAAAAGAGAGCAATGGAGCAGCAGCATACTTCTCCTGTCCTTGGAAAAAGAATGATTTGTCACTGGTCAGTAGAGAGACCAGCCAACCGCACCGGCCTCCCATCTTCACGTGTAACAGTGAATGAGGCAAAAATTAAACCGTAGTATCTCAGGTACAAACTCTGGCACCAGAATTAAACAGAACAAAATTATTAAAATTCTTTAGCTTTCCATATCAAAGAGGTCCAACGTGCTCAGAATCCTTTCGGCCACTCTTAGTCCAATGTCTGCCCTGCCTGAAGATAACTGCCCTCTTCTGAGCTAGTGGCTTGTATATTGAAGCACGTTCCAGTGACCAGGCTCCTGGACAACCTCAGTCTTTTACCACAGGAAACACCACACATACAAAACATTGCAATGCGGAAAGGGTGTTGAGCGTAAGTTTTTTCTTTGTAACCACTGAACCAGTTTTCAGTTCAGTTCTCTTGCCCAGTGGGACAGAAATTCATCGGTCAAGCTCCCACCCTTCAATAAAATAAAATACAATAAAATAAAAGGCTGGCGAGAAAAAAATTCATTGATGACAAACTAAATATTGTCAAGTCTTACAGTCATCTTTAAAAAAACCAAGACACCTCTTCCAGTGTTTAGCGCTAGGTCTTGCAAGAACCCGGGGCACTCCATTCCTTTATGCTGTTTCACTTCACTTTGTTGGAAACTTGATTGCAGACTTGGGTCCGTGCTTCTGGCTAGCCGCTTTGTGCCTCCAACCTCAAAAATGCACATGCTCCTATCCTTCTAGCCATCTCTGTGAAGAGTTATCCACTTCTTGTGGGGTGCTCAGCTCCTTTACATGAGGAGGAAAGTCTCAGAGCTGATGTAATACTGTCTCAGACATGGACAAGTTACCTTCATCATCCAAGTGTGGAGAAACATGGTAAACCCCCCCTCATGGAAGTGACACCACAACCCAGGAAGTGACCTTGTTGACAGGGAACTCAGAAGACAACAGCTCTTGGAGCATCTGCGTTGGGTTTGCAGAAATAGGCAGTTGCACAGACAGTTCATTTCCGTACGCCACAGTGACGACCACATGGATTCTCACTTATTTTGCCCTCAAAGACCTTGGCTGAATATTGCTCAGAAATGCTTCTCCCTGGGGGCCTTTCCCTCCTGGTCCTGTCTGTTTGGCTTGGCATTTGATTTGGGATCTCATGGGCTCATGTCACTATTGTTCAATAAGGCGACAGCAGCAGCAGCTACCTAGCATTCTGGAGTTCTTCTCTCAACCAGGTGGGCAATGTCTGACCCATTTTGTACAGCAGCTTCGAGAGTTCTATATTGTGGTCCCTGTAATAATCCCTCAGGAAGGCTCGGGACTGCAAGCGAAAGAGGACAGAGATCATCATTACCAGTAACCAATAGCCCATGCCAAGAACTTGCTGCAGTCAGTACACCAGAATGTGAACAGGCCTTTCACTACCCAGCTGCCATCTCCCCAGCCTCATGAATATAAATGCAGTTTTCTAGTGCAGGCCAACACACAAGCCCTCATCCTCTGTTCTGCTGTGTTGCATGAATGCTGACTGATCATTGCCTACTGGCAGTGGACACGCCAATGGCCTGTGATGGGATGTCTGATGGAGCAGGTTCTGCATTATTACAGAGAATTCTTTCTTGGGTGTTTGGCTGATGAGTCTTGCCTATGTACTCAGGGTTTAACTGGCCACCGTATATGGGGTTGGGAAGAAATTTTTCTTCAGGGCAGACTGGGCAATGCTCTGGGGATTTTTTGCCTTCCTCTGTAGCATGAGGCCTAGCTCACTTGATGGTGAATTCTCTGTACCTAAAGTCTTTAACCACGATTTGAGGACCTACGGTTTATTACAGGAGTGGGTGGGTGAGTTTCTGTGGCCTGTGTTGTGCAGGAGGTCAGATGAGATGATCATATTGGTCCCTTCTGACCTTAGCATCTATGCATCTACTGTTGAAGGGAAACCGTGGGCCTAAGCAGTAGCTGAAGTAGCAAAAGCAATGCTCATATAGTGCCAGTCATGAGAGGTTTCCAATACTTACATCTGAATCCATCTCTGGGTATTTCCTCCCTTTGCTTTTCCCCAAGCACTTGGTTTTCCCTCCCTCCAGAAGCTGGCACCAGAACCCTTTTTTTGGATCAAACCTACAACAAGAGGGGTGAAGTCAGCATCATTTATCAAAACTGCCTGTGAAAAAGTTTTGAATGGAGACCTCAGGGATGGATGAACAGACACTCTCTAGGACATGGGTCTGATGCTACTCAATTATTCTCATTAATGACTTGCATAACGCAGTGGGGAGTGTGCTTCTAGAATCTGCAGGTGACCCCATGCTGGGAGAAGTTGGAAGCCCACTGGAAGCCAGGATTAGAATTCGAAATGACCACAAAATCTTGGAGAACTGGTCTGAAATCAACGAGATGAAATTCAGTAAAGACAAATTCAAAGCACTACAGTGGGGAAGGAAAAAAAATCAAATGCACAATGACAAACTGGGGAATAACTGGCTAGGCCACACTACTGTTGAAAAAAATCTGTGGAATACAGCGGGTCACAAGTTGAATGGGAGTCCAACAGTGATTTTGTGGGGCAAATGTCACTCAGGGATGCCATAATGAGAGTTTCATATGTAAGACATGGAGGGTAGTTGTCCTGCCTACTAGGAGGTGGTCTCAGCTGGAATATAGTGTCCAATTCTGGGTGCCACGTTTTATGAAAATGAGGACAAACTGCAGAGAGTCCAGAGAAGAGCACAAAAATGACAAGAAATTTAGAAAACATGGCCTGTGAGGAAAGGTTGAAAGAACTGAAGGTTTGGGGGAACAGTCTCCAAATATGTAAATGGCCATTAGATAGAGGGTGAGGATCAACTGTTCTCCATGTTCTCTGAAGACAGGAGAGAAGAAGTTTGGCTCAGTCTGCAGGAAGAGATTTGGGTTCAATTTTTTAAAAAACTAACCAGAAACAGTTAAGCACTGGAAGTTACTGGAGGTTACCTAGGGGGGGTGTGGAATCTCCAACACCAGCGGTTTCTAAGAACAGGCTGGACAAACAGCTGTCAGGGATGTGTAGGTCCCCCTCCAGCCCTACCTTTCTATGGCAAGCAGAAGCCTCATTCTTTCCCCAGCCTGTCACTGCACCTTGTTCTGTAACATTTCACAGCACTTTGCAGGATGCAGGACTTTGTGCAGACAGCAGCACAGACCTGGGGTGGCATATAGATTTTTACAGGAGCACTGAACCCGGTAAAATACGTTTGTAATGGCATGCTTAATTTTATTATACTCCTAAGGAAGGGATCACCTAAGAAAAGTGTATTTTAAAAAATGGCTGTAAACTGGTGAGGCATGCTCTATGGATTCTGAGTAGCAAAGGAAGGAAAACAATTATAATCCAACCCTGTAAGCGTTTCCTTTGTTACTATGAAATGACAAGGAAAGCAGCCAGATGCAGTTTCAGTGTGACCCACCAAATCACCTCACTGCTCCATTTCTGGCTCTCTTGCAGGCAGTGAGCTGCTCAGTCACTGAGTCTATGACTTGTGCCCAGGTCACAACAGTCACAGATTCTTCCTCTGCCAGACCAAGGCAACAACATTGCTTTCCACAGCACCAGAAATACAGCAAGGCAAAATACTGCTCTGGTCACAGGACAAATGACAGGCCTCTGCTGCAGTCAAAAGGAAGAAATGCAAAGGGGCTTCCAGCACCTTAGCAAGGAAGAAGCCCACTTCCCTTGCTTGGTGGCAAGCTATTGACCAGCAGGGAGAGAGCTATTGTCACAGGTAACTTTGTCCAGAAAAGCCATCAAAGCCCCAGGGGAAGGAGGCTCAGGTGCTGGTTCTGGTCCCAAGTAAATATGGGTTGGGGTCCTGTGATGAAATCCTGCCCCGATGAATTGGTAGAAGCTTTGTTGTTGATGTTAGTGAGATCAGAATTTCCCCTCTATCATTGCGCTTCTGGCTCCACCTGCGTTACCAGAGCACCCCTTGATGGGAAACCTGCCAACTGGAAAGGGAGGGAAAGCCCAACACCTGGAGTAACAGGGATGCAGGCCTGAGGACCAGGCTGGCTGAAGGAGGAAGAGGAGAGTGTGAGAACTCACGCCAGAGCTTTATGGTAATCGATGAAGTTCGGCACACCAAGGAATTTCTGGACTGTGTCCATCACTTTGGCTGGTTCTGTTCGGAGCAGCTTGCCATCCAGAACTAGGATCTACAAAGATAAAAGGAGAGCTGGGAGCGGGGTGGGTCTAGTCCAGTCAGACTTCAAATTGGATACCCCCACACCCAAGAGAAGACAGACGCCTGGAGACAGTTCAACCGGCCTGGATGGTACTTTCACAACCCCACAGTAGCTGAACACCTCACAGGTTCTAATGGATTCATTCTCAATGCCCCTGCCAGGCAGGATGGGGCTATTTCCCCCATGTTACAGCTGGGAGCCCAAGGCCCAGAGAGGCTACATGATTTCCTCAAGGTCACGCAAGGCATTTGGAGCAAAGCAGGGAATTTAAACCAAGCTTCTCCAGCCACAGGCTACCACCCCAACCACTAAACACAACCCTTCCTCTCTCTGCAGCAGAGGACTCTGCGGTCCTCAGGGCTGGCCAAGCCTGGCCATTGAAGCCACCAGTGGCTGAATAAGCGGCAGGAGAAATACATCACACCAGTGCACCCAGTGTGATGGTGATTCTCCATTCAGAGCCCTCAGTGAGCCAGGAGCGAACCACCGTTGAGATGGCATCTCTCTGTGCCATTCCAAGAGTTATCCTGTCAGCAGCACTCATTCAACTGACTATCCCAGGGTACAGCTGATGGGGGCAACAGAGCAGACTCGCTCACTGAAAAGAGCCCATCTGCAGAACTCCCTGCCGCAAGAGGTGTTTTCAGCTCTTTCCTCCTTTAGAGCACAGTGCAAGGCACATATCTGCAGTTCTTTCCGTAACAGTGACTGTCAGGCCGGTGAGTCCTTGTCCCCAAAGGATCGAGATCTCTGGGCTATAACCCCAACTCATGGCAAAACACAATCTGGCCCACATTCTCACACTTGTGTATGCAGGACTGCATGTTTATTACTGCAGGTGTCCCAGTCATGGGCGTAAAATGTGCACACACAGAGCCACTCAGATGCCTAATGAGTCAAATGCATGCACAAATCCTCAACCTGCATGGACACAACAGGGATCTATAAGTTTGTGTGCACACAGCTGAATGTGCAGGAAGAAAAACATAGCACCACATCCTTTCCAGAAACACGCCAAGACTTTGGCTCTTGCTCACTGGGACGGTGACTGGCTTACTGTAACTACAGCAAAAGCCACTCAATCACAAGGGGCAAATCCGCTGCAGAAAGCTCCAGGAAGGACAGAGGTTCTCCTGTTACGCGTGTCGTGAACTTCACTGCCAGAGTGCGTGAGGAACGCAGAATGCATAAAGGACATGAAAGAGTCCCACAGAATGTGCAGCTGAGCATTTGTTCTGCCTTGTATGGCACCCTCTGTGCCCTTTGGTTATAAGCCCTTTAAAGAGGAGCTCTGCGATTTTTCTGGAATGACACACAGAGCACACAGGGTAGGCTGGTGCAACCTGGCAGCTCGCCAACATATATTAACTGCCCTCCCATGACTCTGGTTCCTTCCTGCTCTAGACAAGGTTCAGAAATCCCTGTCATGCAATAAAATTCTGGTCTTTTAATCCTTTTCCGACAGGCAAAGTGGGACTGAAGAACACACTCCTGGAGCCAGAAGCTGTCATCTCTTTGCACACTCATGTTCTCCCACCCTCTTTGCACAAACACTCAACACTCACCAATGCAATGGACAAGAGAGGAGTCTAAAAAGAGTTCTGCGCCTTGCCAGGGCACACCCACAATCTGATAAACCACTGAAACCGTGACTTAGTCTAAGAGGATGTTTTTGTCCTCTGGCCTATAAACAAGGCATCCTGTTACACCAAGTTCCTGATCACAGCTTCCCAGCACCTTTATACACAGCCACCGTGGGGGCTAGAGAGGATATTATTTAAGAGGGAGTGGAATAGTCAGTGAATCACCCAGGAATTTCCTGCCCCACAGAGGGAGCTCTCTCCACATAGCTGTGTGGAACAAGAATACAGCAGTTTTTGTCCTTCCTACCTGGTTGGCATGGTAATTGTTCAGCCAGCGCTCAACGTGGGTGGAGTACCAGCCTGGTACCAGGCAGCGGTTCTGTAGTGTCCGGAGTTTCTGAGAAGCCTCTGGTCCAGCTGTGATCACCTCATGGAAGGTGTATTTCAGAGCAACAGGATCATCATGAGCACGCTGGTGCTGTAATACAAGAAGAAACAAGTCAGCATTTTTGCCAGTGGGATGAAACTCCAGTTGCCTGGCCAATGTTACCAAGGTTTGAAGTTCAAGGCCACGTGGGATCTCCTGGGAGGTTTCTGCATACTAGTGCAGTTGTTGGGCTACCAGTATCTAGTTTACAACGTGGCACTGAGCT
This sequence comes from Podocnemis expansa, assembly GCA_007922195.1. NCBI lineage: Eukaryota > Metazoa > Chordata > Testudines > Podocnemididae > Podocnemis > Podocnemis expansa. The sequence continues at coordinate 5,787,196 of ML682007.1, forward strand.
GTGGGATATGCTGCATACAAGAGATGGGGCTCTAGCCCTCTGACTGGGAAGGGGCCCTGCTCTCAAGGCAAACTGCTCATGCCGCTCCACGCCTACCTCCAAAGAGCACTGAATCACTAGCACTTCTTCCTCAGAGGCCAGCCTGAGGACCCCCCAGTTCCTCCCAAGCCCCGGCCACTCTACAGGACAACGCAGAGAACCCCAAACCCACCGTGGGACAAATTTCCATTCACTCAGAGAGCAGTGTAGCACCCCCACCTGGGAACACAGCAGCGACAGCTGCGCAGCTCACCTGGTACCAGGAGTAGGCCCGGTCTGCAGGGTTGATGAGGATGGTGATGACTTTGGCCTTAGGGAGCAGGGCGGCGGCCCTCTTGGGTGCCACTTCTGAGTCAAAGTAATTGGCGCTCTTCTCAAAGTAGAAGTCGGAGGTGGTGTTGGAAGGGATGGGGAAGAACTCCATGTACCTGCAGGGAGGTCACAGCATGACGAGGGGGAAGAGAAACACACCTGGCCCTCGACCCTTGAGACAACTGAGCCTGACTAGTCTCCACCAAGCATTACAGGTCATGGCAAGCACCCAGCTAACAATTGCCTCCCTGCAGCTGCCGTGAACATGTCTGACCATCCCTTGCCTCAGACTCTTGCACATGGGGAAGGTCCTGTCTACACTACAGATTGGAACAGTGATGAAACTGGTTCAGGGGCACATGTGCTGTGAGCAGGACTAGAAGCTCTTCTGTTCTTGTGTAAATCATCCTCCAGCCAAAACAAGCCTGACATAGTGGCTCTTTGTAACAGCCTGGCAGGGGAAGGGGCACGGAGGGAGATAAAAACACTAACTACCCTTTGTGATGAGACCCTGGAAGCAGATATGGCCCCTTCTACCACTGGCCAGGCATCCCACAAGAAGCGCCTGCTGGCCACAGCCCAATTCAGAGCAGTCCGAGCACGTGCCAGCAGCAGGCAGAGCCCACGTTGGTAAATGAACATTTAGTCTTTATCAAGGTGCTCTGCAGACAAGCGCTTGCTTTGCTCAGTTTGAGCCGTCTTACTGAGCCTGCTGAATGGGTGTGTCGCGGCAATCTATGGTGTGCCAGGGAACTTGGATGCCTGCCCTGGGCCACAGGCAAATGCCACAGACGTGAGCAATTTACAGAGCTTGCAGCTCCCCCACACTAGTGTGCCCTGCGACCCTGGCATAGGCCAGCACTAAAGCAGGCCTACCAGTCGATGCCCTTGTGGTAATTGTGTCCGTTGAAGAACTGGATCTCCTCAAAGGTCTCCGAGCTGGGGAAGTTGCTGCTCAGGTCTGGATGCATCCCCAGGAACAGATAGAGGGCTGTGGTGCCTTGACATGGAAAGGAAGCAGAGGCAAGGTTAGGCACCCAGCTAAGTCTAGCTAAAGACCCAGATGACTGTCCCGCCCCCCATTTCAGGCACCCCAGGCCTGGCTGGTCAGAGCACCCTGTTCAGGTTCCCTCTTCAGCATGGCTGGATCAGCCAGCTACACAGATCGGCTCTGCTGCCTGGGAAGAGATGGATGTTCTAGGCTGATGAACAGCAGTCAAGAGAGGAACCTGGGGCTCTCAGTCATCCAAGGCCAACAGGCTGGTAGGTAGGATGCAGAGCAGTGCCTGCTGAGAGCCAGACAATCCCCCAAAGGAAGAGAAACGGCAGGACTGATGCAATATCACAGCTGGCATTGGCTGCATCAAGGGGCCTGTGGCATGCAGCTCCATGGAGAGGGACCAGAGTACCTGTCTTCTGAGGTCCAATGATGAGAAGCTTTGGGAACCGGTCACATGTCTTTTCCTTGGACCAGATGTCCTTGTGCCGCTTGTCTTCACAGGGATCCTGGAACACAGGACCAAGACACTCAAGGAAGTGCAACAGGGGGATAGCTGGAAGGAGAGGCCTCAATGCCCTATACGCCTTCAGTATAGTGAAGGCAAGCCATGCTCACTGATGACGGGTGATGAGGCCGTCATGAGGAGGCTGCCAAGAGGACAGCATGGAGCTAAAACCGTTACTGTGAACAAGGACTAAAGCACCATCCAGGCAGGACTAGAGTCTGGAGATCTCGGCTCTTCTCCCATTTCTTCCAGTGGCCTGCTAGGAGAGCCTGGCCAAGTGATGTCCCTGCTCTGTACCTCAGTTTCCCCTCCTGTAAAATGAGGGTAGTGAAACTTCTCCTCCTCCAAGCTCTATGGAGACAGATCCAGGACTTGCAGGATCTAAGTGTTACTCTCACAGAGTCTTTCCTGCACTCATGCAAGGGCAGGGACCTCACCAGCATCAGGGTTCAGCACACTGGCCACCTACCTGCATTCATAGTCTCATTTAAGAGGAAGGCAGCTGGTGAGCAGAACCTTGCATGCTGCACTGCATGCCCTGTGCCTTGCTGACTGGGTGCACGCTTTCAAGAGAGCCATATTTGCTCCCAACAGAACAAAACCCAGCCCCGTTGGCTCCAATTCCTGGGCAACCCTTGGCCACTTGCTCCACCATTCAAGCTAAACAGGCTGACAGTGGAGCCTCTGTACCTGCCATAGTGGATCCTTCTCCTCAGAGAAGATCTGGAAGTATTTTTGCGCCAACTGCAGGGGTGGCAGTGTCTGCAGCCTCAGGTTGGTCCAGGAGCCAAGGAAGCGGACCAGGTGTTTGAAGGTGTATAAGCCCAAGCGGTCGTTGCCGTAATTGGAGAGGTGCGTCATGAAGATACTGATCTGGAGCAGAGCAGAGCAGCAAAGGACGGATTGGGGGTTAGTTGACTTTCTGAGTCCACTTCAGGACAGATTTTGATCTGCAGGATGGCACAGTTCCCAAAAGCGGGGAATGCTGGGCCCAGCTCTGAGCTGGGAGGAACATTCAGGGATCGATGCAAAGGAGAAGGTTGCAGAACCCAGATGTGTCACACACACACTGGGCGAGCCTTTATTGCCCTCCAGCAGCTGCTTTGCATCACAGCTACTAGCCTTTGCTCAAGCAACAGTGTTTTGTGCTTTTTGGAACTAAAAGTCCACGGGCAGGCCCTGCCAGGAGCCCACGTGTGGCCATTCCAGATGGACCTGAGCATCACAGGCTGGTGAGGACCGGGCAGGAGCCTTGGGCTCTGTGCCCTGTATCCGGCTCTCACTTTGGGGACCAAGTATGGCTGGGAGTATGGCAGGGCAGCCTCTGCTTCACTCAGTGGCCAGCCCAATTTGAGGGCCAGTCCACAGCCTGTCCTCAACCACAGGCTGAGAGCCCCAGGTTATTCCTTGGAGTCCCAGAGAAGCTCATCTACCCCAGCTGAAGGGACAGGCCCGTATGCACAATCTCCACACAGAACTCACAGGGTTAAGCAACACAGTCAGGAACAGCTCCCCTCCATTGATGATCTTGTCCAGTTCACTCGAGCCTCCAGGGTATTCGTTGTAAAAGATGGTGTGTGTGAACAAGCCACAGGTCTGCCGGGGGAGGACCTGTGGACAGAAAGAAGTCAGCACAGGAAGGTATCACATAGCCAACTCCAGAAATCCACTTCCAGCTCTCCATCCTCGCTGCGTCACTGATGGAAAATCCCTTGGTGTTCTCAACCAGACAGGAGCTAAAAATGCCTCAACACCATCTGGGAATCCCGGTTATTCTCTGCAGCTGGGACTGCTCCAGTCCTCTATGGGAGGAGCAGGGGGTGGAATCCTCCTGACCTCAGAACTACATAAGCACATTTCTCCAGGGGCTCTTTTGGGACCTGAGCCCCCTAGATCTTCCAGAGAGGCTGGGACATTGCCCCCACCCTCTCCTGAGAAGACAGGTTGGCTCTGAAGCTGAAGGACTTATCTACAGCCTCAGATAGTCAGGCAGTGGGGACATGTAGTGCCTAGGCAACTAGGTCAGCAGCGCTAAGGTACGTGTCATTCCTCTCGCTGACCAAGCCACAAAACCAAATTGGCCCATTGAGCTCCACTTCCATTTAGACCCCCACTAAATCCACCTGCACTGGCCCCTGCAATGAACTCACAACGGAGGGAACTACTAGCAACAGTGGAGACAGACTAATGCTTGGGCTGAGATGCAGCAAGCCCATTTTCTGTGGGCCAGAGAGACGCATGAGTGGAAAGACCCACTGCATGGCGTTCCAAGACTCAGCGAGACGCCACTGAGCCCAGCTGATTGTGGGAGGTTTAGGAGTGTGACAAGGAGGTGCCCTGCTCACCTACCATGATTCCATTGTGGATAAAGCCGCGTCGGTAGCGAGCTGGTTTCAGATGGGGATACTCCTCCGTGCTCGTGACTCTGATGCCCCAAACCTGCTTCCACGCTTCGTATAGCTGCACGTGGACTGGGTAAACGCCAGAGTGGTGGGGTGCCACAGCATACCCCAGGTCACTGGGGATGCCATGCTCCTGAGGTTAAGGGAAAGGGAAGGTGACCACACTGAGCTGTGGAATCCGTGAACCGTCACACACAACCCAGCAGGGCTCAGGGGAGCTCTCCAATGAACAGAAACCTCCCTCCGGGGTTTCGCTGTAATACGGCAGGATTGGCAGGGTGAATTACTGAGAATGGGGAGTCAGCCAGCTAGAGCCAGGCAGGCTGCACAGTACGACCACAGACAAGCCTGCCAACACTGCTCAGTCATGACCTGCTATCCCAAGGCTGTCTGCTGGACCACGCTGAGCAACTTGACATGCATCCCCTAGGCTGGGACTACTGAGTCCAAGCAGGGCTGGAACCAACATCATACAAATTCCCCCTGTGGGTGGAGAGCACGCTGCTAAGCTGACGCCTTTGGGAATTCAGAACTGGCTCAGGGTTCTCTCGGAGCACCCTCCACCCCCATGAAAACCACTTCCAGCTGTCCTAGCAATAATTTGGCCCTTCTGCTTCCAGGCCTAACAGGAGCCAACAAGTGCAGAATAAAGGGGAGAGGAAACAGTCCTTTGCTTTAAGTATAATACTCATGGAACTCTTTGCCACAGGATAGTTATGTAGGGGTTAGAAAACTCAAGTTTTAAGTTTGTTGCCTTTTTACAGATATGCTGTGTTCTTGTGAGAAAGGAGGATCAACAGCAAGACAGGGCAAGCTTCTTGATGCTGCTCATTTGATATATCTCTATGCCTCTCTTCTTTCAGACCTAAGCTTTTTAGTTGCTCCCTACTGTTACTCAGCTTCCTATGCAGGAACAGAGAGATAGAGAAGTATAATGAAACTTGTCTTACATCCCACCCAAGGAACTAATTAAACTTCATTGCCTAGGAGGAGATGGTTAACTGCCTAAAAGGACAGGGCTAACTAAAGGTCACGCAAAAGCTATTTGGGGTTCTTTTAAGAGGTCATTGAGGACTCAATGGGGAAAATGCTCTCTTGAGCTTCATTGCCTAGAGAGATGGAGAGGGCAGAGGCCAGGGGGTGAAAACTACAGGAAAAAGAAATGACATTGCATCTCCTGCTACTCTTACATCATATTCTTCCTCCTGAAAATACAACGTGTTACCATGCTCCCTTAGGGATGAGAGCTCAGTTTGAGAAGGCAGGAGGAGAGGCAAGAGACCGTGGGGGTTTCCTGCCCAATGAGCATCCCCTGTGGCTAAGTACCCCCATGTGGCATCTTACTCACGACAGCGAATTTCTTGTTCATGGTCATTTGCTCCGCTAGCACCGACTGGTTGTGGAAGAGATGAGGCTGCATGTGACTCCACATATGCGGAAACCACCAGAACTCCTTCACATAGGACAGCAATAGGTCATCTCCTTCGTCTTCAGCATCCGTGCCTGCCAGGGTCAAATTAGCACCATCAGCCTCTTCCTCTTCCTCTTCCTCCTCCTCCTCCTCCCCCCCGGCCACAAGAAAGCCAAAGCACTAAAGCCCAGCTCACGCGAGTGTCTCAGTGCTCTGCCCATGTCGGGTATGAGATCACAAAGGGCAGGGCTCTCGGGCAGCCATCCTGAAATCCAATAGGCAGCAAAAACTCAAGACTGGGGCTTTACACTATCCTACATGGGCTCTTAATTTCTGCTTAGATCCCCAGAGGGCAAGCGGAAAGAAGCAACCATGCGAGGACACACCCTTGGCTCTCTTCTAATTCTGGAGTGGATTGTTATCTTTACAGTGACCAATGGTGTGTTTGGTGCTCAGCACCCAAACACTGGCTCTTTAGTCTCCTGGCAGTTCGGAAGCCATTTAACAAAGGTCCTGAGCCCACACAAGACAGCTCTGGTGATGGCACAAGCTATAGGAGCAGAGCACAAAATCTCCAGCCCCCTGGACAGATCAGACTCACACTGTTATGTAACTGAAGATGGGATTCAGTTAACAAAAGGCCAGAGCATCTGTTGCCTTCAGTTATGTTTCACCATCACTGGGAAACACGCAACGGGCCTGGTAGCCCACTGCGTGCTGGCGGATTGGGGCAGAGGGCAAACTATTGCTGGATGTGAGGACCCTGCAGCTGTTCTCACACGGCTCACATCAGCAAGACAGATACCAGAGGTTCAAGAAAGGCAACAGTGCCACAGCCCAGCAGGTGTGGCACTGGCCTCAGTCAGGAAACCAGGGGTCTAATCCTGACACTGCTAGGGACCTGCTGGGACCCTGGCCCAAGTACTCCTTCCCTTTCGACCTCTTAAACGGGGCAAAGATGGAAAGCGCTCTCTGCTTCCAACAGCTCAACAGTGCTCCAAAGCCTAGCGATACTTAGTGGGCAAGCCCAGTCAATGCCTTGCCAGACAATATATTGAGTTCTGCTTGCTGGGTTTTTACAGAGAACAAGAAGGTACACAGCCCCCTTCTTTCACACTGCTGCCACGATGCAACATCCCAGAGGCCTGTGTCTCTCAGGAAGAAAGCGCTTTGGCCAGGGAGTTTCTGCCAATCGAGGCTCACATACAGCTGCCATCTTCAGGGTAGCAGCCTTCCAGGGGGGAGGGCTTCTTGAGCCACGCGGGACAAATGCCGTAGCTCAGCAAGCTCAGAAATCGAGAGGCAGAGCAAGAGCGTTTTGAGGCAAAGCCGCCTTTCCTCACCTGTGTGGAAGAATTTCCCTGAGTATCCCAGGTTGAAGGTGAAGTTGGGGATGTGAGTGCGCAGCTCGTTCTGAGTGTCGAACAAGGCCTACAGCACGGAGAGAGACATTATCAGGCACCCAAAGAATCATGCATAACCTGCACCTTCAGTGCTGCAGCACATCTGCACTCAGCGCATCACGGCCAAGCACCACAGGCGGCTTCCATTCACTGTACAATAGCTGGAGCACTCCTGTGGAAAGGATTGCATGCCCAGCTGACACCTGGAGCACACAAGAGCTTATGTGTCGGTTCATTAGGGCCACAGATCACGCACCAGCATCCCAGACTCAAAATAGCCCTTTCTCTGTGTGCAATGGGATCTGCCCACCATTGTCCCAAACCCACTGTAGCCCTTGCTCCAAGGACAGTGCACTAAGTCCAGGGATCCTGAATCATACCAAAATTCCACTGAGAGCACTGGCTGACTGAGTGGTAACAGAACTACCTTTACGTCATCGACCTTCATGCGTGTTCCCTCCTTGCCCACAAAGATGTCATCGATGTCCACTAGGATGTAGCGGTCAAGTGGAAGGGAGAGCCTCTTGCCAGTCAGGAAAGAGACAGCATCCACAAAGACAAGCTTGTGCAGCCAGAAGTTGAGGTTGTTCCCAAAGAGCACTCTCTGGATACCGTCATGCAGGCCCAGGTCCTGCACCACAGTGGTGTGCAGCGCCGCATCGATGCTCATGTGCGGGATGGACTCTGCTGACTTGGTCTTGGCCAGGAGGACCGGCTCATAGGTGGAATGGTTGGACTGGAAAACGGTCCAGTCCTCTCCTGGCAACAGGCCCTTCTCCACCTCACTGGGACGCGTGATGTAAAGGAGGGGGGATTTGGGGTTGATGCTGCAGTCCTTCAGGCCAAGGTTGGAGTGGAGGAAGAGCGGGAAGCCCTTCAGTTGAGCACTCAGCAAGCTGTTCTCATTGGCCTGTGAGAAGAGAAGCCATGGGCTGAATGAAAAAGGTCTGAGAAATCCAGGGGAAATGAAGAGGAGAGGGGTCTGCACCACAGATTTTAAAGGGGCGTGACATTGCTGTGCCTCCCCCAAACCTGCCTCTGGCTGGGCTGATCTGTGCCATGGCTGAGTTCAGAAGCAAGTCCCAGCCAGACAGGCAGTGGCACCATTAGGGGTCGGGTAATGGTTTGGACCAGAGGGAGGAGGCAGGACAAGCTGAAAGAAAGCACATCACAAGCAGCTTCCCAGCAACTCCCTTAGAAGCAGCACCTTGCAACTCCCCAGGATACAGAGATTTGGGCCCCGAGTGTGGTCACATGTAGCCTCTCCTCTGTGAATAAGGGAGTTGGCCTCAGTTCCCCATCAGGCAGCTGCAAATTCTGCTCTCCTGCAATGAGGCAATGTGGACTCTCTTACAGCATGGGCACCAAACCTGGAGTCTTTGAGCTGAGCCCTTAAAATGAGGGCTCCTTCTCACTGTGCCCCCAGACTCCCAGCTCTGTTGGGACCTGACGCTTGTGCATGCCCCTGTTCTGAACCTGGCCACGCCCTGCTGTGCGGACAGACCATTTCCAAGGGGATCAGGGAGGCTGATGAACCCGCATGTTGCCCAGTCGTTTGCTGACACTTAAGGTTCTATCACTGGCCAGGTTTCAGCACTCTCCGTTTGGATGGAGAAGCCCAAAGATGATCTCACTTCAGAGGCACCATTTTAGCCTCCTGGGGCACGAGCGCCAAGAATTGCTGCATATGTAATATCAAAACACCCAGAACTGCAAACCATTAGAAAGCAGAGGGAGGGGGGCAGCAGAACCGTACACAAGGCTTTCAACACCACCACCCCCAACCCTCTCCCCAGTTCAGTGGCTGTTCCTGTGCTCAGATCTTGTATGGGGAGCATCTGACCCAGCACGTTATTGAGTGTGAATTGCTGAGATCATGAAAGGTTTGATCTGGGGAACATGGACCCTGATGACAGCTCCCTGACTGCTGTCTCTGAATGGCACAGCTGGATGGCCTGTTCTGCACAGTTCACTCCACACAGGAGCTGCCTAGGCTGGATCCCAGGCACCGACCCATGAACAGCTAACCAAAGGGCTGCATAGGCAAAGCAGGATAGTCCAACATGGATGCCCTTGGATAACAGAGGCTGGAAGTGCTACCAAGGGGCATGACTGGCTTCTAGGGCATGGGGGCACCATCCTCAGCCCCGCTCAACAGCAGGGAAAGGCCTCAGAGGCCCTGACAGGAGGCTCCTCTATCAAGGGGGCGGAGGCCGGAAGGAGAGCACTGGGGGAGCAGATTCCTCCACCAAGGAGCTGGGGAATCCCCTGGTAGGCTGGAAGCACATCTGCAATGAGGTCGACCTCACACCGCGGGTGGGCCCTGCCAGCCCACATCCCACTCACGTGGCTGTCTTCCCAGAACAGCTGCATGGATGGATACAGGCCAATAGCCCTGGGGCTGGTATATTCTGCGCCTGTTGGTTTCACAGGGGACAGGGCCTTCACTTACTGCTGGCCCTGAGGCTGCACATGCTGTCCAGTGTGTGTCTCTCTCTCCTGTTCCTCTTCTCCAGCCTGCAATAGCTTGACCAAAGGGCCCAGCATTTTACTGCCTGGCCAGGTGCAGGCTCTCTCTATCTCAGGGGTCACTGATAACAAAGTGCCTCATCAGTTACTTATTTATGACCTTCTGGGGGTCAGTTCTGGGCCAAATTCTCCGAAGGGTAAACAGCTGAATGTAAGGTGATCAGACACCCTCACAGGGACAGTCCTAGAATTTGGGCCTCTGTCCTACCTAGGCACCTGTCTTCCCCCCCACTCTGAGTTTTCAGATGCACTGTCCTGGTCACCCGAGGTGAATCTGCACTGGCTTGTATGCTGCTCCTCTTGTTCCCAGGAGCAGCAGGCTGGGTTCTCTGTCTGTCTGCTCACATATTTGCCACCCATAGGGATGTATTATTTCTTAAAATTCAGTCCCAGAGGCTGAGCTCCAAAGGGTCCCACTGCCTGAAACTAGGAAATCCTAGCTACAAACAGCAGAACATGAAATTGAGGCACCATGGAACCGGTGCCTGGGGTGAACAGAAAAAGGTTCTGAGGGTCACGCCAGGGAACCCAGCCGTACTTTACAAACATCTGGAATGGAAGGAAACTGTACATCCCTTCAAACAGCATGGTAAAGAGCAGCCCAAGTGGACTGAAATCCAACCAGGCAGAAAGCAAGCGAGAGGGGCTGCTCTCCATTGCCTGAAGGATCACAGGACAAGCCCAGTTAGCTTTCTGCAACTCTTTCCCTGACACACGAGCCCTTTACTTTGTGCTCAGGAGGAGTCAATAGGAGATAGCCCTCCCAGTTCTCTGCTCCACACAGGTGGATGGCTCCCAGAGACCATCTGCTTTCTCGGCTTGACCACCAGCAGAGCTAGAGAAAACAGCAGCATGCCCTCTTTCCTCTTGATGGGTCTGTAAATCCACGTTTGGCACCAGTTGAAAGCCCTGTGTTTAGTAAGCTCCAGGGGAACACCTAAAACAAAACTGCTGCCCCCACAGACCATGCCCGGAGCAGGCGCTAGAGGGGCCTGCTGCTTGGGTGATCTGTCCTCCAAGCAAAGCACATAATCTCTGGTATGCAGGGAGCCAGTTATTCACAAAACAAATGCACACAGCTCAGTAAGGCCTGGTGAGAGCTTCAGCTAGAGGAACAGTTTGCTGACTCAATCCAAGGTTACTGGTTTACTTCTTTGCCTGTTTAATCCACCCCTCTACCCCCACACACTACATCAGAGCTGCCTACCTTCAAAGGCCTGGATCTAATTCACCTCATGGCTAATCACATCACATTGCACGTCCCCATTTACCTTGAAGAAGCCGATGATCCCTACTCCATACTCCACGCAGTATTTGTCCAAAAGCTCGCGATTCCAGGCATCCAGGTTTACATACTTAAGGATGTTCTCGTAAATGATGAGAGCGAAGCGTCCCCGGTCCTTGTCGGTCAGGGTGGGCATGTCCCCCTTCCCCGGGGCAATCTCTGTCCGATATTTGAACCGGCTGGATTCCAAGATTGCAATGATTTCCTGGCCCAGCTGAGAGTAAAGGCTTTCTACGAACACCAGTACCAAGGGGTCTGTGCGGGAAGAATCGGCCACTTTGATGGGCTTTAAGGGGAGCAGGCGTGAAGGGGCGATCTTGGGCTCATCACAGTCTGGACCCTGCACATCCCCGGAGGGCTCCAGGCTCCTCTTCCACCCATATAAATAATATGCAGAGATGAAAACACTGAACAGGCAGAAAGCAAAGAGCAGGAGCAGCACCACCTGCGGGGACACCTGTCGGAAACCCCTCCGGAGCCTCCCCAGCACCGTCATCCTTGCTTCCAAGGAATGACTTCGAACCCCCTCCCCCCTCCTGCTCTCAACCCTCTTTCCAGGAAAACACAGTAATAAATTAAAATACTAGCAGGCTGTGTGCGCGTGCGTAGGATCTCCCAGCCAGCAGTCTGGTATCCCCCTGTGTCTTTTTCATGTCACCATGGCAAATCCATTCAGAGTCCCCCAGCAGAGCAGAAATCCCAGTTGCACCCTGGCACCGGCCTTGCTGCCTCTTGGGGGCCCAAGTTCGACTGGCCGAGCTTTTCTCTCAAGGGACACAATGGTGCGTCAGCTCCCTGGGTCCACTCATGGTGGCACAGCTCCGCTGCAGCTCCATGTGCTCTGCAGAGAGAAAGGGGAGGTAAGAAAGTGATCCTGGAAAAAGCATGGTCACATGGCTCTGGAAATCAATGCATGGAAGGGGCTGCCCAAATGGTCGGCGCTGTGGGCATGTCACTCAGATCCATGGGCTATAAATACAGAGGCTGCACAGCCCCGAATACTGTTTATGCAAAGAGGGAACCCTGTTTAGGGATCCCACCATGTGCCCGTTTGCATGCCAGTACCCAGAATGCCATTCACACTCCCAGCAGTGCCGGTGTGTCAGCCGTGGGAACAAAGCCGGGCATTTGTGCAAGTTTCTGAGAGGCAGCACAGTCTAGTGGTTTGAACAAACGATAGCGAATCAGGAGTTGCTGAGGCTCCATCCTGGTTCTGCTACTGAGCCACTGTCTGGCTTTGGGAAACTCCTGACTGCTCTGCGCTCAGTTTTGCCACACGTGAAATGGGGCTAATACCAGCTACCTCTCAATCAGCTGCAAGGGAGATGCTAAGAGAGGGAAGAGCTTCTCTGTCTGATCCATTCAGAGTCAAATACAATTTAACTATGCACATGTGCCCCCATTTAAAAGGCACTCATGGCTTCACATTCTCAACCCTGCCTGCCATTTTTAAGGTCTTGGCCTATATAGCTGCAGTACTTAACTGCCAAAGCCTTACAAAGCCTGAGCTCCTTGGAAGCCCTAAGTGCTGTCTAGTCTTTGCGGTAGCCTTGGGCTATATTTACCCCTCAGTGCTCAGGCCAGGCCTGGGTCTTTCAGAAATGTGGATGACCTTCAAAAATTGTTGCAACCAGCCTGGGGCCAGCAATACTCAGAGGTGCTAAGAAGGCTAAGCACATCGTGGTATGTCTAATGACCGTTTGGTGCCAGCCCCAGCCACAAGCTGGCTTCAAGGAGAATAGGGGAGGAGTCACAGCCAGGGACTGGACCCAGCTGTTATTTATAGTTCCCCAAAGTTCATGGACTTTTAAAAAAATCATAAATGACTGAAATGCAGAAAAAAGCAAAACGCAGAGCAACACTTCTGCCATACTCTGGGCCAGGCTCCCATCTTGTTCACACTGGGGCAAATCTGGAGTGACTACTGAAAGAAAAGGGATTAGTCCATACTGGTGCCAACACCACCCTCCTGTCATGCGGTTTATTTGAGAACAGGAATGTACGCAGGAGACAGGCGGGAGTGCACGTTCCGTGTAGCTAAGGAGCCATGGGAGTGCTGCGACAGCTTGCCTTTCCCAAAGAGCTTTACAAACCACACACACACAATAGACCCTGGAACAGGAGGCGGCAGGCCAACAGGTAATCAGGATACTGCACAACAGGATGGGAAAAGAAATCCTGGCCAAGGATGCCAGGGCAAACCCCTGCTCTAGTGATCCCACTGGTCTCTTCATCCATATCTGTCCATGTAGCAGCATTTAAAGGTCTCCCATTGAAAGACACCGGCAGGGAGCTCTAGGCATCGCAAAGGTGGGTAGAATCACCCCTGCTGGGATGGGAAATCTGTGACTGCACAAAAGGGGCGTTGAGCGGTGCACTCAGCTGGGATTCCTGCCTGCTGGCCTAGGCCTTGAGTCAGCAAGGCACCTCCACACATTTCTCTTGCCCACCAGCAGCAGCAGCCTGTGGGAGACCACAGCTTTACATAGAGCGATGCAGCTCCCGGGCTGGCTTAGATGCTGTGATTAGTGGACAGCACTCTCTGTCACTTCCCCGGGCGCCCTCAGGCCAGGGTCAAAGCTGCCCAGAGACAGCCAGAGAGGACGGAGAAGTAGGTCAGAGGCAGCCCCACTGCCCAATGGCTTGCTTGCCTCCCATTTCACACCTTAACAGGTGGATCAGGGCTATTAATAGACACAGATGAGTCACCCGCACTCCAGGAAAGGTTTTTCTGAATGCTGGGAGTAAGTGGGCCTGTAGGGGAAAGGTCCAGCTCTCCTCCCCAGCACTTGCAAACACAACAGACATCTGCAGCAGGCAGACAGGTGCCGTGTACCCCCATCCCTGTAGGCAGCAGGAGCTAATAAGGGGGCACAGAGAGCCCCAGGGAAGATGGCTCTGCTCACTCTGTGGCCAGAGGATGCCGGGCTGAGTGAGCAAATGGTTGCTTTCAAAATGTAATCCAGAGAAATAATGGGATTGTTGTGTCATCTGAAAAGTAACACGGATTATATGCTGTGACTTTCCATGGCAAACCTGTCATTCCTCTCTTTGCCTGGAGCCCAGCGACCACTTGCCTGTCTCTGCAACAGCCTGCGGGCCAAATTCAGAGGAGTCTAGATCCAGACGCTTTAAACGAGTGTATTGCAATAGTTCATATGTTCCCTGGACTTGGCTACATCTACATGACATTGGGAGGTGCCACTCCAGCACGTCCAGGCATGGATGAAAACACAGAAGCAGGGAAGCCACAGCACCTGCCGACATTAGCCCTGCCCACCAGGACACCCTTGAGCAACTAGACCACTGATATTGTTCCTCAAACTCACTTCCATCCTGCTCCATCAAAGCCAGCTTGGGTCTGTCTACCCATATAGCATTCGCACCTTCTCACTGCAGTGCAGACATGCCCTTAGACTCCTATCCACCTACGAACATGGAATTTGCCCAGCTTCCTCACACATCACCTTGAGATCCAGCCCAGCAAACTGCACTGAGCGTGACTCACATGTCAAAGGGCTAGAAGATAGAAGTGGAGCAGGATAAACAGCAAAAGACATAAAATAAAGCAACCCCCAGACCCTCTTTGGGCTTCCCAAAACATACAAGATGCCACCTTGGATTTCCTTACAACAGGGAGCGGGCATACACAGGTGTAGGGGACTCAGAGCTGCACCTCTGACCGGCTCTTCCTGAGTGACATGCACATGAGACGGAGCTAGAAATAGACCATGACTGAGCTTCAAGCTAATGAAGCCACAGGTGCCCTGGCAATCCCTGAGAAGTCATAATAACTTCAAGCCTGTCCCACCTACCAAGAATGCCTGCTCCCATTCTGGCACAACAGACACAGAGCAAACCTGATAGCAAGGAAAAGTTGAAGCCCTAAGTCATGATGGATGCTCCTTTACCACCCTAACTAAGCAGAGTTAACTAGAGAGAGAGATAGGACACTTTCCACATTCACATTTACACATACACACACCCCGTCCCAGCTCCTTTTCTTGGCCTCGGCACAGTGCAGTCACTATACTGACCATCTTGCAATGATCAAGACTTTGAGAGTTTCCAAAGCAGTTCAGAGATGGTGGTGTTCAGTGTGGGAAGGTCTTGCTTGTCCACCATGAATGCTGTCAGTCTTTCACTCCACCCTAGCCACATGCTACTCCTCACCCCCACTCTGCCTTTCAACACAGCTCCTAAGCAAGGCCAGAACCCAAACATCGTAAGAATTGAATGTCCAAACTTGTGACGGGGGTAACTGCATTGGATGTCAGAGATGCAGAAACCCATCCTGCCCAATTTCCAGACCTGAACGACAGAGACAGCCCACCAGGTCTGGGGAGGGGCTGGAGTCAAACACATCCAAACTCTGGGAAAACCCAGAGCTGGCTAGGAATTTTTCACCTGGAACTCATCTCTAAGGCAATAAGATAGTGACCAGTCATTTATAATCCAAGATGATCACTTTTGTGTAAAGCATGTCCTTTTATTTGCCCAAAAATTTGAGTTCAACCAACTCTACCTGTAACAGACGAGCAGCCTGGGTATAAAGAGTCAGCTTGTTTGCACCCTTAACCTTCATGGAAAGGAAATGAAAGCTTGAACGCTCAATGTTCCCTTGGTATTTTAAACTTGCATTCGGAGCTTTAGTTGCAAGACTCAATACCTAAAGAAAGCTAATCCTCCTGCATCCCAGGAGACATGCAGAACATATGATATTTTGGGGAGTCATCTTGTTCAACAGTAGACAGCCTTGCATAGTCTCATCATCTGAATCTACAGGATTTCTATCTCTGAGAAATGCTAATCGTCAGCTGTGGGGCAACTTGGACCAGGGAGGTTTGTTCTGCCTCAATCTCTATCTATAGACTAGGGCCACGTCAACATGTGGAACTTCTGTCAACATAAGAGATGTCAACACTGAGCCGGCACTGTATATCCAGTCTCTCCCCACGCCCTACTTGTCACTGTTAGAGTGGTGAAACTGATAATTAGGACAGCTTCTCCACCGCTCTACAGAGAGACAATATCTAAATGCACACTGTGTCACCTTAGCTCTGCCAACAGAAGCCCTACACCTCTCATCCAGGTGGTTTTATTTTGTCAGCAAACCAGGGCAGCTCTGGCAGCAGACAGGTGGGTGTAGCTTGTATGTGAGGACCATTTTGTCGACAAATGCTGACTTTTGACGACAAAGCTTCCGAGTATAGGCATGGCTGAAGAATCCTCTTTGGGCACAGCTACTACATACAGATTATACTCAGGCAGGTAAACAAAACAGTGCCTGGTGGTTAAAGAGAACCCCAACACCAAACCCTCGCACTCAGCCTGGATCCCATCCACTCTAGAGTGAGGATGCAGGCCAAAAAGCTGCTCAAACAGCAATCATCCTCCAACGCTTCCCACAGCTCCCCAGAAGTACAGTCAAGTTTTCCCACAACTGACTGGGACAGAGTCTGAAAGAATCTCAGCACACAGGGCCCTTGGATATACTCCCCAATACAGGAGTGCAGAGACACGGAGGGGGAGGCTAACCCAGTCAGACCCAACTGCTGCTGGCCTGGGTTAAATGTGCAATGTGGACACAGCCCCCGGTCCACAGCCATTGGAAATGTGCAGCGATCCTGGTACAGACAGGCACAAGACAGCAAGGGGAAGGAGAGAGTTATGGCTTTTCAACCATAGCTTTCCTACCTGGCTTCTCAAGCCCTTGCAGATAGATCAGGTCAGCACGTCAACATACATTTATCATCACTGAAATGCTGGGATGAACCAGACGTGTAACCAATTCACAACTGATCACTCGGCTCTCACCACTGTAGCCCTGCCACCTGCCTCATGATCAGGAGGCGGCCTCTTTGGAGCAGGGGATCTTGTTGTCTCACTGGTCTGCAAAGTGCCATGTGTCCACAGAACTACAAAGCACTGGCAAGCCAAGTTCCGAAGGCTGCTTACCGGCCACTGTGGTGCGCCCTTTGGATCGGATCAATAGGAGCTGACTCAGACACAAACACAACCCTTTCTCCTCAAACAGACATGAGGGATCCCATCCCGCATGCAAGAGACACAGCTGCACCAAATGGGAAAGGTATAGTAAGGCATCAAAAGATTAAAGGCAAGAAGAAGCTGAAAAAACTCTTCCCACAGGCCTTTCTGACCAGCCTACAGGGCTTTACCTATGTAACCCCAGAGATGCTTTCAGCCAGCAGCTCTAGTCCTACTCCATGTTCTTCCTGGACTACAATTAACATATACTGTCTTCCCTCCAAGGATCCCAAAGCACTGCATGAAAAACAAACCGTGAACCCACCAACCCACTCCGATGAAACAGACATTATCACCTTCATGTGGGGAAATAAAGACACAGAGATCTTAGGTAACTTACCCAAGGCAAGGATGGCTGCAAAGCAAGAGATAGAACCTGCACCTTCTGATTACCAACCCTTTAACAACTAAGCAACACTTCTTTCCAGAGCACAGGCTTCATTCATGTTCACTGAGGCCCTTTACACACACCTCTGGTGTAAAACCCAACTCGCAGACACAGCCTCTCACCTGAGGGCAGGGCACCCAGCATTAGGATGGACAAGAGAAGACTGCAAAGGCTCTTCGCAGGTTAATTTCTTTGCAACCTCCCTCATTCCAGTCACTAACAACAGATCTGAGTCCCTTAAGCCCAGCTCAGCCATCCACTCAGCTAGACGGACAGGGTTTCCCAGGGCGACAGCTGTTTGAGTAACAAAAGTGCTGCCACATTTGAGCAAATTCCTCCACAGAACACAATAATAATAATAATAGTACTTAGCACTTTTAATCTGCCAAGCGCTTATCAGGCATTCGTTAACTATTAAACTCCCTCGCTCCTGACAAACTGAATGCACATCAGCACCTGATTTTGATGGGAAACATGCACTCACAACCACAAAAATATCTCCAGATCTATGGGTTGGGGTTTTTTTTGGGGGGGGGGGGGGCAATTTATCAAGCCACACGTCTTGGACTTGTCAGCAAGTTCCGCCTCAATTTCAGATTTCTTTCATCATTTAAGATCGCAGCATTCCAACCCAGCCTCTGCTGCCATCACCAATCATTCATCCCTCATGGACTAGTCACAAGTCCTTGTTAGTGACATCAGAGTTCCCATGGCTACAGGCAGAGAAGTGACAGCCAACAGATTTAATGTCAATGCACGGAGAGGCAGAAAGGAGACAGTTACTGACGAGAAGAGACGATGCATTTGTCTTTAATCACCTGCAAGAAAGAGACAAGGAAAGGGTGGGGTAGGGAGGAAGTACCACGTTCAAATCAACCTGGGCTTGCAGAGTAGGCACTCTCACAACTACACAGAGTGTTACTGCACAGAACTTGGTTTTTTTCCTTTTTAATTCACAGCTCATAATACTCAAGCCCTGGAATCTTGCTTCCCTGCTGGAACATTCCCTCTCTTCCCCATGCCTGCACAAGCCTGCGACTGTGGGGACCCTCACAAGTGGCTGGCTAGATGCACTGGGTCTGTCATTGCACAGTTAGTGGGACTCGTGAGCGCAAGAGGCCAGACTGGCTCTCAGATTGCAAACTGCCCTCTCTCAATGAGGGCGCCATCCAGCCCTTTGGCTTATCCTCAGGAGGTCTTTTACGGCACCACGTAACAGTGTGTCAAGGGAACTGGGCTTTATTCCTGACACACCATCTGTGACTTGAGGGAGCCACTTTTTCATCTCTGGATGCCCCTGGTTTGTAGGTGCCTACCTCAAGACACCTCATGCCTGGTTTTCAGAGGTGCAAGTACGGGTTGCTCCCATGGGAGCCAACTGGGATGCTCAAAGTATCTTGAGTTAGGTGGAACTATGGGTGCACAGAACCTCTGAAAAATCAGCCCCAAGGTGGCTGTTGCAAGGTGAGACACCCTAAAACGGAGACACCCACAGGCAATTAGGGCCCTCAATTGAAAACACAGGCCCTAGTACAACTGTTCTTCACCTGGAGTGTGGGGGCACTGTTCCCTCTAAGCTGTGCGCATGCACACAGGTTGTGAAACCCATGTACACAACAAGATAAAGCATGTACAAAAAAAATTCAACAGTGCTAATATTAGCGCACGCAAAGAAATGTTTTGCACACATTAAGTTTTTTTTGTGCACAAAGTCTACAAAAAATTAGAGAGAACATTGGGCAGGGCACCAAAGGCTGCAAGGGGTTTGTGAGGTTCCAATAATATGGAGGTCTTTCAGCCCCCCAGGTCCTACACCTACACGGCGCTCAGCCGCAGCGCAAGAGAAGCCTCCCAAGCCAGCTGGGCAGCCAGCCAGAGTGGAGCAGCTGTGCCCCAGTGGGGGCCTGGAGCAACCCTGGTCATCCCACCAGACCACGAGGGACAAGAAGAGGTGGGGGCCACATGCAGCCTTTGGCTGCACCAGGAAAGTCTTAGCTTTTTACTCAGGTAAGAGTCATTTCTTTTTATAGTTATGTAGTTCAGTGACAGGATCATCGTATCTGTTTATAGGGGTGCTATGTGTTTGTGGCAGGATCACGTGTTTTATCTAGAGTTAACTATTGCAGCTTTGACTCAAAAAGGTTGGGAACCAATGCTCTAGCATCTTTGTCGCTCTGTTTCACCATCTGTAAAACATGATGCTTTCCCCACCTCATAGGAGTGTTCCAGTGTGAAATGCATTAGTGTTAATTTGTGTTTTGAGATTCTCAGACAGAAAACACCTCTGAAGAGCACAAAATTAGATAGTAGCTAGACAGCACACCAGTCAGGACACCAGCATCCCACTTCTGTCTCTGCCACTGGCCTGCTGGGTGGCCTGGGTCAAACTATGTTCCTTCTGGGCCTCAGTTACCTCTCCCGTCCTTGGCCGTAGCTGTTTAGACAGTGAGCTCTTTGGGGCAGGGACCATCTCACTGTGTTAGTACAGCACCTAGCACAATGGAGACTGAGGCCTCTAGGTCCTATTAATGCAAATATTGTCGGGTGCTGCCATAAATTCCACGTAAAACAGAGAACCGAAGCTTCCCTTAGAGAATTTTCACGACCCCAGCAAAGGGTAAAGAAAGGCGCCAGTTGAGGGCTCTTGGATTCAGAGGTGAGTAACATCGTGACAGTCAAATAGTCTTTTTTTCCATCCTCCTGGAACAGCGGAAAATAGCTGCAGACTTCGAGGCCTTTTCCTTTGGCACGAGTTAGTTTCACCCACAACTATGGGTCTGCAGTTTGCCACTAAAACAGAAACTCCTACATAGCCTTTGGCTCCTTCATGTCACTGCCTGAAAGACACACACTAGACCCCATGTGCTGAGTGGAACAGACATTAGACAAGCTAACTACCCTGCTTTCCAGAGGCAAGTCGCAATGGCTTCCTGCCAGTGGGACATCACAGCAGCACTCTGCTTCATTCCCTAGTGAGATTTTTTCCAAGGCGCGGATGCGTCACAGAACGCCCACGCCCAAGTGCACAGTCACCAGGAGATGCACGATCCCAGATCTGCTCCCTGCAGGAGACTAGAGTCTTGAAGAGCCATTGGCTGGCTTGTCGAGGTTGGCATGTCCCTCCCACTACACCTCTCCTGCTCTTCCACCATCCCCAGCACCTTTCACCTCTGGCAAGGAGTCAACACCACCATAAGCCATGCTGGGGGGGACAGAGTGAGGGATGTTTTAAAAAGGGACTATCAAGGTGATGAGGCCAAAAATTCCACCAGAGCTAAAAACAGCTTGTGAAGCTTCCCTTTTCCATTTCCTCCTGCTCCAGGAATCTCTCTGTTCCTCCCAAGGGAGTGGATCACGTTGGTATGCTGCTCACACCACAATTCACGAGGCAGCCCACCAGCCATGAGTCTGGAGAACTGCGGCACCTGGGGGATCCACAGCCAAGTGTGCAAATGGGGCCTGACACAGCAGATTGCACAGCCACTGGCCAGCAATGGTCCTGGAAGCCAGCCAGAGAGCTTAAAAATATGCAAGCATTCTGCTTCACCAGTTCATTTAGGAGGGCAAAATGTGGACTCGCTTCTCTGTTGGCGGGATAGCAAAAGGCAAAGCTGTAGCACAAAGAGAGGACTCATATTTCTAGCACTCTGCTATTCTAACCTGTCTACACTATTGCATTTCCAGGTGATGGAACTGCAGCAGGGGGTGAATTCTGGACCATGATTTGTATAAGGCAGGCAAGGCCTGAGGCAGTAAGAGCTTGATGCATTTCAAACAAGGAGTCTTGTGGCACTTAATGACTAACAAATACAAATTTATTTTTGAAATAAAATAAAAAATAAATATAAAGTAAAAAAATAAAAATAAAGACTAACAAACACTAATTTATTTTTTATTTTTTAAGTGCCACAGGACTCCTTGTTTGTTTGTTTTACTGAACTAGACTAACAGGACTGCCCCTGTGGATGATGCACATCAGTGCACCCTGTCTGCAATTAGCAGCAAACAGTACACTAGGTGCAAAGGTAAGCTCGCCAACGCAGATACTGTCCGCTGTTAGATTTAATAAATCCATTACTGTACTGTTTATACACACAGACAAGCGGATACATATCCAGATCAGAGAAAATGTATTTGTTCAGTCTGCCATGCTTTAAAATGAAGCTGTTTCTGAAAGTCAATTGTTGTTTAAATAACTGGCAACTCTAGTAAAGATCGGACACATGAAATGCTAACTCCACTGAACCAGATGGGAATTTTGCCACTGATTTCAAAGGGTTGCACATCACCCTGTATCTTAATGGGACACAATCAGTTTAAAACCCACCCTTTCCTCTGCAAAGTTTTACTTTCTATTTCTTGTAACCCCTAATATTACTGAGAGAGATTAGAGGAACTCAGACATTTCTTTCGGTCTGTTTGTTCTGTGCATTTGACAACATTTGGATCCAGTCAGCATCTCTGTATCAGTCCCTGTCATGTGGCAGGGAAGAAGAAAACATTTTTAGAAAGGGAAATAGTGGTTTTACAACCACAAAGGCTGGCAGGCAGATGTCGGGGTTGGTGCAGCACCCAAAAATACTTTGACACACACACACACACGCGCGCGCGCGCGACCTCATTTTTTACACCAGATCAGATGTCCTTCTATTCAACATCTTGTTGTTAAATAGACATGATCAAAAATTAGGACCTAAGTATTATCTAGGGGGATCAACCCACAGCAATATTAAATTTCACAGAGAGCTGGTAGGTTTGTAATACACACCCAAGGCCAGGACCTGGATTACATGGGCTGCTATGGAAAGGAGAAACTGAAAGCCATTTCCCCCATTCATCTTCCGGGCAGACACCCAATGCTCAGCAGAATGGTTAATTCATTCCTTTCATCCTACCTCTCTCTCCTCTGTCTTCTGCCTAGTTCAGTATGGGACTGTGGTAGAACTGAACCCACCTCCACTCCCGTTTCAGATCACAGGGCAAGAAATCTCCAGTCTTCACAGCACAAGCAAGGAACTCTCTCAAACCACAGCCCAGTTTCACTCCTCAGGAGACTGCAAAGCCAGAGCAAAGAGCCAGAGGGTTGGATTAAATGGGGGAGGAAAAAATCCCACGCACACACCCCAGCACACAGGGAAGCACCTTCCACACTGACCTGGTGTGGTTCCCTGGCTGGCAGTTTGCCACAGCACTTAACGCAGCCACTTCTAATCTGAGAGCCCTGACAAACAGCATTTCCATCAAACCAGCTTTCCAGGCATATTCCTCCTCCCTCCTGTAGCACCGTCAGCCAACATCAGTGTGCCAGTCATCATGAAACATTAACAGGGCAGGTCCGTACTCCTGCTTCGTCTTCTTCCCTCCCTATCTGGGGCAACTGCTCTCCCAGGGAACAGGCTGCTTTTACTGAGGCTCACCAGGAAGAGAAATGGTGGGGGATGTGCCACACTCTGGTTAAGGAGACAGGAGGAAGAGGCATGGATGAAAAAAGATGACCATCGTACAGACAACAGAAAACTCTACTAGGGAGAAGAGATTACACCCCAAGAATGCCAGAGGAGAACTCCAAAGTCCCATCAGCCTGAGCAACGTGAACAAGAAAAGCAAAACTCCCCATGCCAGATAAAAGGAGCTGGGAGAACACGAAGCTGCAGGCTCCATTTGATTCCCTGCAGCTTTGTACTGTGAAATTCAGGAAAGCCACAACCCTTTTAACTGTGCAGTGCTTTCACACCTACTTTGCACATTGGCCAAGTCACTAGGACACAGCTAAACTGTAACAACCCTTAGTCAGGCTGGCACAAGGTCCCAGACTCAGCTATACAGCTGCAACAGCCTGGGGTACCACCAGTGGAAGAAGTTGTGCTAAATATACGGTTCCATCTGAAATGATTTCTAATAGGATGTGGCTGGCCAGTGCGGCTGGGGCTGCTTTACCATCCGATGCTGTGACCTAATGGCCCCTTTACAAGGTCCCACCGGCTAGCACACATTTCCGCTGCAAGTTCCACTGGGCTACCATGCAACCATCTGGCCAATTTAGGTGCAGAGGTAGCATTTGGTTTGTAGTATAGCCAGATCAGAATGGTTATACAGCCATGCTGGGGAACCAGGTAACAGCCTGGCTTAATTTTTGTCCCATTTGCTCTACAAGTGATGTGTTAGAACACAGACACCCAGGCTACAGGTGCCAGGCAGCCAACAGACCCCATGGGGGAGAAAACAGAAGCTCTGATTTTCCGAAGTGCCGAGCACCCATCGCAGTCATTGAACTCTGGCTGCTCAGCTCCGCCACTGAAACATAAATTAGCAATTATGAGTCAATCCAACAGTGTGCGGGAAAAAATGAGCCGCTCTGGAATCCTCTGGCACGTGGTTTGGGCGTCTGGGCTCATCAGCTGGGCCTGACGATCAGTCCAGAGTCAGTGAGAAAACAAAAAGTGTTCTAGGAAGGTTGCTGGAGTTACCGTGATTGGGGTGGAGTGGGTGTCTTGTGGACAGGGAAACTGCCACTAGAGGCAGCCAGCTGTAGTCTAAGACTGCACCTACTGACACTAGCCAGAAGAACACATGAGTGGTCCTCGGTGGTATCAGAGAAGATAGCTTGCTGCAATCAAGACTAATGTTCAGCTGTGGAAAGTTTGGCACAGCTCTTGCTGGATGTCAAGGGGAGGTTTCTGCTCACAGCAGGGCGGAGCCGCTGCAATCTCCTTGTGAGGCTCTGGCATGAACACTCACGCTTGGAAACCATGCAATTAGTGAGCCAGGGAGATTCCCCCCCCCCCCCAAGTCTGCTCAGCACGTATCTGATCTCAGGCTGGTCCGACTTGCAAGTCCCCAGTGAACCCATTGGCTTTTCCTTTACAGCCATCTGGCTAAACCACTTCCTTCCACACCACCACAGGAGCCCATACACTGCCAGGAAAGCAGGGGTAGGAAAAGACAGCCCACAACACCGAAAACATTCCCAGCACCCATGAGAAACCCTGTTCCAAGGAATCCACCAGGAATGCCACTCCCTTTAATTGGGGCTGCACGGTACCATTTCCTCCACTTTACCCAAATCCCAGAGGAGGGCCCTGTTCAACTAGTCTGTGCTCCTGTCCCCGCTTATGATCACCCAGGCTGAAGCTCTCAGTGGCTGCACCACAGAGGGAAACTGAACTGCTCTAGCTGTACTGATAGAGCCCTGCACAGATACAAATAAGTGGATCCGTATCCGATCTGCATCCGCAAGAAATGGTCCACAGATATTGTATCCGCAGATGCGGATATCCGCGGATATCCACATATTTGCAGGGCTCTAGCTCTGTGCAGATAAAAACATGCGAATCCGTATCCGCTCTGCATCCGCAAGAAATGATCCACGGATATCTGTGTTGTATCCATGGATGTGGATATAAGGCGGATATCTGTGGAAATCCGCGGATTTGCAGGGCTCTATGTATTGATTGCCTACATAGAATTGGTTTCTGCTTTTCCAAAGTCAAATGGGGAGAAACATCATTTGAGGGAACCCTGACTTCCCCAGCCACACACAACCTTCCCTGGTGGCCTGCTCAGCTGAAAATGTGAGAGCGCAGTTGGCTCTTCCCAGCTGTAAGAGCCAGAGGCATAAAAGAGGGGACAGAAAGTACAGAACCAAACCCTTCAATTGGCAGTGGTGCTTCACCTCCATCCTAAATCTGATTGCACCACGTTTCAGGACGGGATTAAATACAAACCAGGGCTCATAGGCACTAAGGCTGGCACATCTTATTTACAGCCTGCAGCAGAATCCAACAGCTTTGAGGGTAAAGCATAAATGAACCCAAGCAAGATGTCAAATCAGGGTGGTCAGCAGGTTTACAAGTCTGGGATTGTAAGAGAAGCCAAACTCAGGATCACCATACCATGGGTGGGACACATATACACAGGAGAAGGCCTGCAAAGTCTAGTCCTGGTTCTTCGGGCTGGGATTTTCAAAGTCATCTAATTGAGCTGGAAGTCCAAGTCCATTTGGTTCTTCACAGGCTACTTATACGCCACGGTGCCAAGATCCAAAGGGGTAGCCGTGTCAGTCTAGTTCAGCAAAACAAACAAGGAGTCCTGTGGCACTTTTAAAGACTCAGATTTATGTATCCCATGAGCTTTCACGGGAGAAAATCCCACTTCGTCAGATGCTTTTTCTCCCACAAAAGCTCATGCAATAAATAAATCTGTTAGTCTTTAAAAGTACCAGAGGTCTCCTTGGTTGTTTTTATATGCCATGGACACTCTTCACCGAGAAGTTTCCACTTGTTGATTAAAGAGGCACTTTCAGCTCCAGCTTTCACTGTTTCCCAGTTCTGTCAGTGCCATCTCCCATGGCAACTTGGCTCCCTTGCATTACTGGCTTAGAACCAGCACGTGAGGTGAGGTGGTGGGCACCACTCCCCGAGAAGGGGAAAGTGATGGTGATTCCTCCTTACCCCTCAAGAAGCACTTCACTGTCAGATTTGCCCAACTATGTTCCTTCCACACACACCCCCTCCAAAATTCCTTCAGCTTTTTCCTCCAAAGCTACAGTCCTCATCACTCTTCTCAGGAGTGCATTTTGCCTGTGGTTTTGTTAATGAGAGAGAATTCCTCTCAAACTTGCAAGCTGCCCTTCATGTGTCCCATTCTCCTCCCACCAGCTATAAATCTGTTTTGGGAGGTATCAGCAGAATCTGTCTGGACTAGCACTTCGGGGAGTTGTTGGGGCAGGGGGGGAGGAAAAGAAAAGATCCACATATTGACTCGTTTTTTAGGAAGGATGGAGCTAAAAGTAGGCACAAATATCCTAAGCCTTGGAGGTAAGACTGAGGTGCCGTGAGTCAAAACAAATGATGCAACAGGGCAAGTGGGAAGACTATGATTCCTTTGTTTAATTTCTTGGGATGGTGAACACTACTTTTCAGATGATTCCTTCACACAAAAACAAACAGCAAACAGATCCTGAAGAGGCAGGGAAGACAGTGATATGGATGACTAAAGATCTTCAGAGCTGAAATGGTGAACAGCCAGCAGTAGTAGATATATTTCTAGAAAACTAGATTTAAGATTGAGACATGATGGACGTGTTGTATTATTGGCACGCCTTGCCTTTTGTAGATTTCAAGATGTGCTGTTAGACTGTTACCTCGCTTGACCAAACCAACATTTTCTAAAACTGAAGTCAAGTCACCCAAGCTTTGGCACACGCTTAACCGGTCAAGTTAAAAATACACATTCTAACTGCATCTTGACTAGAGCTTTAGAAGCTTTAACACGATTTGACACCATTTGTTTTACTCCTAGTCAAGAAAAAAAGTCCTAGCCAGACTAGAATTCGAAGTGTGATATTAGCAACTGTCAGCTAACAGGCCAGTCAACACATTTGGAAAGCATGCAAGAGTGTCAGCTTTAACATGTACCTAACTGGTTGAGTTAAATAAAGCCCATGGTCCTTTCTACAAAGGCTCAACTCAGGCAGCTTGGCACCGTAGGAGCCCATATGCCTTGTGTGCATTGCTCTTCTTGGTAGGACTTGTCAGCTAATATGTTTTATACCTTTAATCTAGTAAAGGCTTCAAGAGAATTGTAATGGAAATGCACAAACGTAACAGAAGAGCACCATCTGGCGACCAAAAGTAAAATTGCTGGTGCCTAGCTGTAAGCCAATTTTGTCCACCCCTAAGCTAAGAAAGGAAAAAGTACTTGAGAATCTAGAGAGAAACTTCTTTACAAAAAGGGCGACTGATGTGTAGAACTAGCGTTTAAAAGCTGCAATTGAAGTGCCAACTGGAAACATATTCAAAGACCCTCACATGATGACAAGTTCCAAAGGAGTAGCGGTGTTAGTCTGGTTCAGCAAAACTAACAAGGAGCCCTGTAGGACCTTCGAGACTAACAGATGCTCAAATAAATGTGTTAGTCTTTGAGGCACCATAGGCTCCTCATTATATTCAAAGGAAGTTCAAACATCTAAGAGAAAGCTCCCATTATAAAGTTCAAATACCTGACAGACTTGAGGATGGAATGGTGGACCTCCTTCAATCACTACATAATCTCTGTTCCTTTCTCTTTCTCACCAAGCCAACAAAAATCTAGGGAATAATTCATTTGTTTTAGTGCATGTTTGAGGAGTAACTGTAAGATACAAAGTACTGCACAAACACTGAGCATTATTGTTGAAGCAACACCCTAAAACTGAAGAGCACAAATTACTGGGTAATAAATCTTCATCACTGTTGGCCCATGGCTTTTCATTTCCAAAGGGCTACCCAGACAACTTTCCTGTGCAATTAGACACCATAGTAATGAGGCACAGTAAAACAACTTAGTAAGCAATGATAAATGAATGCAACGAAAACCCACGTTTAAGGCGGGCTAAGGGGCACTACAAGCTTTTGCTAAGAGGCAACACAACTTAAATGCCATCACTGTGCCGGAGCACCTACTGCAGTATAGACATACCTCAGCTCTGTGTGGAAATCTATCCGGCCATGGCTGCCAGCCTTTGGGATGGAAGCAGCCTCTGTTTCTGCAGAGCTGCTCTTTGAAAGTATCTGAGATAAAGATTCTTTTAAGTCCAGAAGTGGAAGTTTTTGTGAGTTCAAACTTGGGACACAAAACCAAACTTCAGGTGGCTGGAATGAGGGTGCTGCATTCCTGACCCTGCCTGGCAAGGGCATTAGGAGGCACTGGCAATCTTTACACTGTTCTTTGAAGACATTTATTACCTTCACTTTGCAAATCGAGACTTTAAAGCAGAGAAATTCTGTGCCACACTTGAGCCACAAAAGGAGTCAGAGCAAAGCCAAGCCTAGTGTTCTGTCCCTAAGAAGTTGAGGACATCAAACATTATGGCCATAAACACAAATCATCTTTGACCAGCGTGCTGCACTTCCTGCATGGACCAAATAAGTACTTCACAATGCTCCCACTAACACTAAGCCAACATCCTCCACTGAGAAGGAGGTGGAAAAAAAGATACAAGACTCACATCCCCTCTTCTTCAGAGCTCTCTCAGTTTGCCAACAGCTAGATCAGTGGTCCTCAACCTTTCGCAAGTCACAACACACTTAGTGGCATATTTTGACCCTACGGGACATAGCAACACAACCCACCACCCCCAGGCCAAATCCAGCTCTCTCTCCAGCTCTCCGCGACACACTTACCACCCTGTTGTGACACACTAATGTGTCCCAACACAGTGGTTGAGAACCATTAAGTTAGGCCATGAATAACCACTCCTTCCTTCCCTCCCATCCCCTGACTCCACTACATACCCTGGCCATGGCCGGAAGTAGATTCCAGCCACCTTGCAGTGAGTGACTCAGTGTGCACAAGTCCTCACCCCAAAACTTCCACGTTTACTGCTAGTGTTCAAGTCACCATCCTGCTATGAGAGGAGACTCACAGAGCCTGGCTTGTTTAGCCTAACCAAAAGAAGGCTGAGAGGAGATAGGATTGCTCTTCATAAATACAGGAGAAGGAAGAACAACAGGGCAGGAGAGGAATTGTTCAGCACCAGTGTAGACACAAGAACAAATTAATATAAACTGGACTTTAGGAAGTTTAGACTAGAAATTAGATATAGGTCTCTAACCATCAGAAAGCACTGGAAGAGCCTTCTGAGGGGAGCAAAGAAACTAAGCTGGCTTCGAAACTGAGCTAGATAAAATTATGGAGGGGACAGTATGATGCAGGGGTCAGCAGCCCAAAAGATAAGAAGAGTCATTTTTAAAAATTCTTTCAATCACCAAGTGTTTTGAGAGCTGCAATAGGTGTAACTTCCTGATAGAAGGTCAGGGGAGCTGGGCCAGGGCGCCTGCCGCAGGGTCCCCTGGTGGTGGTGGGGGGGGGGGAGCCAGGAGAGGGCCCTCTGCAGAGTCCCCCAGTGGCAGGGCTTGGGGGTACCTGGAGCCTAGCATGGGTCACCTGCAGGGTCCCCCAGTGAGGAGTGGGGGTCTTGAAGCCAGGAGCCCAGAGCCATAAGGAGGAAACCAAAGAGCTGCATGCAGCTCCGGAGCCGCAGGCTGCAGACCCCTGATGGGACAGCCCAACTTGGCAATTAACTGATGGTCAACTCCTAGTGATAAATATACTAGGGGCCTGTGATGGGATGCCAGGTGGGGGTTCTGAGCTGGTGCAGATAATCCACTTTTGGATGTTTGGCTACCAAGACTTGCCCACATGCTCAGGGATTTGCTGATTGCCCTATCTGGGGCCAGGAAGGGATTTCCCCCCAGGGCAAACTGGCAGGAAATCAGGGGGTTTTTCACCTCCCCTGTAGTGGGGCGTGTAAATCACTCATTGGTGGTTTCTCTGGACCTTGAAATCTTTAAACCATGATTTGGGGACCTTAATGACTCAATCACAGGTTAGGTACCTGTGGCAGGGGCAGGCAGGAGGTTCTGTAGCCTTCATTGTGCAGGAGGCCAGACTAGGTGACTGTATCAGTTCCTTCTGACCTTAAAATCTAAGAATCTATTTAAATTCTAGGTGGTGGCATGCAAGTTCTGTGTGGCATATATCTAGCACTCACAGAAGCGCATGTCTGGAAAGCCCCTGGAAAAGGAGGAATTCTTTGCCAAGCTACCGTTAGGCATCCTGTGCACTTTATGGGAAAGAAGCATTAATAGCTAATCTCTTCCCTGTTTACCAGTGAACCCATTCCCTTGGGAAAACTCAACAAGACAACCTAAATGACCGCGCCCCATCACAGTGGTTGTATAATGGCAGATAAGAAGAGTCTTAGCCAAAGATTACTGGGATTTCTTAATTGCTGAGCAAACAGTAGTCACCTCATTCAAAGGATTAATAAAAAACAACAATAAAACCTGCTAGGGTGCTTTATAAAGGACACTAGGATAATTTTCTGTGCCTGCCACTCAAAAGGTGCCCAAGCTAAATGAATGCCTGAGCTTTCTTTGGTTAAAGATGACCTTGGTGTAAAGGCACAGGGACATGGAGTCAGGGGACACTGTGTGACCCAAGGCAAAGTGTAAAGAGGCCGCAAGATGGCCACCCCCCCGAGGAGACAAGATGGCCACCGCGGGGCAGTCACTCACACCGGAAGGCCAGGGGCGGGACAGGAAGTATAAAAGCAGGGCGAGGGAGCTCAGTTCAGCCCTGGCCACTGGAGGGAAAAGATGTCTCCCTCCAGGCTCCTCAGAACCGGCCCTTGCCCCAGCAGAGGCGGGTCGGGCCTACCCAACGGACGCCAACCCCACGCCGGGAGGGCTAGCTGTGGCCTCCCATGGCGGGCGTCCCGTGGGAGGACTTCCCCCACCTGCAGTGGACAGGCAGTGGCCGCAACGGGAACCGCGGCCCCCCCCCCCCCAATGCCCGGGAGGCTCCGGACTCCAGAGAAGGGACCCCAGAGGCGACTGGGGAGGACCTGGAGGAACTGCCCCTGGCTCCGCCAGAGGTGGGGCCCACAGAGGGAACGGCCCTGGGGGAGCTCCCCCACACCTCAGCCTGGGACTTTCAGACCTGCCACCAGCAGATGCTATGGAGGACGTCTGCTCGGTACCACTCAGCGAGTACCCCGAGGACGTAGAAGCTACGGCAGACCAGGTACTAAGGGTGGGGGGGGGAGTAGTAGCCCAGGGGAGTTGCACATCCCTGTATTGGGGTCAGCGTGTTGTGGCTGGATCCCCGCTGACCCCTTGATACCAAGGCCAGGCCACTCCTAGGGCCCTGGGCTGGGCCACAGAGGAGTAGGGCGGGCCTGTGTCCTACCCCCTCCTCTCCCCTTTTTCTCCTGAGACGTCGATCTCAACACTACCTCACCTTGTTTAACCCCAACTGCATTGTGACTCGTGGATTATACGCCTGCTTATGGGCATAGGACTCTGGGTGAACTGTCCTACCCTGCCTCTAAGCTGACAGTCGTCCCCCCCCCCGTGGGGTGGGAACCGACTACCCGCTACCTGTCCCCCAGGGAGGAGATGGGCCAGCAGGGATACTTGAGACGTTAACTCCCCTAACTGCCCACCAGGGATGACCGCCGGGTGGGCTGAATGAACGACGCGCTTACAAGTGCCCACTGCAAGTTATTTAGATTTTGTCTCTATTTTGCCAATATTGATAGCCCCCTCATGCTCCACTAGAGACCCAAGAGGAAAAAAAAAATGGATCTTCTGCCAATATAGATTCTTAAACCAGCTTCCCAAACAGATTAAGCTCTACCAGTAAAAGGACTTCTATGCCAACACAACTGTGTCTGCTCTTTGGCTTTTGCAGGCGTAGTTAAGTCTGCTAGAGATGCATTTTTCATACTCCTATGCTCTTAGAGAGTTCTAACGTAGCGTCAATCTTCAACTCTCCAGGCATGACACCAAAAGTCACTAGGCACTTTGAAAGCCTTGGACCCCACATCACATCTTACCAGGACTGTTCAATTAAGGTGTGCAAAGTGCATTCAGATCCTCAGATGGAAGGCACCACCGAACTGCAGGATGTGGTCATGCAAAATTTTGTGGATTATATGGCCAGGCCTGGTGCCTAACTGTGCAGCGCTACTCTAGCGGGCAGAACATCCCTGGCGAACAGAAAAAAAAGCCACTGGTGCCTTCAGCTGCGTGTGGCTTTTATTCTTCTGCAGTGGGGGGGAGTCACTGGACCACTGCTCTACGTATTCCCAGCAGCAGTTCTGCCACTGAAAGTGGTAGCAGCATTTTCAGTGGGGACCCCTCTAACACACCACACACCTACGCACCCTGGTTTTGGGGCTAGCGCCTAGGTGTGTGGCACATTTGTCAAGGCCTCTTACATGGCTCAACAAAACATCCAACAGAAGCAGCAAGGCACACTAACCATCCACTCAGCTGTTACTCTCTGGATAGGAATTTCCAATTCTGCCTGGAAAAGCACCGAAGAAGTACTTGACCACAGTGCGCATTTGCAGGGAAAAGAATTGAGAGTTTCACTCTCTTTCCTAGTAGGGCTCTTTTCGAGGACAGGTGAGGTCAAGAGCTTCCTTTTCTAATATCACGTTGACCCTAACACAGGTTACTTGTAACATGATGCCTGTTCCAAGTGCAAACAAACCAAGGTGTAGATGAAGCAGTAGAAGGCCAGCTAGGCTTGCTGACAAAATCCACAAAGAATTTATTTAAACAAAAATAATCTACAGTATTTCAGCCACTGGGGATTTTAGCAGAATTTTTTCCTGCATTTTTTTCACTTCTGACTATTTCCCCTTCATTTTAATAGCAGATCCTCTGGGAAGGCACATTCAGAGTTATTACTACAATTAACATGAACGGTTGTTGCTAGATAAAGTTTTCTAGAAAGCCCACAGATTGCACAGCAGGAGCATGGCCTTTTGAAATGGAAGACACATCGTGCATCTCCTGAGCCCATGATTTGAAATAAAATATTTCATTTCTAATTAAAGCTGTTCAGCACTCTAACACAAAATGTGTTTGAGCAGAAAAAAGTTTTGTTTTGAAAATTCTCCCCCAATTGTCAATACTTGTTTTCATTAAAAATGTGGAAGCCTTTTTTTCCCCCAATGTTTTTTTCCAAAAACAGTTATCAAACTTTGTGGGGGGGACAGGGGGAGACAAGGAGGGATGAAAAAAAAACATTTTTGAAAATGTAAAATTTCTATAGCCATTTTGTGAAAAATAGCTAATGCACTCCACTAAAATGAAAAGAAATGGGTCCCATTTCAAACTCTTTACAATGAAAACAGTGCTGACATTCCAGCATTTTTTGTTTAATTAGTTTTCATTTATTGACCTGCTACATTGCAGACCATTCACCAGCCACCACAAGCATCCTCCTGTTGGCGTTCCAGACCACATTACTCAGTGAAATAGTGGGGGGCCTTGCTCACCTTCTGGAACATAACCCAGTGTCACTGAGCCATGTCCCAACCTGTCATATCTATTACTGGTAGAACGTATCGGGTTTGCCATTAAGGACATCAGAATGTCAGCACATTCAGAGGCTCGGTGGGCCATCTGCTCAAGAAACGCTTGTGGCATTGACAGGGTGGCCAGTTATCTTGATTGAGAAGGACGTGGTGAAACAGCTCCACCAAGGTTTTGCTGTGATGCTCATCCAGGTGACCAGACACATCTCTATCTTGACTGATCCTATGGAAGCAAAGCCTTGCCCACTTCCGAAGAGCAAAGAGCCAGGGACTGAACAAAAGAAACCAGTTTACCAGCTCTTAGTTAGCCAACATATCCCTCTTCACTGTGCTTAAGAGTGAGCTGGAATGGTGCTTCAGCCAAGTTTAAACCACCTGCAGTAAACTGTCTCTGTGGGTACATCTATCCTGCAATTAAAGACCTGCAGCTGGCCAGCAACTCTAAGGGTCTGTTCCACTAGTGTGTAGATGTTCAGGCTCAAGACGCTGGCTACAGCCCATGCCTGCAAGTCTGTGCTGCAACTAAACCAGGGGTCTGAAACTTGTGGGGGGGAAAAAACCAAAACAAAAATACCCCACCCACCCACCCAAGGAGTCGTGTGGCACTTAAAGATTAACAGATTTATTTTTCACATGAGCTTTCGTG
The DNA here is from genome assembly GCA_007922195.1 of Podocnemis expansa. Lineage (NCBI taxonomy): Eukaryota > Metazoa > Chordata > Testudines > Podocnemididae > Podocnemis > Podocnemis expansa. Next base: position 5,821,038 of record ML682007.1, read on the forward strand.
GGAGAAAATCCCACATTGTCAGATGCTTCGAAGATGGGTGAACTTACAGAATGCAATGAAAATAAATGCAAGGGGGTGTAAAACACAGGATCAGGTCACGCAGGCCGCATGTGGCCCCTAAAGTTATTTTACACAGCCTGCAATGACACTATCAATATTTGCAATATCTTTGTATGAAAAGGTTTCAGTGGTGAAACCCTTGGGCTAACATACTAGTCCTCATGCAGCCCTAGGGGTAATTTGAGTGTGAGACCCCAAAACTGAATGGCCCCTTAGCCGGCACGGGCCAACCGCAGGTGTTTAATCCCTGCATAGGCACTTCCTCATGGTCTCAGCCACCAGTGCTGGAAGGGAGGGACCAATGCTTGCAGGGACTCATATACACACTCTCCTAAGGTCCCTAGGAACCAAGATGACAGTTCCTAAATCCCCTAGAGTCTTGTCTACACTGGTCAGTCAAGCTGTCTAAGTGAGTTGTGCTGAACAGCTGTTCGAAGTGGCTTGGATCAGGATTTAAACACCACAGTACTAGCCCCAAGGCAGAGGGAACTTTGCTCCCTAGAGAACAGCAGGGACACCCTAAACTCAACACATTCATGGAAACCTACTGTACGACAGACTCCTAGCACCCTTGGGAGCACCCCGGTAGTTTTACATGGTGCCAAGTTCCAAAGGGGTAGCCACATTAGTCTAGCTCAGCAAAACAAGCAAGGAGTCTTCAAAGTGTCCAACAGAGTGGGATTTTCTCCCACGAAAGCTCATGCGACAAATAAATTTGTTAGTTTTTAAGTGCCACAAGACTCCTTGCTTGTCTTCCTGGTAGTTTCAGTGGCCTATAAAATCAGCATCAGCCAGGTAGCCTGACAGCCCTACCCTACTCATCAGCTACATGGGCCTGCACGTGGAATGGCTGCCCAGTTTTCCTACTGCTTCAGGCTGCCTTCAGAGCCTCCTTTCAAGACGAGTCCAGCGCCTAAGCAGTTTGCCAGGTTGCTGCTTGATCTGCTAGCCCCTTCATTTGGAAAGGCACGGCTCTCATCTCTGCCCCCTCCCTCTTTCTCTCTCATCTTCCAACACTCACATGAAAGGAACAGCAGGGGGAAAGCAAAGCGACAGCCTCAGACTCTAGCCTGCTTCTTTCTGCATAAAGTAGGCCAGCCATGGCTTTCAAACCAGTTAGCCTTCAAATGCACTGTCTCCCCTCAGCTGGCCCTGCCTTTTGCCTTCCCCCCTGCCCCCCCCCCCCCCCGAGAGACACAAGACGAGAGCGAGAGGCAGACCGTGCTTACCTCGCAGCCATCAGCTCATCCGGCAGATTATATCACAATCCTGAGCATCCAGCACAGACTGAGCCGCAGATTCAAAGGCCCTGCTGAGCAGAAACGAAACCAAGTGCCTTGCCATGCAGAAGGAGCCCTGTAATTAACAAAGGGCCCCAAGCACACTGGCATACAAGTGCCTATGTGGACAGAAAACATGCTCATTTGAATATGCGAGGTTGCAGATACCACATGCTGCACACAGCTCAAAACCTTCCTGCAACGTCAGAGAAGGGTAAGAAGATAAACTCAGATCTAGGGCTCTTGCACTTGGAATCAATCACTTCACAGACAGTTGCTTACCATGCAGACAGACTTTCAAGGATAGCTTTTGCACCAGAGCCTGCCCTGTGTTCCAGCTCTCTGGGGTTCGAATCGTTATCACTATGTCATGTATTAATTATTCAGTGGCTTGGGGGGGGGGGCGGAGAAATATTATATTGATCTTTTCCATTCCAGGACAACAGTCTGTGCAAGCTCCCCTTCCACAGTGAAGGCAGAGAACTCGGGCAGTGCCAGGACAAGTGGTCTGGCTTAGAAATTTAGTTGAACTCCTTCTGCCAACAACACAGCCACTTACAGGCAGAGACCAACTGCTCCCCCCTCCCCTTCAAAAAACTACCTCCTGTTTTATAAGGGGGAAAAAAATGTAAGTTTGAGCCCTGTTAAATAACAAGGATAAATAATTCCTTTATCTTCTACGGCACTTTTCTTCTGTTGAGCTAACAGCACTTGACAAGGAGATCAGCATCTCTATACCCATTTTACAGATGGGGCACCCAAAGCAGGGAGAGGAAGTGGTGTGCCCAGTGGCAGAGCTGGCCTCTCAAGTCTCAAACAAACATGCTGCCCATAGCTTCTTTATGATTTCAGGCAGTCTGAAAAGGTTGGATTTGTTTTTAAGGTTTTGCCTTGCTCGACCATCTCCCTTTCTTCTCAGTTTCAGGAATCCAGATCTGGTCTTCTCAGCAATCCTCCAGCAAAAAGACAAGAGACTCAGAAATGAGTCTCAGGAATTGTAGCCCATAGAGCTGGCTCAGCCTTTCATTTTATTTAGGAGCTACAGGCTTGTATCCTCTATCATTGGCTTATCCCCATTAGCACAACTTAAATAGGCCTGTGATCCTTACCATAAATGACTCAACACTTACCGTATCTTGCTCAAGAGAAAGAATTGGTATAGAATGACACAGGCCAAGCACCAAGAGCTCTAAATTGATACTGGCCTTGGATATTTTAGGACAGATTCACTGGCAGATGTTTACCCACCAACTGCTGTAGCAACTGGTGAAATAGACAATAATGATCCAAAAAACTCAGAGGTGAGATCTGTAGGGCAAAATCACCCCAATACCATGAGGGTGAGGAAGTCAGGGTAGCAGGATGAATATTCCTGATAGTTTCCAGTCCCTAACAAACCCAAGCACCCTGTAACTGGGGCTGGTTTTCCATCACTGACCCATCAGCACTTTATTATTATCTACCACTGACCTTTGGGTACTGGGGTTCCAGACCACGGGACTCCTTCGGCATGCCAAAGACATGGCCGGAGCTATCTTGTCTTTACTGGTTGCTTTAATAAAAGCAGCCACACCTGTGTCATTCCCACGCACCCTGGGGCACTCTACACAGCACTGAACTTGTTGGTTTTAATTCTGTGGAGCCTGAGCCTGGGAAAAGAACCCTATTCCCCCTCCCAGTTCACTGACTGAATTTCAACTGGCCATCACCGCAACCACTGTTAACCATTAAAAAGGATCAGGCCACAGACCCTAACCAAAGCTGCTGTTGAATTTTTAACCAAGAGTCTGCTGTTAAATAAAACAGATTCTGACAAAACCACCCCAAAATGGAGTAAACCAAAATCACGTTCCTCAATCAGGTTTCACTTCCTTGGAATCTGCCATGTCATAGTCCTCTCAGCCATTTTCCAGTAGCCCCCAGTCTCGCAGGGTAAGCCTGGCCTGAATTTTAAGAGCTTGCCTTAACAAAAGGCAGAGGAAAAAAAATTTTTTTTAAATTACAAGAGTAATCCAGGCCTTCTTTACATCTCATAGAGAAGTCAAAAGGTATATGAACCTCATTTTGCGACCTCTCCAAGTCACCTTTAATCTCTGCACAGCTTCTGAAATGGGGGAAAGTGAGCAAGCGAGTCTCAGGGAGCAAACAGGCTCATAATGTTGCACCTTCAGCTGATGGTCAATGAGAGGACCCCCTCATTCCCTAAACAAAAGGCCAAACCCACATCTGTGCCAACATGGCTTAATTTTCTTCTTAGCGATTTATCCAGGCCCATGTGTAAAATGGAGATGACTGAACTGTCTAATTTCACAGCGAGTCTCCAAGGGCTTAATTCATAGAGCCCTGCAAGGCCAGAGATGTCTGCGGACCATTTTTGCAGCTTGGGGATGGATGTGAATCCAGATTTTATATCTAAAGCCCTGCAAATTTGCAGATACCCACAGATCATTTTTTTTGGATCAGATGTAATTAGAAATTTTGTATCCATGCAGGAATCTATGAATTTATTAAGGCAGGGGTTCTCAAACTGTGGGTTGGGACCCCCCCCACGGGGGGGGGCACGAGCAACTTAGATGGTTCATTTAGTATTTTAGGGGGTCGTGGTATCGCAAAGTTTGAGAACTGCTGCATTAAGGCTTGTCGTGGACTTCGAGATCCTCGAGAGCAAGGTGCTGGAGAACTGCAAAAGATTGCCATCAGTGGTGGTAACATTAAATCCATTAAAACAATGGAAAAAAGCTGCCCGAGTTACAGCCACCCCTTAAAGGCCCCACAGTCACAGAGCGTTCATTTGTTACTTCCTCCTGCTTAATTTCTCTTGACAATTATCCACAATAGAGATCTTAGAAAATTCATCAAGGTGGCAGTCCCAGAGAATCATTTCTAAAAACAAAGAGCATTTCTCCCTCCCATTCCACACCCATGCACACTCCCTCTCCTTAACAATGTAGGTATGGCACATTACCAATATAAGGTGTATATTGGAGCAGTCGTACATTGACTCCATTAACAGGAATGGTTTTGTAAAGCAGATGCCATCAAAGCTAAACTGGGCCCAAAATGTAGGTTTTGTAAACAAGCTTTCCCAAAACTGAATCATAAACCAGTTCAGCATCCCCACCAATTCCACTGGAAACAGGTTTTTAAAAAGCAAGAACAAATATTCCCTTCCAGATGAACACCCCCAAATTGCTTAAGCATCAAATTAGTTTCTAGGATTTTCCTTTCCAAGTTTTCATGCACTAACTAGGGACAGGCATTTTTTATTGGTCTTGTCTACTCATTTTAGAGTGCCATCTCTCCAGGGTAGGGACCGGCTGCCTGCCAGGTCTCTTGCGGTGAGACAGTATAATAAAGAAGAAAAACTGTAACAGATATCAGTCTCTAACTTGAGAGAAATTTATAAAATCTGGAATGGTAAACAAACAGCGAACAGCTAATGAGATTTGTAAATTTCCCTCTATTTCTGATCACTGACAGTGCTGTTATTAGGAAGATGGATGATTTTTAACCCCATTTAAATAAAGTTTCAGGGCCTCAAATTCTCACACTCTGCTTACCAGCCAGGTTTCTGAGCTCACAGAGACAAGCAGTATTTCACTTCAAAGCAGTGGTCCTCAACCGCTATGTCACGGCATGGTGGCTGAACGTGTCGCTGCAAGTCAGTCCACTGCTGAAAAACACACAGCCCACCCTGCTGCCAAAAAAAACCTTCATGGGGTTTTCTTCCATCAGCTTGGGGCGAGTTGCAGCAGCAGGGTGTGCCTGGCCAATTCTGCACCGCTGCTGTAACTGCCAGGGGTGACAGCTTTTTGCAGCAGTGGCACTACCTCTAAGGGCCACGACTGAAAGTCCCTGCTGCAGCAGTGTGTTTTTTACAGTGGAGGTTACTTCTATTTGAGCCTCCGCCAAAACTGTCAGGTGCAGGGGGAGCCTTGGTGATAGCGGTTTGTGGTGGGGAGGGGCATCCCGTGTGGCACACAGTGAGGAGGGCTGCCAGCCGTGTCATAGCACTAAAGGGGTTGAGAACCTCTTCTTTAAAGCATGCTGCTCTCTCCAATGGTCAATCTGTCCTGAGTCCCAGAAGTGTTGTTTTCTCCTCCCTGCTTCATTCTGACCTGTCTCAGTGACAGACACATGGATACAGCCATCCTTCCTGACACTGAAGCCACACGTCCTAGTTTCTCAAGCCACCCAGTTTCTTTCATCAAGTTTGCATCAAAACAACCCCCTGAGCAGATACTGGAGTTCACTTCTCTCACTGCATCCAGACAGGACTAATTCTGCAGAAATCAATAGGGCTGCATAGGTATAAGGGAGAAATAAATCAGGCCCTAAGAGCTTTAAAACTGACCCAACCATATGCAGCACTTCAGTATCATATTTCACTGTATCCACCATCATGGTCCCTTGTCAGGCTGGGTAATACGGGAGAAGCAGCTGTGCTACGAACCTCATACTCTACAGTCCACCATCCAAACACCTTTGAACACACACACACTTGTGCAAATACCCCATAGCCCCAGCCTTTCACTACACAACACGAGCTAGCGGGTGTATCCTGCAGGGCCCATTTTGCTTCCAAAAGGAGGGATTTCCATATCTCATCTCAAGGAAACTGACGATTTGGACAAGATGGTATTGTATGCTATGCTCCATCTACCTACACTGGTGTTAGCTGCGCAATTCTGACCTCCTATTCATGCTCCATCCTTACCTATCACATGGACACATAAAGCACCCAGCACAGCCTGCTACAAGCACTACCAGATGTCCATCTTATACAGAAGATGCTACAGAGCAAAAAAGATTCATTTACTCAGGATCATCTCAAAGAGCACAAATAGCCATTGTGGACCAGAGGCCACCTTACCCGCCTTTTATGAAAGGCAAGGCCATCAAGTGAGGGGTTCAGAGGGACTCCCACTCTTCTCACCCGACAAGCATTCAGTCTTACTTGCCTCCTTCCTGCTTCTTAACTCAGAGCAGCACACATGTTCTGATATAACCTGCATTCGTGGTTAGCATAACCTCCTTCAATCACTTTACCAAAGCATGCTCAAAGCATTCAGTGTGCAAGGAAGGCGCTAGACAGAGAGGCGATGTGCCTGGTACAACACCTTATCAGGTGGTTGGGGAAAAAAGCAGATGGCAGTGGGGGGCGTAAGTGGAAAGTCCACGAGTCTCCCCCAGAATGAGCAAAAGAAATTCCGGTTCTCTCCATCATGGGGGAATGCTGCATTGAGACAGGAAACACTGCGAGGCTGCGTATTGCTCCATGTGTGCTGAAAGGCGACTAGCTTTCTAATGAGGTTTATTATAAATTTGATCATAAAAAGAACTGCCAGTCAGGCTGAGAGTCTGCCTTGATGATGATGATGGAATTTGAAGAGAAAGAAGCACATCAAACACCCAGACTAAGTCGTTCTGTAAGAGCTGCCTGTCATTGACAAAACTGGGCACACCCACAAGTACACTCAGGAGACAATAAACCACCAAACAAAATTAGCAGACTGATGAAATGAGATAATCTGTCACCATGCTGTGCTTGGCAAGACCAGCTTCCCAAACACTGAGAGCTCCACTGGAGGACACAGCTTATAACATGGTACCACACCTACAGAGTCCCCCAGGCAAGATTGTCTTGCCAAAGCTTGTTTAAATTGCACTGTGTTTCCGCATGCAAGTACCAGGGCCGCAGCTTTCAAAACTGGGTGCCTGAAGTAGCACATCTGAAGAGCTGACCTGCTTTGCAGAGGGCCTGACAACCTACAACTCTCCCTGATTTCTGCGAGCACAGACAGATTTCCCTGGGAGCAGATGGATGCTCGTCACTTCTGAAAATCAGATCAAACACACCCACTTTTGGGTCTCTACGCGAGGCTTTCACATTCAAACTTAGTGATAATGGTCAAAATATTCAACTATGTATGTTGGGGTCATCTCTCTGCTCTGCACAGAGGATAGAGGAAGGTGGATTTCAGTCCCCCACATGTAGCTGACAGCAGCTGAAATATGATAGTTGGCTGGGAAGTCTTTGTCCACGCTGGGCAGCAAGGAAACAGGCGCCGCTGGTTCCCAAGTAAGCTTTTCTTGCTGGGAAAACACAGCAGCTGCAGTCCCAGTTACCCCAGCACTAATGACCTAGAGCCAACCACCACCAAGCTCTTAAAGCAATGCAGCCTGCAGTCACGTGCAGGATTCCATGTTGATTCCTTTTCTGAGGGCTCCTGCCATTGTCGCCCATGACTTCTGCAGAACAATATGATTCATGCGAGACACTAAGCCCTCGCCTGCAGCCGGAGCTGTATGTGACTCACACAGGCTTCCCAGCTGCCCGGGAACTCCAGATCCCCAGCATCTGGGGACAACAAGGGAACAAAAGTGGGGGATGGGGAGCGTCTACTATTTTAGTCCTTTCTCCTCTCTGTTTCTTCACATGGCTTTCTCTCATTTGCACCACATTCAGGAACAAAGTCCTTTAACTCCTCTGAGGCCAGAGTTCATGTGAAAAGATTCCCACAGAAAGCAGCCCAGGCGAGTTCTCCCCAGCTGCCCCTATTTACTGGTTTCATAAAAAGGCCCAGGGGGGTGCTGTGCTCATCTCAATGCCTCCCCTCACCCGGCACAACCCCAGGCTGCAGTTTAACATGGCTTTTTTTAATGTCATTGTGTTGGCCTAGATGTCGCTGGAAAGCAGTTCTTCGCCCAGCAAAACCTGGCAGATTTGGCCAAAAACCCCAAGATATCTGCCAGGGATTAAGATTTATATTTACCTAACAGCCACCACTTGGTACATTGTATCCAAGAGCTGAGCCTAATAGACAATGCTAGACAAAGGACCCAAAATCTGTGGAGCAACAGGGCTAGAAAAAAAGCTTTCTATACTGGAAATCCTAGCTCTCTAAGGGAATAAAGAGGTCGAGCCTATCCCTGGCAGGTCCCCCGATACAGGGCCTTGATGTTGTTCCCCCTCTGCCACCTCAAGTTTGACGTAATTTTAGCTGGCATAATAAAGAAAAGCTACAGCTACAAACTAAGGCTTTATACCAGCCGGAAGCATGAAATCTTGTCTCTAAAAACTCAAACAGTAGCTCCTCTACTGTAGCCAGTGGACCACTACCGGGCCCTTGAAGCAATTTCTGGTGGGCTGCAGATCGTTGGCAGATAGCATGGAGCAGGTCTCCTCCTGGTTTTAGCCACAGGTAAAATATTACTTCCCCAGGGACACAATTACTATAGGTGCCACGGGACATAAAGCAGCTCAATGGGAATGGACCTGCCACCTCAAGAGGAAAGGATGGTCTTCACCAGACAGCCTCTCTAGGGGGTCAAGATGGAGGCTTCCTGGTCCAGATTATTAATCTTGCAATCCACTGGAGCTCTAGGCTGCAGGGCCATACTTAGGGTGGGGGTGAACTGGGCTTTGACCCGGGCGCCCCGTAGTGGCTCCATTTTGTTGCTCTATCAACAGGCACGTTCCATGCCGCTCGTTCCAGGCGCTGCCCATTGTAAAGCAGGGGTCTCAGACTCAAATCCCCACAAGGGACGCATGAAGATTAGCATGTCAGCCCAAGGGCCACAGCACTGAAACCTTTCCATACAATGATATTGCAAATATTAGTAACAATCGTGTCATTGTGGGCCGCAGGAAATAGCTTTAAGGGCCGCGTGTTTGAGACCCCTGTTGTAAAGGGTGCATTCCAAGCAGAATGCGCCCCAGGCACTGAAATGCCTAGTTATGGCACTGCTAGACTGACAGTTGGTAAAATCATGTCAAGTCACGGCATGGAGGGAAAAAAGCAAGACAGTAAACGCAAGGAACAGAATCTCAGGACTGGCCCAAGTTTGCAGCCTCGTGACAGAGAAGAAGAAATGCTTTAAAGCCATGGTTTTCTATCTGGGGTCCACAGATCATGTCTAAGGGGTCCATAAAATGTTGTCATTACTATGGAACAGTGGTTTACAACCCAGGGCCCACCGGCAATGCCCAGATCTCCAAAGGGGTCCCCACCTCCATTTGAAATTTAAGGGATCTACAAATGAAAAAAGGATGCTTTAAAAAGACCAAAAATGTACTTTAAACCACTGGTTTAAAGACCAAAAACATGCACGATAATGACAGCATCTGCATCGTTCACCATATGGAGAATCCCACCCGCCAAAGGCTTATAAGGTTATGGGTTCAATTCCTTCCCCCCCCCCACGCAAACACACACAAAATAGCCATCCAATTCTCTGTCTGTAAGACGGATTTGAAGGAGCTTACTAGAGAGGTTACGATCCTATAAGTGATAGCATGCAGGAGGAAAAATGGGGCTCCATGAAGAAACAGAAGTCTGCCCTGCTACTGTCAATTGCAGAAGTGGGACTCAGTCTTTCTACAACTGCCACCTCCCTTGATTGATATTTGGGGTTTATTTAAGTTCAGCAAAGAATGAAAATCCCACTCCATGCTGAAAATGGGCCCAAACCCACAAAGCAAACAAGTTATAATTGATGAGATATTTTATAGTGACATTCCAAAGGCTACAGTTAAATTTTGTTTTAATGTTCATAGCACTTCTATCCATGTAGGCACTTACATGGTCCTTACCACTGTGGCTGAGCATCTGCCTGGTTGCATACTTTCTGGTCTGACCACATAACAAGTGTGAAAAATCAGGATGGGGTGGAGGGAAATAGGTACCTATATAAGTCAAAGCCCCAAACACTGGGACTGTCCCTATACAATGGGGAAATCTGGCCGCCAGAAGAATGCTTCTGAGGGATTTAAGACATTGCAACATTAATCAAACGTATTTCAAAAGCATCTAGCACATCGGAGTGACACCGCTCCCTTCCCGGTTTCACATGTAAAACAAACTAACACTCCAAAGAAGGGGTGTATAAGTCCACATCTAGAAGAAAACATAGCCACCAGGTCTAGGGGTATATTAACGTTATCCTTCCATTAAGATGCAGGAGGATTTTTTCCCCAGTTTTCTATTGGTGCTGCACATTTTTTGTATGTATGGCTACCAAGTAAACAAGACAAAAAGCCCACTGATTTCCAGTGAAGGGATAATCTCCATAAAATAGTACAGCTGGAAAACTCAGGTTATACAGAACAAAACAAGATGGGTAAAGTGAACCTTGCATTACCTCAAAGTTTAGATCCTCGCTACCCAACAGAGTTTGAAACATTCCACTGCCCTAAACACCCCAATAACACAGTTGCAGTCTCCTCAGGATGCATAAGGCAGGCATGAGCAAGCACTGAAGAATTTCTCAAATCAGAAATATGATTTCAAAAGCCAAGTAGAGAATGGACGAACTGAACAGAAGAGAAACTTTTGGGTGGGAAAAAGAAAGTAAGATTAGTAAGGTTTGAAGGAATAGATTTGTATCAGTAAATGTTTATTTCCCCATGCACACAAAAACCAATGAAAAAAATATTTCCATCAATAATATTCAAAATATATCAACAGTCAAAGAAAGAACACCGCTGTTGGGAACTTGAAGGATAGCTACTCGGCATATTTTCTCATCACATACTGTTGATAGCTTGTGTTTTAACTGTCAGAAACTAACTTTCTGAATTAATACCTACTACCATTAAATAAATGTCTGCCACCCCCCCCCTTGTTAGTGTTCTGCAATTGTGAAAATTTAAAAATCTATAAAAATAGGAAAAATGCCTAAAATAAAGCATCAATGTTAACCACTGAAATCATAAAAAATAAAAATTAAATTGCGCCAAGCCTTAAGATAAGCAACTGCTGTTTTCGTGCTCCCCTTAATATGTTCTGTATAAGCTCCACTGACTGAAAATAGGAGATATTTGTTCATGACATTTATGGGACTAAAAACATTCAAAATTGTACTCCAGCCTATTTTGTTCCCAGAAAAGTATCAAAGGGTCCACCCCCCCAATTATCACAAAATGGTAGTTTTCACATCAAAACATGCAAAATTTAAAAACGTAAAATGTTCCAATGCCAAAAAAAGCCCCAAACAAACAAAAAACAAATTTAGTTAACATACATTTTTAGATGCAGATGCTTTGGTTTCACTCAAACATAGTCCAGTTTGCAACCTGAGAGAAAGGGGCAAAGCACTGATTTTCCAAAGTCACAGAAAACATGAAAGATCTCCAATTTTTGAGGGTTTAAAACTTTGTTACAAATACCTTCCATGCAGTGATTCCACAAGGCAGTGGGTGATTCTCCATGCCTATGTGAAGCAACTTGTAACATGCAGGCCCTATGGGGGACAGAACAGACTCTGCAAGGAGGTGAAGTGGTAGGAAATATCTTGGCTGTGGCCTGTTGGTAGGTGGTACCATAATAAAATCCTAGAACTGAAGGGTTAGAATCAGTCGCAGGAGACCTCTACTTTAACCCCCTGCCAAGATGCAGGATTTGCTGTGCCTAAACCACCCAGGACAGAGAGCTATGCAAATATAAATAATAAACAGACAAAGGGAAATATATCAGATAGAGCAGAAATTACCAGCAGGGAAATTCCACCTCCTATATACTCAAATACACTAATATCCCAAGTTGCTGCCATAGACCAGCACTTCTTAGAGAGACATTCATTAAAGCAGGGCTCTACTCTCTATATCAAAGTTTTTAAAGACTACCACTCATTAAGCGATGCTCGCAGTCAAGTTACTTTTTATGTCATCTCCAAAGAGAAAAGAAAAAGCAGCTGGAGGTACATGATAATGCCAGCATCTCCATGCCTTGGGAGCTGTTATAAACACCATTCAGCATACCAAATTAAATTCTTCTGGGACATGAAGGGGCCCTCGTCATTCCATCATTTAATTTCCTTCTTCTCCACCCTTTGCAATGTTCACTTAGAAGCCAGGAGCTAGTTTCCTATTGAATTCATCTTGGTTATTTTATCTGGAAAACAATGATTTCCTCTCCTTGTGTTCCCCAGGCAGCTGAAATGAACAGGGATGATGATGTTTGTTTCCTTGTTTATGCACCATCCTCAGTCAAGTCAACCCAGTTCCAAGAACAGCCGTTGTAGCAATCCCTTCTGTGACTACCAGTCCCACAAACAGGCTGCTTTGGTGTTGAATGGTTCTTGTTTTAAAGTTCTTAGCAATAAAGTGATGGTGCAAGTTGTTCTGTAATTAGATACTTAGTGTGAATAACATCCCTCATGATTCTAACCAATTGTTATTAAACAGGCAGTGACATCCGAGGCCGCAAAGCACTTGGCACAAATCCACAGCAAGAGACAGTCCTCGTCCACAAGGAGATTACAATTGGATCTATGTATGAGGGAGACTGACTCAGTAGGCAGCTTTCTGGTATTGACAGGGTTCGGAAATGGGACTACTCATATGGGACCAAATTGTAGGACCAGAGCCGTAGTGTAAGAAATGCAGAGTGTGCAGTTCATGATCTCTGGCTCGGTCTCCTGTATTTATTGGAAAGATAATTAAACAGAAAGGGGCACTTAGTGACGTATCTAGGTGCACGAGAAGGGAAGTGTGGCTAATTTGTTGCAGAATTGCTGGGAGTATGGAGTTAAAAGAGGGTCCCCCCCATTTTTAATTGTATTAAAAGTCAGCATGTTCATTTGTTGTTGCCTAAACACTATAGTTCAAAGGTGTCATGAGTGCCTTCCCAATGGAAATTTGAAAGCACATTGTGAAAGCTCCAACCAGAGCAACACAAAGCCATGCAGCTGGAGAAAGTGTGAAATTCACAGCAGCAATTTGCAGAGTTTGTTTAATCCTTTGTTATTTTTAATTAACGTAGTTTATGCTTCTCCAGAGCAGTGACATTCACGTAGTGTGAGATCTTGTACCTGTCTCCCTTTATATAGGTATATTGCAACAAAGCTTGCATTTTTGAGAGAGAATCTCCATTAGCTAGCATTACAACAGTGCCTGCAGACCATGGCCACTTTCAGAGGACAGGGCAAATTCAAAGCCTGTGACACTGATCTGCATTTATTCCTGCATAATATTTACTGCTAGCTTCTTTCCTCCCATCATGCCACGCACAGCACATTTGAAGAAGAGCTGGAGGATACTAGGGGATTTAAGGTTTGATGGAGCCAAGGGACATCTCTGACTGGGGACCCTTTCATCTTGCAAAGCTGGGAAGGGGGATGAGGAGGGGAAAGAAACCATCTCCAGACTTCAGTCACTTCAAGATCTGATTACTGTTGATATCAGGGCAGAAGCTAGAAGTAGTGCAGAAAAAAATCACCTGCAGAACGGGCGCTGGCCAGCTAAGCTTTCCTGGTTTCTGTGCTTTCAAAGGGCTCTGCAATGCCCCATCATCCCCTTGGAGTGAGGAACCAAGAACTGCCCGCTGTACCTCAAAGCGGCTGAATCACGGGCATCCCAGAGATCCCATGCTCTCTGCCAAGGATCTGGCTCTGAACCTCAAGCCCCACCATAGGAAGAAGATAATAGGATGTTAAGATGATTTAAGAGGAGTCCTACTGGTTCACCTCTATCCTGGCCGATCCAGGTGCACCCCAACCACTCGCTCCCCTCTGACTCTACCCCTGCTCCAGAGCCAGGACAGGAAAGACATCTCTCCTTCAGCCATCTCTCCAGCACATGGGGTCACTTCTCCAACCTCTTCAGACCACACCTGACTGAGCACTTGCCCCAAAACTCTTGTGACTCCATCTCCGCAGCAAGCAACAGGTCCACTCACATGGAGGGTTTGTGGGACAGGGCCAGCCGACTTCAGGCCAGACCATCGCTCATCGCACCATTACCGCCCAGAGCATATTAATGCCGGCAAGACCTCTGCACCTTCACCACCATGTTGACTAGGCCTAGAGTTAAATGACCTGGTGGCACCTGCAGGCTAACGCCAGAGCAGATTTCACACAGCCTGGGCGGGCGCAGCCCACCCCCCACACCTGCGGCACCTGCCTTCTCCCCTCCGCTCCCAGCCCTTGCGCCGAGCGCCAGCATCACTGGGCACAAAGGCCGCAGCGCTGGCACGACTTGTGCGGCAGCAACAGCTGCATGGCACCCAGCCGCTGACCACACCACGCCGCCCGTGCCCAGAAGCCACCGTCCCGGTTCAAATGCCAAGAGGCCGGCGGTTCCAGCGGGAAGAGATTTTCTCCCAGGCAAGCTCCTGCAATAAATACATTTGTTGCTCTTGGAAAGTGCCAGCAGCCTCCTGGGTTGTTTTGCTGAATTGGCCTGACCCAGCTGCCCCGGGCTCTCATTCAGACGCCAAAAACACCCGGTTTTGCTACAAAGGGAAGCCGGAGAGGCGCTGGGGGAGGAAGAGGAGCCTCTCCAGCAGGCGGCTCAGGAAAGGGGGGCCCTGCGCTGGTTTGCAGACGCCCAGGCGCGGCGCAGCGCAGCGCAGCACCCCGGGTCCCGCACACGTGGCTCGCCTCTGCCCCGTCCCGTCCCGTCCCGTCCTACCTGCCGCCCCGGCCCCGGCCTGCAGCCGGCCGCCTCCTTCCCCGTCCGTCCGTCCGTCCGTCCCGCAGCACCGCCTCCTCCGCCCCAGCTCCGCCCAGCCCGGCCCCGCGGCCCGCCTCTGCCCCGGCCGTGCCGCAGGGCGGGCCCACGGGCAGGATCGGGGCCGCACAGCTGGCTGCCAGCTCCCAGCCTCGGCCCCTCTCCAGCCAGCCGCTGCAAGGGCCAGCTTGCAAAATTCCCCCAGGGATAGACTCCTTGGTTTTTCCCAGCTTGAAAATGCCAGCCCCAAACAACAAAAAAAGAAAAAAAAAACCCAAGGAGGCGTGTGGGCATTTAAAAACCGACCGACTTGTTTTTCGCACCAGCTTTCGTGGGAGAAAATCCTGCTTCGAAGCATCTGACCAAGTGGGGTGTTCTCAGGGGAAAAATAAAGCGGTTGGTCGTTCAGCGCCCACACGACGGCTTGGTTTTTTTGCTGGACTAGACTAAGATGGCCATCGCTTTGGAAATTGGAAAAGCCAGGTGGCATGAAGAATTTAGCAAAATCTAGGGGAGAGGGTAGGGTGTTCCCTCTAATTACTTGTAGGCTGTGTGCGCAAACCATTTCTTTGTGTGCACAAAAACATTTTTGTGAGCACCAATATTAGCACTATTGAATGTTTTTGTGCACACTTTATTTTGTTGTGGGCTCAGGCTTTATGACCTGGGTGCGTGCGCACACGTGCACAGCTTAGAGGGAACAGTGGTAGCAAGGCTCTTCTCTTTCTTCTCCCAGGCTGCCAAGGACTACATGGAGGGCCTTACACCTTTCGCCAAGGCCATCTGGAATTTTGGGGTGGCGACGGCATGAATCCAGATCTTCCAGTCCCAAAAGCGGAGGTCCTTCCTCTTTGAGCTAACAGAGGATCTCAGCTGTCTAAGGCCTATGACACACAGCTGAGCATCAGCTGGGAGGCACAGGAGTGTCTAACAGAGCTGGAGGAAGAACAGTGAACTTTCACTGCAAAAGATTTTAAAAAATCTTCAAGTCAAAGATGCAAAAAAATTGTGCCCATCACTCCTGTCGGCATATAGCTATCAGTCCACCTATATGTACACCACACACATGGCACTGATCAGACCTCTGCAATAATTGCATTTAGCATGTCGCTGATCACTTTGCCTTCATTTTGCCCACTAATCAATCCATCACTGCCTGAAATGCTTTTAACAGTCCATACCATAGCTGTAAGCAGAAAAAGACCTTCTTTTCCCCACATGTTGGGCTGACCCCAGGTAATGAGGTTGGGGCTATTTAAATGTGCCTCAAAAACATGTTTCATGCCCCAAGCTCTGGCACAGGTTGTGTCTAAAAACAAGAACTTTGTATTTCAATGTGGAACTCACTATCTAATCAGAACATGATCAGTTGCCCTGTGAAAGTCATGTTTTTGGCTGGTAAATAATCAGTAATTTTTTCATTACCTTGAATCATCTTATCAGAGGGCAGACTAGTATATTTTATGTCCAGGGTAGTAAGTTTTAATGAGTGATATGTTCAGGTCTCACAAATGCCAATACAAAATCTTCATACCGTCAATGCCATCAGCTACTTGGCAAGCGACATTTTTTTTTAAATGCTATAAAATTGTGTGCAGGGCTTTTTTACAGTGTTATTGGTTCCGACTTTTGGATCTTTTTTTACTGCGGAATTGTCTTTTGTCAGCTCTTAATATAAGGTTATTAAAATGGCAAGATGGGGCCACATTCAGCACCATTGTCAGAACATGCAATGACATCCTGAGATTACACCACCTTATGCTTGGGGTGAATTTAGCCCTCTGTCCTTTAAACACAACCCTATGCTAAACAAAGGCAGGCACTGATGAGGAACATTGTGCATCTTGCTGTGACAGATATCAGCGATGGCCTTTGATGGTTAAAGCAAGGGGTTTACAATCTAGAGTCTATTCCTGGTCTGCCACCGACATGGCTTCAGTTCACCCATCTGTAAAATGGGTTTTATAATACTACCCTACCTGAATGGGCTGCTGTAAGAATCAATTTATGTTTGTAAAGACCTCTGAGATCTTACACGAAAGGCACTACACATTGATATGAAGTATGTATTAATTACTCTGGCTTTATTTAGTTAGTTAAAGGAGCCCAGCAATCAGAGTACCTGAACAGGTTTCTCGTAACCTCTTGGAGTGGACTGCAGGCGCTGGAGAAGAGTTGAACTGGATTTTGGTGCCTATGTGATTCTGACAGCTCCACGAATAAGTGTGGTGTCAGTCAAAGGCCTTGATTAGCTGTCCAGTTTATGCCCTTTTCATCAGGACCCTGCCCTGGAGTGCTACTTAATTTTTGCAGTGTTTGGTGAATCACAACCTTTTCTGAGTGCCTGGGGGCTTTGGACACTCAGTACATGCCCAATTCTGCAGTGGGGACACGGATACAGTACAGAACCCAAACCATGTGGAATCGGGGCCTGAAATCCCACAGCTGTTCATCTCTACACTACCTCAGCCTGATGTGCAAAATGTTCTCTTCCCTCCCAGCTAGTCAGCCCGGCACCCTTGTGCTGCAGAAAGAAACGTTTTATTTCACTCTGTCTCACGCTGGGCTACAGTGGATTATTCTGAGTTATGCGATAATCTCTCAACCAAAGGGCCTGGACGATTCCCCAGGACGGGAATGTGTTTGATGCTCTGCTTAGTGATATTTCCATAAAGTCCCTTCTCTCACAGCTGCTCCCCTGCGACAAGCTTGATGAGGTGTCCTGAAGGGTGAGGCAAGGCTTTGCTTTTAGAAAATTGGCATGTCAGGCTGCTGCCTTCTACAAAGAATCCTTTTATCTCTCTCTCGGTGCGTGTGCGCGCGTGCCTCTCGTGTCAGATTTTAGAAGCCAATTAATTCTGAGGCTTCTCCACAACATAACCAGGATTTGATATGAAGCTGCTAGGTCATCATATAATTCCAGCTCTTACAGTGGCTGAGAGACACGCTCAAGGTGCCAATTAGAGCAAACTGCCAGCTCCAGCTCCACGCTGGACTTTGTCTATTTCAGGCTTCGCTCCGACCTGCAGAAAAATTCCCTTCATTCCTGGCAGGGGAAACAGACTTGACACAGCTCACCGTTCCGTCCCTGCCCCCTTCTTTCTGCCCAGAGGCTGCTCCAGGCTCTGAAGACAAGACATGTAGAGACATCACCAGACCAAGGGGAACAAAGCTTCAGTTAATCATCAGTGCACACTGCATGAGTGTTTTTCCCCACCTCGTCATGTGCAATAAGCTGGGTTTCTCACCACCAGGGATGCTGTTCTGGCAAAGGGGGATGGGCTGGTGCAAGCATCTGTTTTTGCTATTCTGACACATATATCAGGCGAGGGGCTATAGCCACCATGCACCTGCAAGGAGAGAAGCAGATCAAGTCAGGAGAAGCTTTCAAAGGACTTAGAAAGACAGAAGAGCACTGGTCAATGGTGTCTCTTCACAGGAATGACCAAGAACATCAAAGGTCCTTGGTGGCCCTTGGACAAATGGCACAGAAAGAGATGGACACAGTGCAGCGCAGACTGCTGTAGCTTCTTGGATGAACACAAAGGCCAGGCAATAGCCAGGCCATGCAGGGACAGAGACGCAAGTCACAGGAAACGGCAAGTCAAAATGGGGAAAGAGAGCAATATTTTGTAATGTAGACTAGACCTCATGGCGAAATTCATCCTTATGCAGAGGGCCAGCACCAGAGCTATGTTCCGCTTCAGTACCACATAAATCCTATTTTGATGTCAGAATTAGACCAGCCATAGCATGTGGGTTTTATACAGGTTCTCTGCACAGAGGTGCCTTTCAGCCTCAGAAAATCATTTTCAGTGAGAAAATGCAAATAAATACCTTCTCAAAGCTGCTTTAGGGCCTCACATGCAAATCCCAAGCCCTGGACTGCTCATTCCAGGTCTCCAGCATTGCCTCATCTTTTACCACACGGCCCACAAATCTGTGCTTGATTATCCAATCAGCGTGGGTATTGTGTATGCTGAGAGACTGTCCAACACTGGGTGAAGAGGACACTGGGAGGTTTGGCGTCCCACAACCAATAGGCATGAGGCAGGCTGCGAGATCTGTTAGGAATTTGGCCTCTGGCACAGTTCTCTGGGATGGTTTCCTATTAACCAACAGTGAGGAAACAATTTCAGTCAAATCAAACAACCAACAAACCCAAAACAAAAAATAAAACAAAACCCAACTTAGTAGAAAGGAAACAGAGAACCACAGACAATCATAACTGCAAATTTACTAACAAGCTCAGAAGCATCTCTTGAAGTCAGGCTTTTCATTCGCAAAACGTTTCACTTCCCTCACATGTTTTCTTTCTAAAGATCTTCTGAATGTTTTGCTCAACGCAAAGTAGCTTGAATGTTCAGAAAATAAACAGGAATCGTCCTAGTACTGAACTACTGTAAATTGAATTCAGAGGATGATTTCCCCCCCACCCCACCCCAGCCTAAAGTCGGTTGCAAACTCAGCTAGAAATGCATATCTGCACCAAGAAAAGCTTATTGATTCTATACTGACCCATGTGAGAGTCCTAGTGGGCCATGAGTAACAAATGGAACATAACAAAACTGACTACGATTTACTACACGGTTCACAGCCTTCTGTGATAAAGTTTTCCACTGACTAATTATCTTGGGGAAAAGGAATTTGTCAAACACTTGGCTCAGCATTTATAAACACATTCTTTTTAGAATTATCTAACCCATTGGGAACATAAGGTTGTTCAGAAAGAAATTCATATTGATCACTAGCACTTTTATCATTATAAATAAAATCAAGTGCCCCCCCCCAATTTTCATCTGCAAATTTAAAGGAAACCAATCCCATTCCTGCCCAATATGAATTACAGATCTGTTCAGGCTTGAAACAATTCTAGCAGCTTCTCTCTGTATCGGCTCCAGTATATTAATCAACACCTACCATTTCCTAAAGGGTTAGGAACAAATCATGATGCCAATGGCAAAATTCCTATTGACTTCCCTGGAATCAGGAACTGGCCCTTGAAGTATATGACAATTCCTCCAGCACCTTTGCATCAGAAGTAATGGGTTTTAATCTTCTTAGAACCCTTTTGGAAACACACATTTAAATATCTATTTGAACTGCTTTTCTAACTTGAAAGAAAAAAACAAAACAAAACCCTTACAAGTGAGCTGAACAGCTTTTAACTGCTGACAGCTGCATTCAGGGCACTGGGTTCCTCCTACAGAAAGTTCTTAACATTGCTGGGGCAAGAGAATTTAAAAAAAAAAAAAAAAGTGTTGGTGAAATGGGTTGCCCTTTCGACAGGCCTTGAGACCGAAGTCCTCTGATTACCGAAAAGCTAGGTGCCACACAGGCAGCTGACAGGAATACAGGGCAAACAATTGATTTTAAATTCAATGGCAGTTCAGAAAACCAAATTAAAAAGAAAATTAGGGTAGGCTGAACCAAATCTAAATTTTTTCAGTGAATAAAATAATCCCATTTTAGATCTTTTCCAGAGCCAGGAATCAAACCTGTGTCTTAGCAGTGCCCTAACCACTGGTTAAAGGTGGGAAGGTGACTGGAGTCTTAACACTAGCATCTTCTCCTTCTCCTTGGGCTGTTTCGTGAATGGCCAAAACTGTTTGTGTCAAATTTGTGTACCATTTTTGGTGACCCAAAACTGCAATTTTTCATCAAATGAACTATTCCTCTGAAACATTTCACTCAGCTCTTGTAGACAGTGCACTTTGGCTCTGTGTGATTCCTCCATCAGTGTGCATTTGCCCTGGTGAAGGCAGAAGCCCTTTCAGTCTCAGCCTCTCTTCAGAGACTGCCAACGAGACCATCACCAAACAGCTATCAAGATGCTGATAACTTTGAAGGTCCGTCTACACCATAGCTGGGACCTAGCACATGCTTGTTACCTGTGCCAAGAAGCACGCTCCCAACTGTAGTACAGATGGGCCCTTAGGTACTGAATTCCCACTGCAGCTGGTGAGGTCATTAAAAGTGTGGAGTGCTGATGTAGCAGAGGAAAAACCCAAAATTCAGAACTTGGGTTTTCACAGAGACGAATCACCATATATGTGGTTTTAAAAGGACACTGTCAGTTTATATATGGGCCAAGATTACAGAGGCTAATAGACCAATAGAAATAGTTCCATTTTTTTCCTCTTAGTCATGAGAGGAGTGCTGAATTCCATCTGCAGTGTCACCATGTCTGTGGGTTTCCCATCCATTTGGGAGATTAGTGCCAGAGAGCAGCTGGGATTTTAATTAGCCATGAGGAGCTAAATCTGCAGCATTTTTCAATGCAAGGCCACACGTGAGTTCTGGGGCTGGCCACTCCCTGAAGTATACACCATTCAAAAAGAGACAGAGGAGGCACTTGTCAGCTAGCAAGACGGCAGCATGTATATATGTCATCTATGCTGGGCCTTTGCTACTCAGGTAACCAACAAGATGCCCTTTTAGAGAAGCCCAAATCTGCAGACTTGTGGGATTTTCAGTTGCCAGTAGACAGAGTCTCTGATGATCAGAGGAGGGGGAAGGCAGGAGAGGAAGACTCTTTTTCCTTTGGATGTGAGAGGGGAAAATACCGTTCCTGTGCAGTGCTTAGAAGGACTTTACACATTTCTCTGTGGCTAGGGGACCCTCATGGTCTCTCTTATTAGAGGCTCATCCAGCAGCCTTCCGTTGGTTACTTTCAAATGTAGGTTTGCAGTTCTGGGTCGCATCTGTTGCTGGTCTGATCCCCTGTGTGTGTGATCTGCCCAACCCATCCTGGGACACACCCAGATTCTTCTTTCAAGCCTCCTGGGATAAATTCATCCAGGCTCGCTCACATGATCCTGCTTCACCTTTCTTGATTTTTTTTTTTTGCTTGGATGGACCACACACATTCAGTTCCAAGCCTGACCACTAGCTGACACATCACTGGGTGAAGTCTTAACTCTGCCAACACCCGCTGCCCTTTGCACTCTGCTTATGGAAGCTGCTGTAATTAATGGAAGGTCCTCGATGATGAAGAAGCTAAGAAAATGCTGAATGGAAAAAACTGGGACTTAGTTAGACAAGGATCAAGGAGGCAAGTGGAATTTGTGGAAGACACCATCTCTCTTTTGTGGAATTTTCAAGCCAGCGTGGAAAGAATTGCAAATGCCAACGCCCCCCCTCCTCTCCTTAGTCCCCCCTCGACTGGCCCTCGTCTTTCAGTCAAGGACCGCAGGTAGTGCCTTGGGAGGCTATCACCCAACAGTTAGTCATCCAGTCAGATGGATTTACGTCAAGTGTTCCTCTCACACCCCCCCCAACACAGTATCCAAGCAGAACGTGGATCAACCTGAAGCCATAACACCATCTCTGGTTTGTTATGATTATTTTTTTCCTTAAGTGGTCTTTGGCCCCTACTGTTTGTTCTTCCCACATCCCCATAATCTGATATACCCCTGCCATCAAATTTAGTCCCTGTGGAAGCAGCTGTGATGTCAGAAGCAGAGGATTACAATGCTAGAAAAGCAATAAGCAGCAGGTGAATTCTGTAAAAAATAGTTTTCACATGGCTACTGATGATTTAAAAAAAAAAAAAACACACAAAACACAGCTCAGCATAGAAAGGATTTCAGATGCTTTCCTTGGGCCATGAATGACTCTGTCGACTTCTCTGATAGAGACTGGAACCAATCCACACCTTAAACAGCTCTCTGTGGCAGAGATTTCGCACACCCTCTAGTGGGAATTCTCAGAACAGCCTCTCCATTCATGTGTAACATACCAAGCCACCCACTTCTCTGCTGCTCCTACACTTTTTTAAAGCAGACAGAAGTGTGTTCAGCCAGTAAATAAGGTCTGAATCCTGTTCCATTTGCTCATGCAGGGAGCCCAGGTAACATAAGAATGGCTATCTGCACTGTCACAGCATCCAGGGTTGTCCCTGACAATCTTGTAAGGTTCTGAACACTCATTTCCCACAAGGAGGATACTGAAAATTCAATCTATCTTTTCCAAAGACCATCTTTGATGTTTTCTATCCTTTCCTCTCTTAAGAGTCTTACTGTAATCAGTTGGAATGGGAAAATAATTACTTTCTAGGTTGTCTTAATGAAAAACTTCACAAGTTTCAGTACTATTTGAAGAAGTGCTACAAATCTTCTCCCAATAATCATTCTAAAAAAAGAATGCATCCAGTCCCTATCATTCATGGGTACAAAGGCTATGCCTTTTAGATTAGTCAACTGACCACCCCATGGAGAATAATGTATATTAAAAGCTCCCATGTTGGTTCCCTATGAGAAAATGTTCTCAAGAGGTATGAACATTAAAATCTCAATATACAACTCATTGTGGGAACTATTCCCAAAGACCTTATATTCCCACACAGATAAAATGTCACAAGTATGATATAAAAATGGTATTTAGCTATATCACAGGGGGTTAACCACATATTAACTGCACTACAAACCTATTTGGTTTTAAAAGATCTCTCTCTAACACAAGATAACGTAGCTGGGATGCATTAGCTGGTAAAATTTGTCTAGAATTCTTTTGGGATCAGCTAACTTCCAAGTGAAGCTAACTGATAATAAGGCCTGAAATGTGGACAAGTGTTTTACAGCAGATTCTGTTAGTGTTTGGGGGTTCTTTTAAATTTGTTAAGGTTAGAGTGGTCACTGAGGTATACCCAGAACACAGGCCCTCTGTTGTTCCTGCCCCAGCTAGTGAGACCCCCACACCTATTGTGTAGGTGTGGTCATGCTTCACAGAGGATGCCACTTTGTAAAGCATGCTGTCCTACCCCTGCCAGCATGGAGGAAATGGGGGCACTCAGCAAAATGGCCTGCTCCACGCATGATACCAGCCAAGAGCATGTCCAGTTTTACATCACTGAGCACCAGACAGGGAACGGACCAGGCAAAACCAGGACTGTCTGGATTAAAGCTGGATGAAGGAGCTTAGTGAGGCTTTGTATTTAGTCTGTAAGGATTTTATACAAAGGCTAACAGGAATCTTTCCACTGACTTCAGTGCACACTGGATCAAGCCTCAAATCCAGTTCTACCACCACCAACAGGTATATGTTTCTTTGATAGTTCAGCAGATGGACGATGGCCCAACACTGGTTCACAGGCAGGTTCATGCAAGCTAGGAGGTTTGCCACTGGTTTCAATTAGATCAAGATAGGATGTTGATGGAGGTTCAGCATTAGCTTTAAATTATGTGAAGGCTGGATACAGAAATCTTGAATGCTTGGTGATGTGGACTTAAAAGCCTTCCCTGAAGAAAGGCATGAACGCTTCCCCTCCTTGGAGACATTATGTCAGCTAATTTCCAAAGGGGCAGCCGTGTTAGTCTAGTCTAGCAAAAAAAAAAAAAAGTCAGCTTCTGGAGTGGAGGTGTCCACTCCACGTCCAAAACCGTGTGGACTGAGAAGCTGGTAGGACTATATGGGCAGTGTCTTGGTTCATAGAAGCCCTGACTGGAGAACTGCCTGGCTCCACCGATCGGTCTGACCATGGTATTTAAGCCAAGAGGCACAGCAAGTTTGTCTGAGCAACCAGGTGATTTCCTGTTGTGGCTGGTGTGGCTTCTGCAGGTCTTTCACCCAGCCCTGTTTCTGATTTCTGCTCCAGCTTCTGGATCCTGCCTTCATGCACGCTCCCCTCATGCTCCTCACGCTCTGTGCTTGATCCTTGCCTCTGTAAGGCAGGCTTAGAAGCTGTGCCTAACAGCTTCGGGGGGGGGGGGGAACTAATCTGCATGGGTTTAGTATTTGCAGGACCACAAAGAATACATTAGTATATATACACTACAGGTTCAAGGCAATATAGGTAATGGTATTTGGGGTTGATCTGATCACAAATCTGTAATTATACTGAAGGGAAATATGAAATACTGTCTTTGGTGATATGCTACTCTCTGATTGTTCCAAATCTGTTTGGGTTAGTTAAAGGGTAAAAGCTACTCTTAGTTAAAAACAGACTTGTATGAGAAGCTACTGCCTGTTTCAGCCTGAAAAAGGGAGACAGGGGTGGGTTTGCATAACTACTTCTGGAGCTATGCTTGAGGCATTTGCCTGACCCCCACTGTCAAATGCTAGACCTGGCTGGGATACTTTTGAGGTCTTTCTTTCCTATTTAAATGGAAGTAGCTGGCTGCAGCTACCTGAGGTTTCACACCTGAAATCTCTGAGAGAGGCAAACTCTCTCTGAGCTGAAATCACTGGAGGAGCAGCAGATAGCATGACCAGCAGGCAGAGCCAGCAGATGGTGAGAGTGGCCAGCAGTGAGCTGGGTGGTGTGAGTGACCAGTGGGTGGATCTAGCAGACAGCGGGCAGAGCCAAGGGATGGTGCTAGTGGATGGAGTGAGTGACCAGTGGTTGGTGCTGGCGGACAGCTGGCGTGAAAGACACTCCCTACATTCCCTAGGGTTGGTTGGGAGCCTAGTTAGCACTGATTCTCCAGATCAGTGCTGATTTTGCTAGTGAGTTTACATGTGCTGCTATGATATGTGGGATCATGTTGGAAGCCTGATTAGCACTGATTCCCCAGATCGGTGTGGGATTTGCCATTAAGTCTTGTATGTTCTGTTATGCAGTGTGGGTTGTTGGGAACCTTGCTCTGTACTGATTTTCTAGATCAGAGCTGATTTCTGTTATTTGGCCTTTTACATTCTGTTTTTACTACTATTAAAAGTTCTGAATACTGCACTCAAACTTGTGCTTGCGAGCGAGGAAGCATCACCCTTTCAGGGTGCCCAGAGAATAGTGCATAATTTCCCAGAAGACTGGGCGAGGGCTCGAGCCAGTTGGTGCTGTAACATTACTTGGAAACCCCTAGACATAGAACCTGGCCCTTGTTCTGCCAGCCTGCCCTGGCAGAAGGGTTACACCTCTCTTCCAGTTTCTACCCTTACACGTCACCTCCAGTCCTCGGTTACCTGACCTCAGCCTCCAACTTCAGACCTGGTCTCTGGCTTTACTCTTGGTTTTTATTACTGATTCTGATAGGGGCTTGAGCCCTAGCTCTGGTAATTGGCAACTGACCCTGAGCTTTGTTCCCAGACTGGATGTTTGCTGTGACCACTAGGTCAGACAGTCTATATGCTGTTGCATAACAGCTTCTATCAAGGCAATATAACTAAACAGCATATACCAAGGGATCATCTAGCTACCAAACTGGGCACCAGACAGTGGTTACCAATGACAGTGATGATGTTAAAGCAAACATGCCTCATCAGAAAAATAGCGGCTGGAAGAATGCCTGCTAGCAGTAACCAAAAAATTATTTCTTATCCAACAGGACTTCCCACTGATTTCTAGATCTATCCAGGGCTGTCAAGCTGTAACTATCTGAATGAAGTCCATATTATAAAATTAAGTGAGATTTAAAATCTCTCATTGAAATACACAGCAGAAAGATCCTGTTAAAAAGAAAACCAAACTCCGATCTCTCATAACCTGAATGCAAAATGAAAGTCTCTTTCCAGTCAAGTTCAAAGTGGCAGGGAGATTGTTTATTATGTAAACACTTCCCACTAGCGTGCCTGAAAGGTAAATTAAGTGTAAAATAGACCCTGGATTAAATCAAAATGTGTTTTAAACTTAGTTCAGATCCATCCTTCAACACTTCTGTTTTTTGGCCTCATACTCAGCACTTGGCAAAAGATTGTACAATGTATGGGAAGATGATTTTATGACATTTTCCTGCACTGCATTCTGAGAATGGCCAAGATTTAGCCTCAGGGCTGTTGATGGCCCCCCCAAGGCAACAAATAATTAGGTGCAACTATAGTTTTTCCAGGTCTGGTACTTTCAAAACAAATTAATCAACACATATCTGCCTGAGACCAAATTACCACCAGTAAGGAGATGGCATTGTCTCCCCACTAGCAGCAGATGGTTGGAGGCATGGTTTTTGCTGGTTTTCAACTTTGCGGCTGATGCTGCATGAGGGTCTGTTGTCAGCAAGCAATCCTCCGGGGCTCCTACTCTATGGACTAGTATGATCATTTAGGGGTAGGCACCTTTCAGCTGAGGAGACAGCACTGAGGACACAAGCTCTTCAAATGGTTGACAAGTCACCACTGCCTCCAACTATTTAAAATCTAATTGATCAACTTAAGCAAACAGAAGGGGGGAGTGAGCAGGAAATACAATCTCTGCTTTTCTTTCTTTCTTTCTTGTCTTGGACAGTTTGTGTTACTACAATGCCTCAAACTGCTGTGTATGTATACTCTGTCACAGACTGATCTTGGACTTCTGAGGGCTCAAGCCCCAGCTCTGACCCGTACCAAGTTTTCCTTCTACTTCACAAGGCTCAGAGAGGTGGAAGCAGGTGACTGATAGACCTAAGCAATAAATCTGGATTGAGGACATACTGGAGGCTCTCCTGTAATCAGGGTGAGGGGAAGGACCAGCATTGACTCCCTGCTGAGGGGAATCAGACTGTTTGGAAACTTTTCCACATGGAAGGCTTCAGGAATTGATTGGTTTAGGAAGAGGAATTCCTGAAGGAAGCCAAGCCTGAGATGGAAGGTCAGGGCAGGATGATTTCCTACACAAGAATTGGACTATTATCCCATCATTACCAAGTGAAATCTGAGAAGGACAGACTGTGTGTTGAACTGAAAAACGGGAGGTAGTTGTACAGAAGAGACAAACTCGGGCAAGACAATCATTGGATGCCACAGTGATTAAACTGTGCCCTCACGCTGCTCAATACAACTGACTTAAGGTTTATCACGACTGGGGGGACAGACATGGGGTTACTCTAACAAGGATGGATACTGTATGCAGCCTGGTTGTTAGGATATTTATTGTATGCAAATTTTGGTTTGGTTTAATAAAGAAGAAAAACAAACAGGAGATGAAATAATTTTTTTGAGATAAACCACCCCCAGTAATACTTAAGGTTGTTAAGAGACAATCCTACTCCCTAGCTCCATCCAAGTGTAAAGCTGGTTTTGCCACACAGGGCCAAGGCTAGGAACCAGCAGAACAAAAGGTTCTTGGGTGGCTTAAAAAGTGACTCTAAGGAGGCAGCTGCTGAGATGGTTTTGAGGAGCTCTTCAGACTGAGACCTCTAATAGGGACCAAAACCAAGTTTTCTTTCTGCAGCTTTTTTAACCTTTTTATGCCAGGGATACAATCATCTACAAAAGCTTAGAAGATGGTTTCAAAAAGCCTATATTAACGTTCACATTTTCTGTTAAATTCTTTCTCACACCATGAACAGAATAGTGGATGTTCCTGAAGAGCAAAGAAATTCAGCAATAAATGACACATCCCGGGGGTCCTGTTCCAGTTGGCAGCCCAAAGGAAACCCTGAGCTTGCTCAGCCCTCAACCTGCAGGACTATAGCCCCTTGTAGTGTTTGGTTGGTGTAGAAAGATAAAAGCCTACTGCTGCTGCCAGCTGATAGATTTGCCCCATGTAGTCAAGTGCTGAAGCGCCTGTGCTATCAGCCTTCCTGCTCTTGGGGCATCCCCAGTGCTGACCCCTGGAGACCAGATGTGGAGGGGCCAGAGGCAGCAGATGTGGGGGTGACGTGCACGCTAGACTGAATCCGGGCCAGCCCCATGAATGGGGCACTGAACCAGTCACGTGGCTGGGGCTGGGAGGCGGGACTCACACAGAAGCCAGGAGTGGAGGAGGAGGAACTCCCAGCCCCAATCAGCACTCCCTGCTGCCAAACACCCGCGCTGACGTAAGCGAGAGACGCACCAATCCGGGACGAGTACGCCGCCATAGCCGTGAGGGGCAGCTGCCCCTCTGCGGGCGCCGCCATCTTTGTGCGGGGCGCCGCCCGAATTAACCCCCCTCAAGCGCCGCCATCTTGGGAAGCAACGCTACCGCTCGCGCCACAAACTTACCGAAGTCTCTTTTTAATACCGTGAACCGGCGTCAGAAGCCGCCGGCCGGCCGGGAAGGGAGCGGACGCTCAGTCAGCGCGGTTTGTGGAGAAGGCGGACGGTTGTGGTGACTCCGCCCCCTCCGTCGAGTTATCACTTCCGGGTCACCCCTGACCTCTGCCCTCGTGACCCGGGCCTCTGCCTTTTCCGGTGTCGGGTGCCCGAGGAAAGACGAGCGAGTAAGTGGCGGTGGTGGGGGGCCGCTGCCATCCGCCTCCATCCTCCCGTGCGGGGCCCTGCGCGGGCCTGGGCCGCCCGCAGCCGGCCTGCCCGGGGCCTGCCCTACTGCTGTGGGGCCCCGGCCGTGGCGAGCCCCGTCCCCCAGCGGAGGCGCTAGGCCGCGGGGCTGGGCCGCAGCCCGAGCGCCCTGCCAGCGGTTGCCATGGGGCAGCTGTTGTGTGATTGGGGGGAGGCGACCCTGAGACAACTGACCTGGCTGTGCCCCCCACCCTGGGGTGCGGGGAGCCCCGCCACGCCTTTCCCTGCCTGCTCGTTGGCAGAAAATTTAAAAAAATGATGAGGTGGCCCAGGTTAGTTTCGGGCTTGCGGCTGGCACTGTTGGGATGCTGGAGCCAGGCTCCCTGAGCCCAAGAAATGGGCTGCGGGTATCTGTGGATACGGCTAGAATGGGGATGGCCACGTATTTGCAGGGCGCTAGCTCCGTGCAGATAAAAATAGGTGGATCCCTATCCGAGCTGTCCCTGAATTCAGTCGCTGGTTGTGCGTCCAGCTCTTGGCTTTAAGGGAGGCAAACGAGCCTGTCTTCGCTTAACAAACAAGGAGTTCTGTGGCGCTTTCAAAGACTAACAGATTTGAAGTCTTCGAAAGCACCCCGGGATTCCTTGTTTGTTTTGCTGAATTAGACGGACAGGGCTGCCCCTTCGCATCGTGTCTCAGTTTACCAGTTTGTGGAATGGGAATAATACCGTACCGATTTGGCCCTTGAAAGTGGTGCCGTTTGTTTGAGCATCCACTCAGACTGGGGCTCAGTTGTGCACATCGTATACATGTAATTACAGGCCTGCACGGATGCAAATAATTGGATCTGCATCTGCATCTGCAAGAAATGGTCCACAGATGTCTGTGTTATATCTGCAGATGTAGATATGATGCGGAGATCCGCATATTTGCAGGGCTCTAGCTCCGTGCAGATAAAAATATGTGGATCCATATCTGACTTGTGTCTGCAAGAAATGGTCCGTGGATAATAAAGCCAGTTGGCTCTTCAGGTTGTTTAACGTAATTAAATATGAAAAGTGACCCTCATGTTCTTCAGAAGGGTTAAGGGAGAGGGTTGTGCTGATGAATCAGTTGCCTGGTCCTCTTTAGTCTCAAAGTGTCCTGTATCCCAAACTGTAAATAGATTAGTAGTGCATGTCTCATTTGTATCACTTAGTAGCCAGTTCAGCTGAAAAATGCCTGCTGTGTTGATCTAAATACCCTTAAAAATAACTTCCTGTCCATAGCAATGCGAACAAACCAGAGGCACGTATGGCTCCTGCGTAGGTCCAGGGAGAGAACCACCTTTATCGTGCCTCTTCGTGACAGCCCCTCTACCTGCTCCCCTCTAACTGATGCTCCTGTTCCTCCTCAGAAATGGCACCGCGTAAGGGTAAGGAGAAGAAGGAAGAGCAGGTCATCAGCTTGGGACCTCAGGTCGCCGAAGGGGAAAATGTGTTTGGCGTCTGCCATATCTTCGCTTCCTTCAATGACACTTTTGTCCATGTAACTGATCTCTCTGGCAAGTGAGTACTGAATGTTGGTGGCTTCAATACCACAGAAGGCTTTTTCAGCATTTGTCTTCCCTTGGTACCATCCTTACAAGTCTTTAAAGTTGAAATTGTGCCTGGGTAACAGGTTTTTTGGTTCCCTGACTCAAGCTCTTTTCACTCACCTTATCCTAGTTGTACGGTACGGGTGAAGTCTGTGCCTGCTGTATGTGGATACCAGTATCATCGCGTGCACTTATGGACACTTCTAGGGCTTGGCAACAAGAGAGGGGACTGCACCGGGTTCAGTGAAATTGCCTTACTCCTTTAGCAGAAAGACACGTATCAAAACCCTTATTTTGGTTTGAGGGGCTTATTTCAACACAGCTTAAGTAGGCAAGGAGTCAGTTTAAGCTAAATTGATGCAACTTGTGCTTGAACTGAATTATGCAGGGCTTTGAATCTGACTTCAGAGTAGAACTTGAATTAGTATTCAGAGGAGCCATAGGGTTTACATCTGACACTTTTCATGTTGCTGCTTACAAAACAATCTCATTCAACCACAAGTCACTGATGCTCAGAATTCCATGGCCAGTATTAGTCAGGTCTGACTGGATGGTGATATGGTTTGAACATGAACCTGTGAACCTATTTGGGCACTTAAGTGACAATAGGAAAGGTTTGTAACGGGTTTGAATTGAAAATTTTTGGGCAGTCTTTCATCATCTTCACTTTTTGCTCAGTGGCTGAGACTTAAAAGTATATCTGTGAAATATCTGTATGAGAAAGTTGCACTGATCTGAATTTGTATGATTATAAGCTGATTAATTTAGGTCTGTGGATAGCTAGTTAAACCTGTGCAAAAGGCTGCATGGAGACATTTATTTTGGTTTAGCATAAGCCAACTGGGAACAATTTAACTCAGAAAAAAAGCAGTGGTAAAATATGGTAAGTGCCCACACAGGGTTTTGCGTCCATTTAATGAACTTCATATTTTATACATTGAACCAGTGCAACTTCTGTATGTAAAAAGGCCCTGCTCCCTTCAGAAGCAACCTTAGAAAGAGAGGTGGAAGGGTGAGCATTGGATCTAGTAAGCCAGATTCATGTGACTCCAAGTTGTCACGTGGCGGTTTATGAACTGGGAAATGTATCAATTAAATCATTTTGGTTTGAATCTCCTGTTTCTCTATGGCCTGGAGGCTGTGATCAGGCTCTTTCCTGGCTTTTTACAAAGAGGTGTATTGCCTTTCCAGGGAAACCATCTGCCGAGTGACTGGTGGTATGAAGGTGAAGGCCGACAGAGACGAGTCTTCGCCCTATGCTGCTATGTTGGCAGCCCAGGATGTTGCCCAGAGGTGCAAGGAGCTGGGCATCACAGCCCTTCACATCAAGTTGCGAGCAACAGGTGGAAATAGGTACGTATGGCAAGCTCTGCTTCAACACGCAGAAATGTCATACGACGGTGGGCTTGAGCTTGGATCCTGTTGGTGACTGAATGCTAAGTCACGCTCATCAGATGGCCCACGGTAAATAAACAAGGAATTTGGTGGCGCTTTTAAAGACTAACAAATGTATTTATTGCATGAGCTTTTGTGGGAGAGAATACCACTTCATCAGACATTTGAAGACAAAGTGGGATATTCTCCACGAAAAGTCACGCGATAAGTAAATTCATTAGTCTTTAAAAGCGTCGTAAGACTCCTTGTTTGTTTTGCTGAACTGGACTGACAGAGCTCCCCCTCAGAAACCAGAGGAAATAAGGGTCTTGCAGATTTACACAGTCCTGCAATCTCACTTCACTGGTTGCTGTCACAATCTTAATATTGGCAGCTGTTGTGTAGCACTGGTGTTGAGTGCAACGGTGAGTGAACTTGTGTCTCGGATATGCCCTAGCATTATTTGATTCTGTGCATCTTTGCAGACTTGTTGGATTTGTCGTGTGCTGGCGAGGTCTGTTCTGTTAGTGTGTGTACACTTGGTTTCTCAGACATGAAAACCCTGGTCCACTGACTTGGTACTCAGTTCAGCTCTGACCTGAAGGTGCTGTGCTCATATACGCTGTTTTTTAATATTTTAAGGACCAGTTTGATTGGGAAGATGTTGGTCATTCAACATAGGAATGACATTATATTGTGAATCCAATTGCAATTAACTGAATACCTATTTACTGGTGGGTCACAGGAATCTGATTTATCCTACAAAATGTAGCTCCACTACTTTTTCAGCAAACTTACAGGATGCTTGTTTCATATTGTTCTTGGTGGGGAACCCCTACTGTATTTGTGTAACAGCTAGAAGGATACCCTGATATTCAGCTTTCTCAACATCTCTTCTGTCCCCTTGCAAAGGGGAGCAACTGCTGTGTAAATGCAGAATCGAATTAAAGTACATTCTGATAACTTTTACTGTTTGTGGCATATAAATGGGTTAGACAAAGGAGGGAGCATCCAAAAAGTTCTGCTGTGTTCATGTTCTGGATAAAGGGTAAAAATGCATGGCTTAAAATCTTAATATTCTGTTGCGTTTGTTTCCTTGTGAACTGTGTGTATTCAGCTTCATCTGTTTGAAAATGCTTCTCTGACCTGACCTGTTCCCTTTCTTATTTCTAGGACCAAGACTCCTGGACCTGGTGCCCAGTCAGCCCTCAGAGCTTTAGCTCGTTCCGGAATGAAGATTGGGCGTATTGGTAAATGTGGTGTACTAATGGGGTATTTCAGATAAATTATGGGAAATTAGTATCTTGTCCCTGCTTCATAAGCTCTGTCACCACACAGACACTTCACAGATGCTTCTGATGGTATTTAATAACCTGAGTTACATGATGGCTGGATCTGAGATTTACTCTGTTTGCTCAGATTTGGCCATCAGGCATATTGGAACCAGCCTGGTCACTTGTGCCTTTTCCCTGAGGGTTCTGAGTTTTTTAAATGTGATATTTATGTGCCTAGAGGAACTGTAGCACTTGCAAAGTAAGAAGAATGCTATGATTATCTTGGGTGAAAGTCCTAAAAGCTGCTGCCAGAAATGCATTTGGCTCCTTGCTGGACAAATGAACAATGCAGGCAGTGGTTACATGTTGAGGCTGGGGAAGCCATGTGACCATCAGCCTTGCTTTCCTGTGATGGTCTAGGTTACCTTTCCCCACCCATTTCAGTGTGGATTTTCCATATTTTAAATGTCAGAAATGTGTAAGCCTGCCAGGGACTATTCAACAGGCATACCAAGTATCATATTGTATACCCACATGCCATTTCCTAAGCCTGCCCCTTCCAAGAAAGACTTGGGTGATGTGTGAGGAAGGTGGCTGAGGCAAGTACATGTTGATTTGGCCTTATAATGCCCTTGAGCACTCCAGGTGGCGTAAAAAGTTCTCTTGCCTCATGTTCTGCATTAAATCCTCTTACTGTTGGTGCTCAGTCTTACTAAAAGCTGCTTGTGTGAGGATAAGTTGTTAGTCTGTGAAACCAAGGCAGCATTTCACTGCTGGAGTCAGCAGTCTGCAGGGATCTGGATGTGTCATTTATCCAGGGATCAGTTACTCCATTTTCTGTGCCCTGGCAAACTCTTGAAAGCAGTCTGCAGTCATGAATAGTAACCTGTATGTTTCTTTCCACAGAGGATGTCACCCCCATCCCCTCCGACAGCACTCGCAGAAAGGGTGGTCGCCGTGGTCGTCGTCTGTAAACAGTGGCTGGGTTTTGTTTCATCATTAAACCTCTCAAAAGATTTTCTGTTCTCATTGGTGTGTTCTCTTAACACAAGCTGTAGTCAAAGGGCTAGCATTCTGTGCTGTGTGTCCTTGGTTGTCGTTTGAAAGCCATGTGGTGGTGGTACCTTGTTTTTTATGGAACCGTTTTAACACGAATAGCATGATCTCTGAGGCTGGGTTTCCTGTTTATGCTGGAAGATCTCCGTTCTTATTTGACTGACAGAGCCATTTAAAAGTACTTTGAAATTACGATTCCTGCAGACATGCTGTAGCATGTTACGCTTCCAGTTACGTTTCTGTGGAAAATGACTCCTCTCTTCCTAGTAAGCCTGTGCTCCTACTGCAAAGCATGCTCTACACTAATGCCTGTCATGGCTATATGGAACGCATGCTGTTATCTTTGTTAAATGTATGTACCAGTGTCTGAGCAGGGAGAAGGCGGAGAATGTGACTTCCTACCTTATGTGACTCAAACCTCACGCCATACTGATAGATGTTTCGCTTCTTTTGCTGGCTGTTTTTAAAGTGTGAAGGTAATCTTACAAATGTCATCAGCCAAAGTGACATTCCTTGGCTCCGTGAGAATTAGGGTTATTTCCAAAATAGCTTCTGATACTTTTTACTGAATATGCATAGCAAGTACATCCTCTAATGCAGGAACTCTAGTATCGTTGACTTCTTGCACTTGCATTAGAATATCCCTTATTTTGAAATTGCATTTTGTGCTCTCACAAGCCTGGTGCAGATCACTATGATACTTGGACTACAAGCATGTTGCAGAGAGATGGTGGATTTGACACATAGTTGTGACAATGGGAGCTCTTTTGGTTTTAAGAGGTAGTTACAGCATTCATTACTGTGGGGGGAAAAAAGGAGTCTTGAACAGAGGATTCAGATTTGAAGGAATGAAGTTTTGATTCTTCCTCCCACTCACTAGCAAACATTAACAGAAGCTACGTGCCTTACTAAACAAATACCTCTTAATCTTTTTTGCCACCAGCAAAAGCAGTATAGCAAACTGCTGGTTTTCCACTCCAGTGAATCTTATGCTTCTGCTGCCTCTTGTGGGTCAGGGCATCTTCAGTTCCCCTTCCTCACTGTAATGGAACTTTCCTCTAGCACAGGCATGGGCAAACGGTGGCTTGGGAGCCACATGTGGCTCTTGAATGAAAAGGTGTGACTCGCAGAAGAACGTCAGCAAATCACTTTAATTGGTAAAAATATATGGCTGTATGCCTCAGTGCAGCTCTTGAAGGTCTAATTATCAACTTGTGTGGCCCTTCAGTTCCATAAGTTTGGCAAAAATAACCAGGAGTCGTGTGGCACTTAAAGCTATAACAGATTTATTTTTCGCATGAGCTTTCGTGGGAGAAAATCCCACTTCGTCAGATGCTTCGAAGATGGGTGAACACAAAGTGAGATTTTTCTCCCACGAAAGCAAAAAATAAATCTGTTAGTCTTTAAGTGCCACACGACTACTTGGTTCTTTTGCTGGACTAGACTAACATGGCTATCCCCTTGGAAATTGACAAAAATCCATAAGTTTGGCCACCCTGCAAGTCTAGCATGGCTCCATGGCAAAAGGAGGGTGGTAGGGACAGGGGCCAACCCCCTGCTCCAGGGCCCAATGAATTGCAGCTGTGCGCTCCAGACTCTCAGTCCAGTCTCCCCTAGGCTGTCTGTCCCCCCGCCCCAGCACCATTCAGTTTCTTATTCTCTCCCTCATCTTGCTTGGATGGCGTTTCTTTACTGAGGCCCCTGTGCCTGGGGAATAACTAGTCCTGCTTGAGCAAGGTTTCCCCTCCTGGGCTTGGTACCTTCCTCCAAACTCAGCACAGCACTCCTGCTCTAGCTGAGCTGTGTCTGGAGCAGGGGAGGTTATCAGGCAACCCGCTGGGTCTTAATTGCACTTTAGTCTTCCCGGCTAGTCTGCAGGGAACAACACGCTGAATATTCTAGGGCAGGGGGTCTGCCATCTGCCTGCCCCTACCCAACCCTCATCAGGTGCTAGGAGTGGGCAGCTCCTTTTCTCTGCTGGACCCACCCCCAAGCTGGGGAGCAAGGCCAGCAGGGGACCAGGAGCCACTTTGGCATGGGTGCTGGCCTCTGTTCTAGGGCCTCCATAGCTCTCTTCTGTCACTCTTCCCTTGATATCTTGCAGCAAACAAGTACATTAACAGGGGCTGTGCACCTGAGCCACAGACTTGAAAGCTCAGATTCCAGAGCCACTATTATGTGGCAAATTCAAAGTAATTTAGGTGGCTGAGAGTTGTTACACATGAGGGCCTACGTGTTGGAGAGATGGGTTCACAAATTGAGTGTTATGTGGGACCCAGGCCTGCCTTTGAATCTTTCTTTACCTTTGGGAATGAACCTAGGAAGATGGAGCTACTTCCACATACAGCCTTGCCAGCTTTGGATCTGAGCCCTGCTCTCCTCTAATGGTTTGTCTTTGGCCTCTCTTTCCCCCAAATGCTGGCAAGGGCCCCTTTGTTCCAGGACGAGAGAAGTTTTGTCCCATTCCCAGACTAACAGGATAGAAGTAGTTCTGAATCAACAAGCATGTGGCATTGCATGCAGCACTTTGTGGTTCTGCTTTGACACCCAACTCACTGTGTCTCCCTTTACACAGCAGGGCCTGAGATTTAAATGTTGAAGAGGTCCTTAGAACTGAAACCATAGCTGGGCTTTGTTTTTGTTAGTAACCTTTGTTCAAAGACAGACCCTTTGTCCTGACTTAGAGACACCCCTGCTTTGGGAATGGCCTGCTTGCACTGCCATCTAGCCTACTGTCTTTCTTGTGAACTGTTATCTTAAGAGCCAATATTCTTGGAATTCACCTTTGCGTGAAACATCTCTTGCCTGGATGGATGCTAGCGTGTCCCCTGCCATAGCCACACTATCCGTGTACCCATGATGCAGTAAAAGTTATAATGGAGAGACTTTCAGAAATAGGTTTTGCTCTGTTCTGCAGTTCTATTTGTAGGAACGATCACTAATTTGCTGCATTTGAGGTTGTCTCCCCTCAATTCTGCTGTTGGGGAACCAACCAAGGCGTGAAACTGATACTGATGCCATTTCAGCCAGTGAGAATTAGACATGGGCTGATGTCTGAGGTTACCAGGCAGAAGGGTTTCCAGGAAGAACAGAACACTAGATGTGCTCAAAGGAGGCTCCAAGGGCTGTTGTCTTTTACCCTTTTTTTTGAAAAAAAGGATAAACTAGTTAATATTTCTAGACCTGCCGCTGTTACGGATGTGAGGCTTTGTAATCACTATCCTATCAGACAGTACCTGACCAGCCTTCCTCATGGAAATATGACAATCCCCCACACATACACCAGGCCATATGGCTTGTTGGCTTTGGAATTAAAATGTGTATCACATGTAATTTCAGCCATTCTGAAATTCATTGTGCAAAAATGCTTTCCCCTTTTCCAACCAGCTCTTTGTGCCAGTTACTTAGGAACTGTTCCCAGCTGCCATAGAATTACTATTGTTTGGTGTTAGAGGTTATATGAAGCATCTAATTAACAAATGGCTAAGACTCTGGGATTCTGCACAGTAGTTCTACTGCCAAAGATGTCTTGGGTTTTTAAATGTACCTTTGATTTGGAGACATGGTTTTGGAGTGCATGAATGTCTGATCCGGTA
The DNA here is from genome assembly GCA_007922195.1 of Podocnemis expansa. NCBI lineage: Eukaryota > Metazoa > Chordata > Testudines > Podocnemididae > Podocnemis > Podocnemis expansa. Next base: position 5,858,780 of record ML682007.1, read on the forward strand.
CAGAAATTTGTTTCTAATAAATAATCTGGTGTGTATACGCAGCAATAGAATTGTAGAGTTACTCAGAAGTTGAATAGGAATTGTTGCCATTTGGCAATGGGGAAACTAAGGCATGAGAGCCGTTAAGCTGCTTGCACACATTGAGTTGGTGAGCCATGGTTGTCAATCCAAAACAGAATCCAGGTATCTGCAGTGAAGCTTGTAGGTGCAGTGTTTGACAATCAAGGTTTAAATGCTGGGTGTTCATAATCCCCTTGTTTTTCCTTCAATAAACTGTGGGAAAGAGATTTCAAAGGAACTGAGTCCATGAGCTGATTGTGCTGATTGTGGGAGGAGCAGAGGGATGTTATTTAGACCTGCTGAGTGAGTTGTACATCAAGCGAGCTGTGGATTGGTTACCAAGTTCTTGTTTTGTGTTTTGAGGGTAGTGGCGATGGCTCAGATGAAAACATCCATGCGTTATGGTGTCCCTGCAAATCTAGAAAAAGGAACTTGCTCTTTATTACACTTGAGGGTACTGATGGTAAATGGGAATACTCCAGGCCTGAAGCATCTTACCTGTCTTATTACTAGGATCCCAAGTCAAAGATCAGGCCCCCCCTTGTGGTAAGCGCTGAACAGACAAGGAACAAAGATGACAGAACACCCAATCTACAACTAAATAATTAGGGGCCACATGCAGTCACTGCCACCTGCCCTCTGTGCTGGCCCAAATGGCACTCATCTGCATTGCAATGTACCCACTCATGCCTTGCGTCTGTGGAGTTGGATGGGCAATTCTGTTCCTAGTCTAGCCCGTTGGCCATACGCTGTGCTGCCTTGCCCCTGGAGTGGCTAAGAGCGATGCTAGCTTTCATTTTCCAATTGCACTGAGGTGTCCTTTTGGATCAGCCTCCCACAGAGCTATGGAAACCCCAGCGAGCGGAAGTAGTGAATGAGGAAGAGGAACCGAGTTGCTGGGGGGTTCCTGTTTCTGTCAGGATATTCTGCAGAAATCTGGGCTGCTCTGAGCTGCCTGTCTAATCTGGCCTTGCTGGTCTGGCATTGTCACACGGTCATCTGTCAATCCTGGGGAGTGAGCCTGGCTTCAGCAACTGGTCCCATCAGCATTGTCTGGATGAGAAAGAAGTCCAGTGACTAAACTAACCACATGAGCAGAGCTCTTGAAAACATGTTAGCCAGTGCTACAGCTGTAATGATATCCACTCCCCATCCAGGATCCTGTCAAAGCTGACAGGAACACAAGGTCAGGCCTGGTTCTATACAAACAGGAGATCCAGGCGACACAGCAAGTTCCTTGGCACTCGTCAGACGAACGTCCCAGCACCCCATTGTGGGAGCTATGTAGAGCAGCTATGGAGGAGACATAAATTAGAGGGAAAGATCCCACAGCCCTGGAAGGACCATCAATCTTTTTGTCTTGCCTCCGTATATTCCCTCGGTAGTTTCAATTGAATACAGATTCCAAATATATCACTGGTAGAAGTTATTCAAACAGTGCTGAAGTGTGAAGAGGAAAGAGTGCTCCTGTCAAAGGAAGATGCATCAAGTGCACCCATTCCCAGGAGAGGGCTTGCTTGGATTTTCAGCCCTGCATCCAGTTGACATTGCTGGCCATTGCTAATTCAGTTAATTTGTTCTCTCTCAAGCCCTCTTTACGCACTGTCTGATGGTGTATGTGCAGCACAAAGCCATAGTCCTTTGGCTTCAATGGGAGTTGGATTGCATCCTTAACCGCTGGTTTCCACCCTCCTCATAGCCACGTTTCATGGGTGGGTGAGGTGCACTCTCTGTCACTAAGGTGTCACGTGCTTGAATGTTCATTCCTGCTGGAATTCCATTTAAAGTAACCCTGGCATCATTTAGGCCTCCAGGATCCATGACTGTGCAGGCTGATTAAAGTATGTATGAAATCCTGGGTCACTAACTGCCAGGCTAGATTTCTGTGTCCTTTTGTCAAAAAGCTCCTGACAGCCAGAAAGCCCACTGTGTTTGCTGCTTCTACTGGGGAACCACAAAGCCTATCTTTATGTTGTGTAAAACAAACAAGGGGTCCTGTGGCATCTTAAAGACTAACAATGTGTGTCTTAGGACAGGTTTAATAACAATATGTTGAGATCCTCTGCTAAAGGGTGCTGTAGAAGTGCAAATATAATTAGTGTACATTTTTTAAAAAATAACTTCTTAATGCAGCATTGATAGATTTTAGGCCCAGGATAATTGCAGTTGCTACTCAGCATCCACTTTGATATGGGATATTTTGTTCTTATGCCTTAGCATGGGGGGAGGGTGAACCACCATACAAAATCCATATCCATACTGGGCCGTGCGTGCCTGCGTCTGGGTGTGTGCTGCCCAAATGATGTTTTCTAAGCCAGTTATAAAACACGAACGCCTTGACATCCCTGTGTTTGAAATCTCCTAAGTCACTTTACTGTAATTCTCTGATTTGATTTCTGGCATCTAAAACAGATTGCTCACAGAAATGCTCCAGTTGTTCCTGTTTGAATGTGTAATCCCTGAATAAATGTCATGATGCTGATCTTAGTGTTCAGTGCCCTGATGCCTGCTCAAACTAGATGGATTGCAGTACATCTTGGGGTATTAGAAAGTTAATAGAAAATACTGTTTTGCATGTGCACAAAACATGGCTTATAAATTCTGATAATATAAGAGCCAGTGCTGCAAAGAGTGACTTACATGAGTAATCCTTACTTCTGCGACCAGTCCTGCTAGCCTCTGTGGGGCTTAGCACAGTATGTTCTTATCCCTGTGAATAAGGATTTGCAGCAATTGCCTCTTACCAAACCAAATCTCTTCAGACAAGTCAGTTTTATTATTTCTGGCAAAAGGCTGGATTTTCCAAACCGCTTAGCACTCACCAGTTTTCCATTGCTGGGGTGCACTTCTCAAAACCTGACTACATTATATAGAGGTCTGGGAGCAGCACAGTGTCCTGTAAAATCTAATCCCAAATCTCAGGCAAGTTGAAGTAGGGAAAAGAAGTCATTTTAAGTGATATGGTTGCAAAAAGTCATTTGCACCTACTGTAAATATTTCCCCCAAACCTGGACAGACTGAAATGTTAGCCATGTGCTGAGAGAAAATGGGGGAGGGTTCAGCCCCAAGGCTAACTTATTTGAAAAGTAGTGAGTAATTTTAAAATTAACTCCCACCTGGCTATTAGACCCCTAGCATGTAAATGAGCATGATATAAAGAGTAACTGGGTGTCTCCTTAGTGCTGAGCCATTTAAATTTAGGGTGACCAGATGTCCCAATTTCGTAGGGACAGTCCCAATATTGGGAGCTTTCTCTCATATAAAACAAACAAGGGGTTCTATGGCACTTTTAAAGACTAACAAACTTATTTATCAAATGAGCTTTCGTGGGAAGGAATCCCACTTTGTCAGATGCTTGTAAATTGAGTCTGTAAATTCCCCATCTTTAAGTGTTTGACAAAGTGGGATTTCCTCCCGCAAAAGCTGATGCAATACATAAATGTTAGTCTTTAAAAGTGCCACCAGACTCCTTGTTTGTTTTGCAGAACTAGACTAACGCAGCTACCCCTTTGGAACTTTTCTTATATAGGTGCTGGTACCTCCACCTCCATTCCAGTTTTCCACACGTTCTCTGGTCACCCTATTTACATTTCCCACAAATAAATTTTTTGCAAGAGATAGGATTAAAGTATGTAAAAACTAAGGGCCCAATTCTCAGCTAGTGAAATATGGTTTAACTCCACTGAAGTCAATGGAGTGATACCAGCTTATGCTGGCAGAAGAGCTGGCCCCAAAAGTCAAATTCTGCCCCAAAATGCATGTGCAGTGGTCCCAAATCCACAGCTTGCAGGGAAAAAACTGCCAAGACATTATATGCATCTCTGAATATGCTCAGGGCCCCTCCATGTGTATTTATGTAAAATAACAGAGTTCAAAATTCATCTGGATTCAATGTCAGCTCTTATGTTGCAGAGCTGCTCTTGCGAGGGAATATCTTGCCCCTCTCGTCCTGAATGTTTTTGTACATCACAGGCTAACTTCTTATGTTAAGGGATCGGTTCCACCTTGTGTTCACAGTCGCTCGGAGAGCTTTTCCAGACCTGAAGAAAAGCTGGGTGTAGCTTGACCACTTCTTGCCCCCAGATGCTGGCCCAGTAAAAGATTCGTTCACCCACTTGGTCTCTTTTCTGTGTCCACTGGGGATTTTGCATTATAGGCAATGAGAGAGCTCTCTGCCAGTTCATCCGCTCACACAACTCTGAGCTGAGGTCTGGGCATCCAAAGGCTTGCCTAGTAACAAGTGATGCTTGCTGAGTGGCCAATAGGATTATTTCTGAGTCCACACCTGAAATCAGAGCCAAGGCTGACCAGTCCCTGTATCTGGATTAGGGTGGGTTGGCTTATGGGTATTTCCAATGATTGATGCTTGGTAACTTTCACTTCCTCGTTTTTGTGCTTTGAGAAGGTTCAAAGGAACAAGAGCGACTTTTCAGCAGCCCCTTTGCTGCAGAGCAGAAGTCAGCAAGAAGGAGAGAGGCACCATGGAGGAAGACAGGCGTGATCTGATCTCCAACCATGAGCCAACTCCTGAGGTCGTCTCTGCCCCAGGATCTGGAGCACAGCGGTATTTGTCTCCTGTTTTCAGTCTCCTTTTATGAGTATTTCTGTGGGTGGGGTGAAGTGGGACAGGTACTCAAAGCGGAGCAAGACGGTGGGCTCAGCTAATGTAAGGAAGGGGCATTAAGTTCCCGGTGACTCCAGCAACTCATCACCGTAGCCTTGAGCTGCAGAGAGGCTTGTGCTAATGGGTGTTTCAAGGAGAAATGGGTTCTTCAGTGACGGCCCTGAGCAGGCTCCCAAGCAGGGCTTGTGTGTTGAACTTTATCTTCCCTTCTCTCTCCTGGACCCTCTTTACCTGCTGTTAACAAGTGGGAGAGGATGCTAGGACAGCCAAGGATCGGGGCCTGGCTGTGTGACACCTTGTGAGGTCTGTACAAGGATGTCCCACCCTGCTGCAGTCCCTTGCTACCAAAAAGGGGGGTTGGAAAGCTGTTTGCCCTTTTCTCCTTGCCCCTCACTGCGCAACTCTCTCGGGAATCTTTGGCCCCATGGTAACTAAAGCCCGACATAGGAATGGTGCAAAATCCTTTTGAATTCTGGGCCAGTGGTATTTATGCCCTGCTCTATCCTTATCTCCACACCCTATGTCCCAGCTCCAACATCCTGTTTATACACAATTCTGAGTACCGAATACACCCTTGTTTGACCAGCATGTGCCTTGGAGCCAAGAGCAGCAGACTGGACCCCACTTGTCTGTAATGTGTACACAGAGGACAGGTCTATGGCAGCACACGTCTGACCTGTGAACCAAGCTATTCCCAGGCTATGTTTTTAAATAATTGCTTTTATTCCATACCTTGGGTGGCCCTTTTCTGGAAACTCTCCCCTGGAGAATGCAATCTAGCTGCGTAGTCCCGCAGCTTGGGCAGTACAACTTTATTTGGTGCCCAACTTCCACTTTGTGCTAACGATTCTGTTCTTTAATATTTGTGCAATTCTGCTCCCACTGAAGCACTGCTTGGATCCGATTTTTTGAGCTGCCCTCCCTCCTGCGTTTGGCTGTCCCTGCCCCTCCCGTTTGTATTAGTAAACAGGATCCTGGTGCGAAGGCTTGGAGAAGGAAGGGCTTTCTCCCCTGGTTTTCCAGCATTGCTGAATTTGTGCAAATCAAGCCCCAGCACCTTAGCCCTGGGTAATGCCCTATGGAGCCGCAGAAGCTGTCTGTAACTCACACAAATACACCGCCTCCTGCCAATGAGAAACCAGATCTCTGATGACATCATAAGTTGCCAGGCAGGCAGGTTTGCAGGAGGCTCAGTGCAGGAATAAGATGAGACTGGAAGAAGCTGCTGGGTCCAGGTTCTCAAACTGGGGGCACCAGGCAGAGCCCTTCAAAGCTGGATGGCCAGAGAGCAGCGCCTGCAGGCCAGGGGCCCAGCTTTGAACACAGCGCTGTCCCCAGCATCAGCACAGAAGTAAGGGGGGCAGGACACAGGGGTGTGTCACAGCCTGAAATATTCTCAAAGGGGGTCTCAGCACAGAAAATTTGTGTTAGGTCACTGAGTCCAGTCTCATGCTATTGCAGGCAGCCCTGCCCTAAAATCCAAGTGAGCACTGGTAACAGAGACCCTGATCCAGCTCCCACAAAACAAGCAGGCCTGGATCAGCCCCAGGCTGAATTACTTTTTATGTCATGGCGTGCGCCCGTCCTGCAGAAGCCGCAGAGAAAGCGTATACACATAGCATATGTCCTCCGAGCAATGGGCCCGATCCAGCAAACCCTTATTTGAGTAGCCTTTGCTCACGTGAGTAGTTCCATTGACACCAGTGGGACAACTCAGGGGAGAAGTATCAGGTCCGTAGCGAGACAACATGTTTAGCACAACACTTCCTGGAAGACTTGCATTATGCTTTATTCTTTACTGGCTTCAGCTCATCTTCCGTTTGCAAATCTTGCCATCCAGTGTGTAACTGAAGGTTGCTCCAATCCATCTCTGATCAATTTAGCTGCTTTTCTAACGCACCTCCTTTCCCTCACAATGAAACCTGCTAAGAATGAAGGCCAGGGACAAAAAGAGGTAGTGTGCAAAACTTGGAGCTTCTAATAGGTTGGTTTGTGAATGACCTCGTCGGTTGCTAGGTAGAAAGCTGATTTGGGAGCTGTTTCGTGTTCTTGTTTCGATTGTTGATGAACTTTGGGTTAAACACATTGCACATTAGGCTGATTCTGACTCCAGAGACATACCCCCAATGCCTGCTGCTGGCAGTGGGAGCTGTGCCTCCATATCTAAGGACAGAGTCAGCCTTTTGCAACACGACACTGTTCCTGGGGTGCTCAGCAAGGTCCCTGCTGGGATTCTCTTGTTTCTAGGACAGCTTTTGTGTCCATTAGTCTGCTAATTATTTTCCTTGCCAGATAAGGCAGGGCAGCTCCATATGTGCAAACTTCACCTGGCAGAAAAAGCAAATGGGAGTGTGCATCAAAGCATGGCAGATTCTTTATAAAAATGATATTGGTTTGGATGTTCTTAAAATATGCATAACATTTCAGTTACTACAATAACTGTGTGAAATGAACTTGCAGAAGAACTATAATCGGTAATTCTGTACAGTACGTGGAAACAAAAGAACAACAAAAGGAGAGATGAATACAAAGCGAGAAGAGGTGTAGCAGTGTGACTAGTGTACTTTACCCATTATCCTAAAATAGGAATGGTCCTTATGTATAATCACGTAGTTTTTTATCTCCCAGTAATCTCTGTATTTCTTTAGCTTCATGAACAAAGCTGTTCCCATTACTCAGGGGTTCCATTCTTTAAGTTTTGAGTCTCATTTCCAGGGTCTCAAAACTATATATAAATTTTCAATTGTTATGTTTGATAATGCTTTTCTTTTAAACATGCTATATGCAGCACATATATTTGGGGAAGAACAGGAGCAGTAACATGGCTAATTTTCCCCCAGTGTTTTTTCTCCAACATAAACTGGATTTTTTCATGCCAGATTGAGAATGCTACCTATAGATCTGATCCAAAGCACACAGGATTCAATGGGAGTTTTACCATTGCCTTCCACTGGCACTGGATCGTGCCCTAAATTGAGAGAACGTGGAGGCAAATGGCATTTAACAGTTGTGTACATAAACACTCCTAACCAGACATGCCCACAAATCTACCAGCTCTTGCTTCAGAATCTCTTCAACTCTTTATTTCATCTAGCCTCTCAGAGTTTTCTTCACAGTCTGATATCACCTTTGGTATTATTTTCTCCAGCAACCAATAAACTCTGACTTCCTTCTTTTCAGAAAACTGTTTCACTTCCCCTGCCAGGTCTCGCATGGAAAGAAGAGACCTTAGTTCTTGCATTTCTACTCTGCATGACAGATGATGTCAGAAAGACCTTTTTTTGGTCTATGAAACAGATTCCAAAGGGTTGGACATCCCAATACTCCAGCAATTTCAAAGTAGTTTGGATGATGCATTGGAAATGTCACTGATCCATCCACTCTAATTCAAATCTCCATGGCTTTAGCATGGGGAGAGCGTTAGATGACGTGGCGGCTGCTTTCAGATGGGCCTGAGCTTGGCATACCAGAATGCACTGAAAAGTTGGCATCTGGATGGAGGGGTGCTGTCCTGGCCTGAGGGCAACCATTTTAGCACTAAAGGAAGTAATTACCAACACAAAACCCTCCACTGCACATGCCTGGCTCCTCTTGCAGAGAGGAAGAGAGAAAATGAACTCTTAATGCTCTGCTGCTCTACCGAATACTCTGCAGGAAGGTGCTTTGGTACTGCAGTGAAGAGGGTGGTATGGGAACCTCTGGGGAACAGAAAATCTGCTCACATGCAGGCCCAGGGCAGCGTATCCTGAGAAGCTTGTGACTGGGGCAGGTGGCTGCAGCTGATGTTTGCTGGCCACTAACCTACAACCATTAAAATCATAAAAGTGGAGGGTTGGAAGGGATCTCAGGAAGTATCTAGTCCAGTCCCCTGTTCAAAACAGCATCAGCACCAACCCCAGCTAAACCACCCCCAGCCAGGGCTTTGTTGAGCGGGGCCAAAAAACCTCTAAGGATGGAGATTCCACCCCCTCCCAAGGTAACCCATTAAAGTGCTTTACCACCCTCCTAGGGAAAGAGTTTTTCCTAACATCCAACTTAGACCTCCCTCACCGCAACTCCAGACCACTGCTCCTCATTCCATCATCTGCCAGCACTGAGAATAGCCTAGCTCCATCCTCTCTTGAACCCCCTTTGAGGCAGTTAAAGGTGGCTATCAAATGTCCTCTCACTCTTCTCTTCTGCAGACTAAACAAGCCCAGTTCCCTCAGCCTCTCCTCCTAAATCATGAGCTCCAATCATTTTCATTGCCCTCCGCTGGACTCTCTCCACTTTGTCCACACCCTTCCCACAGTGCGAGGCCCAGAACTGGACACAGTACCCCAAATGAGCTTCCCTCTGTCTTATTTCTTGCAGGAATTCCTTCAACTGTGGAATGGTTTCTGCCGTGGCCACCGTCTTTGTGGTCCTGCTGATTGCCGGCCAGGCCGTCACTGTCTATTTCGTGTATCAGCAGAGTGGCCAGATCAGCAAGCTGACCAAGACTTCCCAGACCCTGCAACTGGAATCCCTAAGCAGGAAACTCCCCCAAAGTGAGTAGTTTCCCAGCATGACTGCATGGTGAGGGCACACGTCTAGGTCTGTGGGGAGAGTCGGCAGCTGTACTTCACCACCCCAGAGCGTCCTCCTGAGTCTCCTGGCTGGTAGAGATCAAGCCCACCAGAGAGATGGAGGAAGGCATTCCAGAGAGTGCCGTTCACTGCTTCTCCCCTTCTGGGGGTGGCGGCTCCTGTGCTGTGTTTTACCCGACTGAGTCTCATCGTGTTTCCTTCCTCTTGGATCAGCTACCTGTGGAGAGGGGCTAGTGAAACTTGCTCTGGCTGTAGTTTTAATCAGTAAGGAGGCCACACGAGCGCTGCTTTGCCCATCCACCCATTTGGTCCATCAGTCAGCTGTGCGAGAGGAGGGAGCTTCTATGATGCTATTCCTGCTCATTGGGCTGGAGCTCTGGGTAGAAACTGGCTGTGGTACCAGAACCATTTATTGCCTCTGCCTGCGAAACTGGCTGGCGTCTCCCCAGGGCTGGCCAGAGCATTGGCCATGAGGCTAAGTGTCCAGGGATTTCCCCAATACCCCATCTACACACCCCCTGAATATCCCAACCCCCCCCCCAGTTGTTAGCTAGTAAGAGTGTTATACCAAATTAGTGAGCACCCCTGACCCCCCCCCCCCCATTTTCAGGGCCTGGGGGGAATCCTGTCAGTGGCTCCATGGGACCATCCACACTGAAGTGGAGGCACGTTTCCCAGCCTGGGCAAACAGACTCACTTTCACCATGCTGGAACTAGCGTGCTTTAAATAGAGGCATGGACGCTGCAGTGTGTGTGTGTGTGGGGGGGTCACGAGGGCGGGATATCCAGCTGAGCTCAGACTGAGGGGGCCAGGTGGGTGTAGAGTTGGGTGGGTGTCCTGAGTTGCTGCAACGTGCCCACAGGCTGGGAGACACGCTTTCACTATGGCCTCGACAGATTCCCCCTAGCTTCTGGTCTTCTCCCTGGGCTGTCCCATTAAGCTAAACCCCAGGGATCCTTATGTTGACTTGACTTAGGGCATGGAGAAACTTCCTTCAGAGTGGACTCTGAGGACCGTCAATCTCTCTTTCTCTCTTGTCTTCAACATCACTTTCTCCCTGCAGGTGCCAAACCCACATCCAAGCTGAGGATGGCCAAGTTCAGCATGCCTATGGTCATGAGGGAGCTGCCGCTTGCCCCGAAGGCAGACGAGACGGTAAGCGACAACCCCTGGATCCCATGGGACATATGGCAGGATGCTGCTGTCGTGGGTTCCTAGTCCATTTTGGGAACATGGCTGGGCAGTTTCTTCAAATCCATGTCCCTGAGCAGGCCAGCAGCGAGAGGATCAGAGAGAGCTCCCAGCTACTCCAACTCTATCACCTCACCCAGCACCTTGCAATACATGCTTTTCACCAGCCTCTCTTGTCCATGGCTGGGTTTCCCCCTCCTGGTTCCTGTGTCCCCATCAGTCCTTGGATCCTCTGCCAATCACGCTGACAAACGTGATGTGCCATGGAAGCCCATCCATTAGTAACTGGCTGGAGACAACTCTCTCTGACTCTTCGCACCGATGATGGGGGGAAGTTCTGTGTCCCATGACCCAGGCCCATTCATTCCCCACAATAAGAAGATGGGGTTTGGGTGCGGACAGCCAGGGAGAAGCGGCTATCAAAGAGGAGCAGTAGGAGACAGGCAGTTTGTACTTCCCAAAGCTCAGGTGTTGTGTGTGCCATATACAGGACTGTGCAGGGATCCAGGCTTGGAGAAAAGTTCTGCTTTTCAGTAGGGTCCAATATTTCCCGGAATTAGCCTGCCTGGGGATGAAGCAGCAGCAGTTCTGGGGAGGGTCTCATGGTGCAGTGTCCACACTTGCCAGCCCGGCTCTCTAGTAGCAGAGTAACTCCATATCTGTCAAACAAAGCACTGAGCCTGGCTAGGTTCTGTCCTTCCCATTCTAGCGAAAGGCAATCTGGTTTTAGTCTCTTGCTCTTCAGCTCCTCGTCCAGACTGCCACAACTCAAGTTCTCTCTGTCCCCTCTCTAGCCCGTGGAGCACAAGCCCGATCTCAACACCACCGAGGGCCAAGTCAAACACCTGCTGCTGGTAAGAGCCTTGTCCATCTGCAACACCTCTGAGAGCTGGGCACAACCTTCCACACACCAGCTTCCTTTCAGCCTTGCTAGTTTCTCCTGAGGGAGATGGACTATGAGAGAGACATTGAATTAGAAGCAACCTTGCTTTTTGTCTGTTGCTGTGGCTCCCCCTCCCTCAGGCTGGTGGCTTTGTATTTGCTTGTTCCCTGGGAGCTGGTGGGTGCTGTGGCAGGTGAGTTCCTAGGCGTCCACCTTCCATTAGCACTGACCTGTCCCTTTTGTTCCTCCTGCAGCAGGCAGACCCCAGCAGGATGTTTCCTGAGCTAAGGAACACCCTGATGGAGAATCTGAACCACCTGAAGAACACCATGACAGACAAAGACTGGAAGGTCAGTGCTCATTAGGTCAGGTAGCTGGTGGACCAGCTGCGGCTCCATCTTCTTCTTTCGCACTGTGGCTGTTCCAGGGAATGCCCCGAAATGGGTCGTGGTGGAATGGGGGAGTTATTCCGCTCTTATGGTTACACTGCCACCTTTCTGTGGGCATCTGGGGAGACCCCAGCTCTCCTGCTCCTGCTGTGAAAGTACAAAAGCAGGGTGGGCTCTAGTGTCACCCTGTTAAGATGTGGGAGGCAGTGGTTATGCCAGTTGTATGGGGGATTTGTTTTTGTTGGGTACGTTTTACTAACGATACCTGCTTCCCCTTGTTGATCTCTTGCAGTCATTCGATTCCTGGATGCACAAGTGGCTGCTGTTTGAAATGGCCAAAAGCTCCCAATCTACAGAGCCTACTGCGCTTCCAGCATCAGAAGGTATCAGGGTTATGGGTCACCAAACCGTTTAAGAGCTAGGAATGGCCCTCAGGCCGCAACTGCAACCCGGATGATCACTGCTCGCAGTACAGAGCACTTTGGAGGGCCGCACAGGCACGTGCCCTGTAGGAATGGATTTGCTTTTTGGTAGCAAGGGATTTTTTTCTTCCTCTAGGTCCTCTCACATTCCTTTTAGAACTTGCTTTTGCCAAATTTGTACTTTTCACCCCATGCTTGAGGCTGTCAGTTATAGACACTATTTGAGCAGTGGGGGCACAGCAGCTTGAGAAGTTGCTGTTGAGTGATATCAGGTAAAATCACCAGGAAACCCAATCAGAGGGACAAAGGCCTGAGCTTTGAAGGAGACAATAAAAAAACTGGACCTTATGGAGCAGCCTTCCCAAATTCTTGAGACTTCCAAGTAGCCTTCATGTGTGTTGAGAGCCAGCTTTTAGTGGTTAGATTTCTAAAGCTGCATTTCCAGCTGAAAAGAGAGTTGGCCTTAGGCTGACCACCATCTTCTGAAGAAGACCTGGACATAGACTGGCATGATGGCTCCTCACAAACCAGTGGAGCTACCCATTGGCTCTTCACCTTGCAAAGGTTGCTGCTTTTAATTCTTCCCCTTTCAACGTATCACAACAAAAGCAACATTCATTGCATATCCAGGAAGGGGGGGCCTTGTGGGCACATGGGAAATGTCTATGAAGAACAATTTACATTTAATCCAAATGATTCCAGCCAAATGAGGCCTCCCCATGGAAGGTCCGCTGCTCAGACTGAGGCCTACCCCAAGTGATGTGATGCATATGGGAGCGCCCAATGGGGCTAACAAGGAACCTGTTTTTAAAAGAATCTGAAAAGTCCTTTAACCACACACAACCCAATTTGGGATGCAAAGGAGAAACTGATTTCACTGAGATTCCTCTCAGTTCTTCATCTAGCTTCCAGCCTCGGTTTCCATACCAGTCAGTCACTCAGCAAGGGCCAGGTACAGCCCATTAGCAGACTTTCTTAATACTGTTTCCAGTAAGCAGCAGCCATTGCCATTTGCAGTCATTAGGCTCAATGGGTTCCTGATGAGCAATCCGAGTGATGTTTGCATATTTTTGCACAATGCTAGCCTTACCTATCCCTTCCCCGTCCCCCCAATGGGATGGCCCAGTGCTGAAAAGTTCTTTGTACAATGCACCCCAAGTCATTGGGTTGGCTGAATAGTCTGAAGGGCTCAATAACATGAATAAGGCTCACGTAGGGGGAGAATATAATATACTCATGGGTGTTTCATGTGCTTATTGCTTTAGTGCAAACTAAGTGCCAGGCGGAGGCAAATTTTAAAGGTGCCTACCCGGGTCGGTTCCACCCCCAGTGTGATGAAAATGGTGACTATCTTCCCAAGCAGTGCCATGCCAGCACGGGCTACTGTTGGTGCGTCTACAAAAATGGCACCAAGATCGAAGGCAGTGAGACCCGTGGAAAGCTGGACTGCACTGGTAGGAGCTTATTTCACGGTAGCTAGTTAGGGGAAGGGGAGAGGAGCACATGTGCATGTAGACATTGCTGCAGGATGGCCAAGAGGGGCAGTTAGGCTGGCTGGTAAATAGATAATGGTGGGAAAGTCAAACACATCAATGAGTGTTGGTTGGGAAATAGGAGTCAGAGCCCTGCAGTGCACCTCTATATGTATTGGGTCTGATCTTGGTTTTTTAAACATGGCCCATCCACGCCTCCAAGCGAAACCAACCATAACTGGACCCATGGGAGTTGAGGGTGCACTGCACCAACCAACAGGTGCTCAGCTCTTGGCAGGATCAGACATTATATCATCAGTGAGAAGAACTAGATAACACACTAGGAAATGTAGTCGATTAGGGGCAACTTTTAGGTGGAGCATCATACCCATGGGCAGAGGGTGAGATTGCACTACCTAGCTCCACCCGAAGCTGGCTGAAAAACTGACCTGTCCCATTTGCTGGCACACACTGAGCTCCCCCTGCCACACATCTTAGGGTAGCCTTGATTCCCCAACACTGGGCCACCATTTCATGGCTACCATCTTTTCTGAATGGAGTGATCTGAAAATGTCTGAACAGAAGCTTCAGCTCTTGTTTGCTTAGTCACATGGAGACGGTTGGGCCTGCCCCATGTGCATGTCATGCATGGTGAGGTCCCAGAGACCATCTCAGCTGTGTCCTGAGTCCAATTTGGGCCCACACATGGCCAGCGTCCCATACAACCTTCTGTAAGCAAAGGAAGGGTCTCTGCTGTCAAAGGCCAGGGGAAATTATCCCAGAATCCCTCAGCTCCCCATTTTCATCCTAGTTGTTCAGGTGATGGAGCAAAAGAAGCAAGATGTTTACAACTCACTGCTAAATCAGATGCTGAGGAAAACCATTACGAGAGCCCACATTAGTGTGTTGAGCAGGTTAAAATGAAGACATGCATGTAATTTTGATCCAGGGAAACAGTGGGGCGAGGCAGAAGAGACTAGCCCTCGCTTTTAGGAGAACATGAAGCGTCATTGGTGAGTAGGTGTCTGAAAAAATGCCCGTTCTCTTTCTGTCTTGCTGCAGCTACTCCTGGTGGCTTGGACACTGAAGAGATGATGTATTCAGGTGTGGATCTGCTGAAACTGGATTCTGAGAAAGGTAAATGACTGCATCAGACGAGGGCCGGTGGCTGTGGCTCTGCATAGGTTAGAGAGGTGAGGGAGGAGGGGGTATCACAACTCATGAGGACCAGCAGCCAGGTGACAAGGCTGTCAGGTATGGAGATTATCATGAGTGAAGACCTTGGCTCTCTGGGCTGGAAGGGTGGTTGAGTGACTCGCCCCCTCTCTCAAACTAACCAGACACAAAGGAAGGATGCAAAGAAACGAATGCAGGCAGCTAAACGCCACATGCAAGCTTTCTCTCTCTGACAAAAATGAATGTTTTGTCCCACTTGGGCACACAGCTCAGCATCCCTGTTGTAAATTGTTCCCACTGGAAAACTGGATTCTGTGGGACAGGGAAGAATGTAGATCTGGACTGGGGGGGAACAGATGAGCAGTGCAGACATCCCAGAAACAGGCAAGCAAAGATCTTCACAGACCTGGGATGCAAATGGAGCAGCAAGGAAAATCCTGTTTGGATTTTTATTTTCTTGCTGCTTTAGGGCTGGCCCTGGAGCTGCAACCTCCTAGGGTGCAGGGATACAGGATGGGAGTGAAATCTAGTCTTCAGCTGTCACATCATTTCCTATGACTAGTGTCCAGCCAGGTGGATGGGTGCTTTGAATTAACATCACCAGGAAGGTGACTGGAGTAGAACTAAGAAATTTGCAGCGAGCATCACTCTCTGGGTTCTGCTCTACCTAATTTCCTCCCTCTTTTCCTCCTCTCTCCATAGAAATTGCCAAGTAGAAGAGGATGCAGAAGCCTGACACCTTCTGACTCCGGCTCCAGTTTGGAGCCACCACTCATGTTCTCTTTTTCACTCATGCTTTTATGTTGCTTTCCTGCATTCCAGCAGCCATCTCTAAGCACCACCCTTCAGGCATTTATTAATACTTCTCATCTTAGTGGGCAGATTCCATACCCTTTTCTGCTGGGCCCAGCTCCCCTCCCTGCAGTAAGACATGTGCAGATAGCCAGCAGAATGTTAGGAGGGTTTTTAGTGAAGAAAGGCTGAAGTGGCTCTTTAAACTCCACTCAAAGGCAGATGAAGGATTATTTCAACTGCATAAAGCTCTTAGTGCCTTCTCAGCTAGCTAGAGCACATTAGCAGCTGCATGTGTAACCACAGGCTGTCTGAACAGAGATAGGATTTGCACAGTACCACAGCTTCTGTAGCATCTTGTTCAGTTGGGAAGAGAAGATCCAGGTCCACAATGTGTCTGTCAATTGAATTATCTGTTGTCATCATTTACCCTAGACCTGAATCTTCCCTCTTACTGCAGTGCAGCTCAACTGACTTCAGTGGAGTTATTTCTGATTTACACCAGTGTGTGTGAGGAGAATCAGGTCCTATGCTTGCTTATTAAGGGATCTGCAACTCTGAATAAGTAGTTCTTAAATCACAGTCTGTGGGCGATGAGCATGCAGCACAGACTTTTCCGGTTGTTTAACCATGGGAGGAGAGAGGAGTAACTATGGCCACAAGGTTCCTACTGACGGTACTGATTGACAAAGCTGGGATATGTCTATCGCTGTGCAAACTGCAACCTCCAAATTCACTGACCCTCCCAGTATTCTTAAACATGTATTAAATGATGAAAATGCCCATTGGCATTCTCTTCTCTTTCCTAAAGAACTAAGCTGTTGTAGGCAGCATACCACCCTGTGAAGCATATGCTCTTCCAAATTAGATCAGGAACATTCAGACAGCAAAACATCCCAACTGCTTGAGAAACAAATGCTTTGTGCATTGCAACAGAGTTAGAGATCTTTCCTACTTTGAAAACCTAACTAATAACTGGTACAGAAGGCACCTCCAAACTGGGGTGAGGGGGATATTCAATCAAGAAGGCTGTAGGTAAAGTTAGAGATTGTTCATGCTAAAGAATAGGCCAGTGGCTTTTCCCTCCTCTGAGCAGACAATAAATGCAGGAGCAACAAAGGCTAATCTTCTTAACCAAATTAAGTAGGCTGCAGCATGATAGAATACTAGAATGCAGGCTTCCTTTCCTTTTTAAACAGGTAAATTAGTTTGTGTGACTACTTCCCCACTCCCGCCGCGTAACCCTTGTATATTTGGTAGGATCTTTAACAGGTAAAGTAATATCTGCTTTTGGAACTAGCATCGAATGTATTTGATCTTTACACCATAACCAAACTCCCAGGACTGGTGGTTTTACATACACTTTTGAATAATAAATATGGTCTCTACTAAAAAACTGTCTGGAAGGTGTTGAACAAGCATTTCTCTATCATTCTGAGGTCCTGTTAAAATAGTTAGCAAATTGAATATTAAAAAAAAAGCCTCTAGCAAGTGCATGTACCCCTGCCTGTGAACTTACACAGACGTATACATGTGTATCAAGCCCCTGGTCTCCACAGGCTGGCCCTAGTGGCTATGCGATGCTTCCACTCATCACAGCACTAAGCTTTCTGTGGCACCTGTGAATCGCAGCCTGCCTGCTGTGTCCAGTCAAGCTGTTTACCACCTAATCAGTCTGATTAAGGTCTCATGTCACAGCTACACTCTTCATAGGACAGAGCAGGCCCTTAACCATTTTCCACATCTTCTCTGAAGTGGGGAAGTTGGAAAGCATCCAATCCTTCAGGTCCAGCCAGCACAAAAAGGTATATAGTTCTCAAGGCCAGGAATTATTCCTCCTGCCCTACACCTGCCCCCTGGCTGTGTGGAGAATCTTTTCTACAAATCCAGCTCCATAGTTGACTGTTGCATCACTTCTCCATAGCCAGGGCCTCTGACCTCCTGCCTGGTCCTGTCCCTCCTTTTTCCTTTATCTTTTCAAGGTACATAGGACGCATGTTGCAGTTGGAGTCAATAATTTTCAAATGCACAGTCCTGAGAGGGATTGTTTTCCCTGTGCTTTATAAAAAGAGAGGGGAGAACAGGTGTTTGCAGCATGGTATCATTGCAGCAGAGAGAATACTATGCACAGGGGGACTGCTCAAACCTGGTCAGCCCATGACTCCTCTGCTAGATGATGATTGTGTCTGATCTCAGCCTCCTACACCATGTCCCATTCCCAGGTCAGCACAAGTGGGCTTGTTTCACCATGGAGAGCAAGGAACAGCAGGGCCCATCTGAGCTGTATTCCTTTGGTCTTTCCCCACCGAGGTAAAACGCACAGAGCAGGCAGTAGTTTATACCACACCTCCTGCCAGGGCCTGCCTGTCAGGGTTCAGCTACATCAGCCTCAGCAAAAGAAACACCTATAATCCTTGGGGTTTGCATGGTCCCTAGCTGCCTACTCTTTACCCTCCTCAGGATGCTCCTACTGCAGTGGTGGGTTCCCTGATGTGACTCTACATACAAAACTCCCTATGCACTGGTCCCAGCCAGCAGCTGTTGTCATGCTGGCCCCTGGGGCTTCCTTTGATCCTTTCACCTCCAGGTTCCTTGATCTGCTTCTCCTAGACAGCTGCTCTGCAATATTTGCAAGGCAGAGGGCCATGTGCTCTACAATGCCTCCTCAGAGGATGTCCCCAAACAACCCTTCCTACCAGCCTAGCCCAGCACCTCCACAACCCGCAAAGAGGCATGGTCCTGACCCACACAAACCAAGAGGCTAAAATCCCACAGCTGACAAGGCAGTTCCAGTCTCCAGCCACATTAACAGGCTGAGTTATAGCCTGAAGGGGGGAGTGCTGTCTTTAACTGGACCTGCTAGCTGATAAAAGCCAGGATTTTAACATATTAAAAAGCAGCACTTTGTCATAGCAAAGACAAAGCCTGGGTGTAGTTCAGCCAGGGCCAAAAGATCTGACCTGAAGATATTTTATCACCTACCAGCCATGGCTACTTAATATTTCACTAAAGCAAATCTCACCTGCTCCTTAATGAACAGCTATCCATAGCCCCTGTGGTGGGAAGGGCCTAATTCACTTGTCCGCCCCGGTAACAAACTTAATCTTCCTAGAGCCCAGCCAGGAACACTCTCCCAATCATAATCAATTTTATTTCTCTGTTCCATAAAAAAAAACAAAACCACAGCTTAGGATAACAGTGCCTTGGATGCACAGTAGCTTAATTCAGGCTCCGGAGAGACATGAGAGGTAAACCACTGCCACCTGTTTCTGAAGTCATGAAGTGAACCCAAAAACTGTTAGATAGGTAGCAAAAAGACAGACAAGGTGATCACAGAAAGATTGGAAGTTTCTCTTAAAAATATAGCTCTGGAGAGAGATTGCTGCATATCACTTCGCAGAGGGGGAATATCACACTGCAGGAGCTGGCTTCTTATTCTTTTTGCCCATGGGGCTGCTCCATTTCCTGCTCAGATTGCCTCCATCAGTTGGTGTTACAGTGCAATGGCTGGGAGCAGAAATTTATACCTAAATCCAGTCCCAGCCAGGTATGGATGAGGCAGCAAAATATACAATGGTTGGCTCTAAAAGTCACAGTTAAAAGAAGTTATAAATTAAGATTTAGAAGTTTCTTTTTCTTTTAAAAAAAATAGAAGAGAGTTTTAATTCGCCTTCTCTTTCGTCCACCCATTCGCCATTCATTCATTGTCGGCAGTCAGAGAGGTGACCTGGGTGGGGGGAGAAAATATTTCGTTAGAGAAGCAATGATCAGCCCTGTCGCATAGAGATGGAAAGGCCTATCATCAGCCCATACAGTGAAGCAAGCACCTCAGTTTGCAAACGTTTGGTGGAATCCTCTCTTACATTTCCCCTTGCCTCAACCTCCTTTTAAAAGGCTTATTCGTTCAAGTCCTGTTCTCACAAAAAGGGCAGATTCGCGTCCCTTGGTTTGTATCCAAAAGCAGAAGGTACTTGGCTTGGGATTCTGGATGTTGGATTCTGGCTGTGTTCCAGTGCCTGGAGAAGGGAAACTCCAAGTTCTTAATGCAGCATGATCCTGAAGGTACCAATAGCAGGTGTGAGTTGTGCACCTTAACTCACATGCCACCCTTGGGAACCAGGCCATCAGTTTCCAGTAAAGTAGGAAGTAACAACTCCCAGATTAAGGCCAATAACAATGAGAGAGATGGACAAATTCCTGTATGACTAGCAGAGAAAGCGCTCAAAGTTCAATGGCACCACAAACTTTGCTCAAGCTGTGAGGTGACTTGCTCTTCTCCAGACCCCATCCACGTGGGGGTCTTTGACCACAGATAAAGGGCACCGGCAGCACCCACAGTTGGTGCAGCGAGGGAGCCAGAATGGTGACCACAGCACTGCCAATGCCAGCATGAGACTGGACTTTGGGTTGCAATGGAGCCAACCTGCTGTGGAGGCGAGAAGCTCCCACCTGCCAGCAAATCTGAGCCCTTGGCTTAGCTGGCTGTCCCACGTGCCTGCCCCTGGGGCAAAACCACCAATCAGAGCTGATCAGTCAGGAGCTGGAGAGCCCAGCAGCTCGTTCTGCCGAAGTGGGATTTTCTCCCACGCAAGCTGATGTAAGAAATTTGTTAGCCTTTAAAAGTGCCACAGCACTCCTTGTTTGTTTCGCTGAACTAGACTGACACAGCCACACTTTGGAACTTGCCAGCAGCTCAAGTTCTCTCTACCACACCTCTGCACCTGTGGATGGGGACAGGCCAGCCTGCGTGCTATTCCAGAACATGGCCCCAGGGCATGGGGGTGACCAAAAACCCAACAATTGGTTGATAGGCTCAGAAAAAAAAAAAAAAAACAACAACACAGTCTTGAACCCAAGACAAAGCACTGTGGCTTTTGACCTCCTGAGGCTGGCAGTGCTGTGACAAGAGGCACAGTTTCAGCAGAGCACGTCTCTGGTGACAATTCAAAACCGGCTGGTTCTGGGGTCAGCGATTAAGTGCAGGGGCTGGTGCAGAAAAAGCTGGTTGGAGAGACTTGTTTATACTTCAAGGCACCACAGTCCCCCTTAGGGACATCAGGGCATGGGGAGTTCCAGATCTCGTGCTGGGAAGGGTGTCCCACACCAATTGGGCCCTTCAGAGAATTGACAGGGCATCGCAAGCTGTCCTCATGCTGGCTGGGTAGGAATCATGTTGCTCACCTTCGCAGATCTCAGGGTGATGTTTTGTGGTGGTCGATTTCCAGCAAACCCCATGAAAACCAAACAGGCACATCAGGAGAAATGGCCCCATCTCACCCTCTGTCCACTGAAGCCACAGGCACGACTTCAAAGGGAAAAGACTGAGCCCCAGGGTGACTTTTTCCACATACAATGTGTGTGTGTGCACTGATATACCCCATATCTCCAGAAAGAGGCACCATCCACCACCAATGGTGCTTTCCAAAGGCTCGGTTTTTTACAATGGATGGTCACGTGCCATAGAACAGCTCCTCCCCACCAAAGAATACTAACATTGTCTCAGGGTTGGCGCAGCTTAATGTTACGCTGTCCCCAATACACACATACCTTGTCACAAAGATCCCTCCACCTTGGCAGCTTTCTTCTTCTAGAAAGAAACAACATAAACAAGGTCTATAAAATCCCCCCAGAACTGTGCCCACAGAGCCGCTTCTGTCACCCATGACAGCTCTTAAGGGCTTCATGGCTAACTCCATAAAAACTGACCCCACCCCACAGACAGTTTCAGCAGGGCTTACCTGTAGATTAGCTTTCCAAGAGACCAGAAGCTCCCCTCTCATTGCTGCGTCCTCTTCCCACCCCCTCTTTTCTCTCTCTCTAACACAGACACGTTTATGTTCGCAGAGTGATTCATTTCTCTCTGCAAAGCCACTGTGTGGAGCATGCTAGAAAATGCAGCCAGGGACTCCCGACTGCAAGCTCTTTGCCAGGGAGGCGCGAGAGTGCTTTACCTGCAGGAGCAGGCTGGCATGGAGCACTCCCTCCACACATGGCATGGGTCTCAGGAAGGAGTGAGGCAGGTCAGCTGTAATGTGTCGCCATGACTGGAAATGCCAGGAGTTAATAGGGAAAGGAAAAACTCCCATTCCCTTAAGCAGTGGCAGTCGCCAGACCCTGCCCTTCTCAAAACACCCACCCCCATGCAGGCGAGGGGGTTTGAAAAGCAGACTGTGCCAGCCCATCCCTCCCCAAGGCCATGACTCCACCACGCCTCGAAGGGGCGAGCTCTAGCGCGCAGCTTGTCTCTCCTTCCACCCTCATGTGGCCGCTGAGATGGGAGCCCCACATGCCCAGAAGCCGCCCCTCATCCGCCCTCCACTGCAACCCCTCATACTCACTTTTTTTTTCTTTTTTTTGTGGGTAGCAGACCCATCCGTGCTCGGCTCCACTCCAGATGCAGCCTTCTTGCTTTTCTTCTTCTTGTCCTTCACAGTCTTCTTTTCTGGACAGGAAAAGGACAAGAGTGTTTGTAACAGGGGCGGGGGCAGAGCTGCCTGGGGAGGGGTTCAGACACAACAAAGATAATACAAGCTGGACAGAGATCTCTGCCTCACCCTGCACACCTTTGGTGATGTCTGTCTAGCAGGCCCCCTGCACTGTTCTGTCAGGCTAGCAATGGGAGGAGAGGAAATGCACAGCCCTGCCGGCCGGGGGCCACCAGCACCCAAGGGACGTTCTGAGAGGGAAGTGGGACTGCCTGGGAGAGCACACCCCTCCTATCGCACACTGCACATGCAAATGATGCAGGTGTCTCAGGCTGCAGACAGAGCTAGGGCACACGTGAACATTTCAGCCCATTCACCCAGCCTGGGCACAACCTGTACGGTGACACATTTCAGGCGTGTGGTCCCACCTCAGCTGCCACTGTTGGAGTGAAGTGGGAGTGCTCCGAGACAGAGCACCTGTAAACGGGTGGGAGGGAGGAAAGCAGGGCTGCTAAGCCACAGAATACATGTATACTAAGAAGCCAAAAAGCAGTGTGAGCAACTATTCTAAGAAGTCTTAATACTCACAGGGCTGGAGCACTGCTTTGCCATCCCTGCGAAACCCGCCTGGTGCAGCCTCTCCACCCACCCCAGCCCGCTCTGAAATCAGAAGCTGGATTTTTGCATGATAGAAACGCCCCCAGCAGATACTGTTCTGCTGTTTCTCTTTCCCGTCCTTTATTCCCACACTCCCTTTGTGAGCTGGCCCAGTCTGCAGCCACATACCCTGCCACCATAGGACTCTGCAATGCCTGAGCAGGGCTACGCACCAGGGAGGGGCAAGAACTTTTCTTTTAACTGCAAGTGATGAAGAGCAGCCCTGCTCCACTCTCTCCCTCTGCTCCCTCCAACCATGGCACTGAATCATGTTGGTTATTCTCCGTGGCACACCACCATGCTGCAATGCAAGGTGAGAACGCAGAGCTAGGCAGGGTGTGCTCCTCCCACCCCCCTCTGCAATGAGCTTGAGCGTCAGCTGAAACTGTGAAGATGACAGCTTCAGTCTCCGTGCAGATCCTTTCAAGGAGAGTGAAAGTTTTTGTCACTGATCTGCCATTGGCAGGCAGCTCAGAGGAGGAGAGCCCTCCTGCCCATTAGTGCCTCCCTCACGCCCAGAAGGCTTCCAGCTCAGCGAGCTGGTGTTCATCACACCCCACACCTTCCTTGCCAGCCCCCGCCCTACAAACATCTCCTTCTGGGTTTTTTAGAACATGCCCACATGGATTATGTCAGGCTCCCACTGGGAGCTGGCACTGCCAGCCAGCTTCACCTCAGCCCTTTGGGTTGCAGGAAGGCTGACCCAAAGCAGTCTGGATTTTGCCACCAAGCCCCTGGAACAGCTCTGGAAAGCTTGTAACTGGTGACAGCCTGCTGCAGGCATGTTGGTGCACAGTATGAGCTAAGCTGCCTGGATCCTACAGGTATAGAGAAGGCAGGAGGCCCAGGGCAGAAGGGAGCTCTGGAGAAGGGGCAGAAGCATGCAGATGCTTCCCTCCAGCCATCAATGCCATGGACTAGCAGGAGCAGCACAAGCAGGGGGAAGCAGAGCTCATCGTTGCCCAGCACAGGTCAGGTCACCTTTTCACAGCAGTCTCTCTCTGCCACAGGTTAAAAGGGGTGGACAAAACTGGTTCACAGCTAGGCACCAGCAATTTTATTTCTGGTCACCATAGGGCACTCCTCCATTATATTTCTGCAGTGGAGCTAGGCAAAAGGCTACTAAAACTGATCATCATGGTGACCAGAAACAGATGTGTCAAGGCCTGGGTTAAAATTTCCTTAACTATTTCAGCTTGATTCAGTGGCAGCATCAGAGCAACAAGCCAACCTTAGGAGCCAGCTCAGGGGGCACCACTTAGGAGACGCTGCTGCAGAGACTTGCTTGCCACTAGTCTGTCTAGAGAGGACCAGTGAGAGTCTAAGGACGAGCGGCTGGGGAAGCACAGGAGGCAATGGCAGGACCCTTACTTTTATTGGATTTCTTCTTCTTCTCCTTGCTTCCTGCTGGTTTCTCCCTTTTCCTTTTTTTCTTTTCGGGCATCTCGAGGCTGTTTTTCAGCTTCTTCGTCTTGGGCTCTGCAGGGGCTGTGTCCCCTTCCGCCAGCTTCCTTTTGACAGAGGATTTCTGCTTCTTGTTCTCTTTGTCCCCACTCTTTGGTGCTTTTGCTGCTTTCAGGGCTTTGGCTGATGGTGCAGAGATTTTCTCAGTCGTCTTTTGCTGCTTCTTCTTCTTCTTCCCTGCCTCTGGCTTCCCTGGCATTTGCACAGCAGGAGCCTTGGCAGCAGTGGTAGCACCGTCTTCACTTTCACTTGCCGAGGTCTCTTTCTCCAGTTGAGCAATGGATAGCAGATCATATGGCGATGGTGTCACCGAAGTGCCTTTTAAACTGCTGTCATTCTGAGTCACCGCCAGGCCTTTCTTTGCTGGAGAGGCTTTGTAACCAGCACCTCCTTTTCTGACTTTCCCTGCCACAGTCTCTTTGCTAGGGGCCACTTTTGTGGTGACAGTTTTCTCCCCAGAAGAGGGCACCTTGCTCTCTGTAGAAAATGAAAAAGTCAGAGCAATGAGGGAAGAGATCTGGTTACAACCCAAACAGCTTCAGGGTGGCTAGCATTTTAAGAGACGCCTCCAGCTCCCACCCCCAGACACTGTAATTTGCAGGTATTCGTGTCATGCAGAACTAGGAACTAATCTCTCCAGAAACACAATGCTGTATGGCTGCAGAGCTGGGCAGGGGGACATCACAAAAACCAAACAATTTAAGCATTTTCAGTCTGTACTCAAGGGGTGCCAGTCTAAGAGCACTGAGTGGAGCTGCAGCCGTCAGGACAAAGCCATACGTGGGCAGCTTGCACTACAAGAGTCATAAGACAATGCTGTTAAGTTCCTTGATTTTGTGAGCTCGATTAGACCCTAGACCACAGTGGTCCTCTGTGAACATCTAATCCGATCTCCTGAATATTCCAGCTTGCAACACACCTGTGTAGGGAGGACACAGATGAAACCCCATATATCTTTCAATCTTGGATTTCTCTACCATTCACTTACAAACATTCAGTTAGGGTGAGGAGCAATGTTTTTAATGACACATTATGGTTCGATCATCTATCCAGCCAAATAGCACTGTCCTCTTGTGCTGCCCTTCGGCCCTGCCCTTCCCCAAACAAACATTTCCGAATGACAAGCAATGGGGACAGATCCATGAAAGACGGCACAGGAGGGTATCTTGTTGGAAGCGTCAAATAAAGTTATTCTTAAACCAGCTTTTATCAAGTGTCAATACATTCACCGATCAACAACGGTTCACATGAGATGCCCAGCAAAACACACCTTACAAGTTGTCAGGTTAGAGAGCTCTCATTGCCCGCTGGGTTTTGACTTCAGAAGGAAGTTTGGCAACCGTCACTAGAAATGTTACTTAAAGATCTCAGGTGTTTGCTAGAATTCAGATTACCAATGCACATGGGAACGCACTGGGTAGATTCATGCTTGCCAAGCAGCCACCACTACCACCACAGCCCCAAAAGGGGGCAGCAGCAGACTGTCACTAAACACAGTAAAATAGGACAAGGGGGGGGGGGCGGCGCCTTCTGATTCACACTTCTCACCTGGACTCAGATTTCAGCCACGAAGAGGACCTAGTAGGCCATCTATTCCAACCCTTGCCAATGCAGGCTTGTCCCCCAGGCTCTATTCTTCCACCTCATCTAAAAATCCCACCTGATGGGCCTTCCACCACTTCCGCTGGAAGATCATTCTGTGTCCTACCAGGGGCCGGGAGCCTTGATACACCACATAGTAGGAGCCAGTCCTAAAAGCCACTTGGGTTTGTGAACTAGACCTCAGCCTCAGCTAGCACAGCCATGGGACGTACCTGACTTCTGTCCAGAGGTCTTCTCAGCATCTGTGTCAGAGCCGCTGCTGTTGCTCTCAGAGATGTCAGCAAGGGTGACTGGTGCGGGTTTTGGGAGGCTGCTGGCCGCAGCTGCTGCTTTTCTCTGCCCTGGTTTGGAGGAGTTCAGGGGAGCAGGTTTTTGCATCTGGGGTGCTGTTGGCTCCTTAATAAGGCCTAGATAACCTGTTAGCAGGGACTGAAGAGCCCACACATACTGAGTGAGACACCTGGCCACCGATTTTGTATGCTCTGACCTTCTACTACAACATTTTAACTGCCATTCCCCAAACCCCCTGGAGAAGTCCTACAGGGTCCCAAAAGGTTAAAATGGTTCATGAATCGGGGCCATCAGGAAGCACAGAGACAGGCAAAGTGCACATGCAAATTTAAGACACGGGAACTCAAGGTGTTTGTAGAGTCCGCAGACTTTGGCCCCGTTTTGAGCTGGATGGCCTCTCTTCTGCCCCCCACATCCTGCTAGCTCTGTGGGTGGCACCTTCTGGGGTACCCCACTTCTGTGCAGCTGGGAGGTGAATAGCCACATATGGAAAGAGACCCACCAAGCAGGGAGGTTCTCTCTCCAGCTGTTTGATGAGTTTATGAAGAATAGTGTAATTTTCTGTGCATTTGCTTCTTTGTTCTCTCCCTGTTGAGCATGCCTGGGGAGGTTTTGACCACTGGTGCACTCCTAAACTTGCATGCAAAGCTAATGCACAGCAGATGTACTGTGCTCGCTCTCTATTCCTAACCGAAGGAACTGAATAGCTCAGACCCAGGTTTAGTTACAAATGAACACCACTGCTGCAGGCATGATGGCTCCCCATGTTTGGCCATTTCAGCGCTGCCAGGCACCAGGTTCCCCGTACGTGCTTTTCTGTTCAACAGACACCTCAGTCAAGCTCCAGGCAGGTGTGGGGTAGCAGCAGAGCAGCGGTTTGTCCATCTGCTTGCAGAAGTGCTTGGGAGAACCTGAGTCCCAAGCCTTCTCCCAGGGCAGACCCAGCGTGGCTAGGATCTCAAGAGACCCCAGCCCCCTGACATCCCCACCCAGCTGCCTGAGTGAGTGCAACTGCTGGAGTCCAAGGCAACAGTGCTGAATTTGGCCCAGCATCTGCTCCATCTTACAGAGCAGATGGGAAAAGCGACAGCCCCAGCTTGCGGGCTGCAGGACAGCTCACCTGTGAAAACTGCGGATCTTCCTTACTGGACTCCGAGGAGGAGCTCTCAGCCTCCTTTGTCGCTCCCTGCTTCTGCGCCGCCACTGCTGGGGAAGCAAGGCACCCACTAAAGTTCCCCTGTTATATGCTAGCACAGTGCAAAGAGAGTTGACCTGGAAGCGCCCAAGGGCTCTCTCTGGATTTCCCTCCTGGGCACAGGCTCCACTGGGGTTCTCAAGAGACGCGCTCTCTTCCAAGGAGCCAGCTGCCTCTCGCCTCTGCCAGCCTCGAGTGCTAGCAAGACCCATCCCGCCAGCTCTGTGAGGCCACAGGGCTCTCATACAGCAAACCTGTGTTTTCCACCCTGCTCGCCACCCAAGCAATGACGGGAGGTTTCCCACTGCAGCGTCTCTTACCTGGCTTTGGGAGCTGCTTGGCCATCCCCTCCTCCTCGCTGTCTGAGGAATCACTGCTGTCGGGGGTCTCCTGTCCTTTGCCAGGCACAGCTTGGTTCTGGGTGGCCTTGGCCGCAGCGTGAAGCCCTGCTTTGCCTGTGGCTGCAACGACACTTTTGCCTTTGGCAGAAGCGCTCTGCAATGCAGAGGCATTTGCTTGCACTACCTTCCCTGCAGGGGCAGCTGCCTTCTTCAAGCAAGGAGGAGGAAGGGGCTGGGGAGAGAGGCACAAAAGGAGACAAGGAACACTTCAGAGACACTGCAGGCAGGGGATTCATAACCTCTAGGCTACCAAGAAGGCAGGGCAGTCTCATGCTTAGGGCCTAGGCAATCTGGGGTCAATTTCCAAAGCTGTCCATGGGCAAGTCACCTAACCTCAGTGACTCAGTTTCCCCATGGGCACAATAAGGAAAACACCACCTTCCTGCCAGGGGTGCTGAAAAAGTACCAGTGCCTGAGGTAATTGCCAAGAGAAGTTAGGATCCTCAAATCAAAGGTGCTACCAAATGGCAGAATATCCCCCGTCAGAGAGAAGAGAACACCCTTTGGGACACAGCAGGTGAACATCGTGCCAGCTGCCCATACTCCGGCTACTTGCAAGGGGTGTCGGCAGCTCGTCTCAAAGACAAAGAAGGAGGGGGAAAGAGACAATTTGGTCTACTCTGATCTTTAGCAAATGAGGGGCAGAGGAGGATAGGGTCTCACACAGGAGCCATTGTCTAGGCCAGTGGTTTTCAACTGGGTCGCAGACACTTAGGTACTGGGTCGTGGAGCCCCCTGCTGCTGCCAAAAGACTGGAATGCATTGCTGAAAGATGTACTCATTGGGTGTCAGGAATAAATGATTATTTTCAGCTGGGTCCCAAGTAACAATGTTTGAAAACCACTGGTACAGGAAACAGCAGAGAACTGCTGACAATGCAACGGGTGTTTCCAGCATGCTGCTGTTCTAGGAAAAAGCCAGTTTTTGATAGAGAACTGCAGCCTCCTCAATCAAGCCGAGAGAGATATTTTTTCCCCGCTTCACAAACTGTTAAACTGACTGTTAAAATAGCTCTGTTCACCCCCACTCCACCCAGCCCCTGGAGGACACTATCAGTCTGGGCCTGCAGGCCCTACCAGCTGCCAGATCGCCCAGCAGTGCCGCACGTCCCTCCTACCTGTCTTGCTGGCTTCTCCTCCTCCTCGCTCTCCGAGGATCCTGAGCTTGAGCTCTCAGACACGTGGCTGACAGCAGCTGCAGGCGCCTTTGCAAGGCTGCTGGCTGTTCTGTTTGCCCCTTTCCCTGGGAGCTGCGTGGGCCTTGCGCTGCCAGCTGTGGAGACGACAGGCTTTGCTGCTACCACAGGTGCCGGTTTAGATTTCACCTGGGCCAGTTGCTAAGCCAGACAAGAAAGGAGGCAAGTCAAGATGACATGGGGATTTTGTAACAGATATAGAGACAGAAGAGCCTGGAAGTCCAGGGAATTTGACCCCATTCTGCACAAGGACAATGCATAACCAGCCACATCTCTGAGCTCAGATTCTAGGCTGATGGGGGCATGATAAATACTGAGAATGGGACAGCAGTTACCTGGGAAATGCACATCCCTCTACCCATCTTCTCTCTCTCTCTCACACACACACACACACACACACACACACACACACACACACACAGGTTGATGGTGACATTAAGAAGAAACTGCAGCATCTCCTTCCAGTCCAGGCCTATCACCTCCCCAAGCGGGAGAGTAGGGGCCAACTGATTGGACAGCCATGGAAGGAGCACCCTGTTGCAGGGAAGTAGTCCACTGGCAGGGAATACAAAGTAAATACAAAGAAAAGGCCACTTCTGCCACCCTCTCTCTCCCGGTTTCAGTTCCAAGCCAGTCTATGTGCAGGGCTGCCCCCCCCGCATATACCCAAACCTCAACAGGCCAGCACTTTGTGGGATCTCACGCATTTCTCATAGGCCACACCTGGTGCATGGCACAGCCCAGGCAGCTGTGGATCCAAGCTGCCTTTAAACATTTTTAGCCATGATTCAAGAGCCTGAATTACAGTGGCTGCTTTAACATGTGTATAAAATCTCAACACATCACCAGTAAGTCCTCATGCTGTGGGCCCACCAGCCTTCTAGTCATCTATAGCACATGGACAACAGGAATTCAGTAGATTAGAGCCCTGCATGGATACAAGTAAGTGGATCAGTATCCAACCTGCATCCACAAGAAACGGTCTGCAGATATCCGTGTTGTATCCACGGATGCAGATTGCAGGGCTCTAGCTCTGTGCAGATAAAAATGTATGAATCCGTATCCGATCTGCATCCACAAGAAATGGTCTGCGGCTATCTGCGGATGCGGATATAAGGAGGCTATTTGTGGATTTGCAGGGCTCTACAGTAGATCCGTCTCTATTCTTAACTCCCCACAAAAATGCCAGTGAGAATGGCGCTCTGTGCAGGAAGGATGCTCATGGAAAGTGGATTGAGAGGCTCCTACTGCCTCTCAGGTAAGCCAGCCAGCAGGTAGCACTGACTGCAGGCACTTGGGAACTGATCTGAGCAGGAGCCAAAAGGCTGGGATAAGATCCAGAGCAATGAACAGCTCAGAAGGTGATGCCTGGGGAAGAAGGGGACCAAAGAGGACTGTGTACCAGTCTAGTGAAAGCTGGAGAAGCCACTGGGGCTGCTCCTCTTTATGGCAGATTCTCCAGGGGAAGAAGCCACCCTGCAGCACTGAAGAGCTGGGACACCAAGTGCTGAGGCCAGCACTTTCCTGCCACAGCGGGGATGAGGGAAGGGCGCTTGTGCTATATGGTTTCGGGAGCACTCCCAAGTTAGGGGAATTCTCCGCTGAGGCAGGATCCAACTGTTACCAGCTCGATCATTCTGCAGGAGCAGCGCTAAGAGGCCTGAATGTGGGCAGGAATCAGCCAGTGGCCTTCACTCGTCTAACAGCCAAACTTGAGGCAGCCCGTGTTGGTTGGAAAAGTCCTTGTAACAGCTGGCTGGAATCACCAGCACCAACAGATGCTGTGTATAGTCTGGCCTTGTTGAAAGAGCCAAGGATGTTCTTGGAAGAGCAAATACTCCAGACAGACTCAAAGAGGCAGCTTGGCAAAGCCTCCCCCCACCTCTGAGTAATCCCATTTGTAGTTACCTGTGGAGGTATCTGATCGTCCTCCGAGTCAGACTCTTCACTGCTATCTGCTCCCCCTTGTGCTTTTGGAAGGGGCGCTGGAAGGGCCTGGGCCTTCTTTCTACTAGCCAGTGGAGCTGTGGCATTTGTCTTCATTGCTAAAAAAAAAAAAAAAAAAAAAAAAAGGTCAGAAAAAAATCAAGGGTAGGAACAAAATCAAGGGCTGTTTGCAGGAAGACAGTGGCTGGGGAGCAGAAAGAAATCAGTTCCGCTTCAGTGTCCTACTTTTAGCTACCGTTGCTTGATTGGAAGAGAAAAATGCTGCTGCAAGTGGACACCTACTAGAAAACAATGATTTCTATTAGCCCCTTCTCTGCACGATTTCTCTTCCTGCCCTCAGGCCTTGGCTTGCTCTCAGTATGATTCCTGGATGAAGGGGCCGACAGGATGTACTGAAGGGATGTAATAGCTGGGATCACCACAAATGTGCCAGAATCATTTGGCTCTGGAGGTGGAAAACCTACCCTCCAGCCTCTGTGCAAATAAACCACCACCAGAAGCCAGCGGGAATCAGTAGTGGAAAATGTTGTTAGCAGTTGACAGCTGAGAAGTGCCCTGTTCAAAGCCCTCTAGAGGCCTCCATAGCAGCCTGATGTCTTCCACATCACACAGACCATGGCATGCCTACAGCTGGGGTGCACATCAGCCCATACACCAGCCAATCACACTTTAGCTACTAATAAAGCTGACTGGATGGGTTTCTGCCAGTTTCCTGGCAGCTGTAACACAAACAAGCAATACAGGCCAGCCGGTCTATTGCTTTGGGCTTCAGCAAGCCCAGAACACAAATCAATGGGGGTGTTTGAGGTCTGGACAGAAGTGAAATGGTAGATATGTGCAGAAGGGGGACACACACTCAGCCTATTCCTTTGCTCCAGGGACAGACTCCACTTTTCCCAGAACTCAAGCCCACATTCACAGCTAGGAAGCTTTTCCCTACCTCCCGCATGCACAAGCTGAGATCTGTTTTACCAGGTCACTACAACAAAGGATTTGACAGGAGCTCAAACTCTCCCTGCTATGAAGGTCCTGCAATAACCATCCAGGGGAGCAAGACTCCTTTTGTAATAAACATTCATTCCCTCAGGCACAATCCTGCATCTAGCTATCAACCATTTAGATTCCAGGAATAACTTCTAGTGGTGCACATCCTGAAACCCAGAAATACAGAGGAGCCAGCCTGAAGCACACATTAACTGCACCCGATCTGCACTGTAGAAAGCGACAGGATGTGCAATGACCAGAGCCACTGGTTCACATCCATGGAAGGGATGAGATGGGTCAAATGGAAATAGCAAGAAATGGCCTGAACTGTGATCAGTGTTCATGGCAATTGGTTGGGTTCTCCTGGGTGTCCCAGTCCTTCCACAGTTGCCACCATGCTCCACTGGCCACACCGCAAATTTTGCCCCACCCAACCCTTGCAGATCTAATGACAGAGGCCCTGCACCTTGGGGGACTCAATCTTGCACAGTCTTAAACTTGTGGCTGCAAAGACATCCAAAAACTCTGGAGATGGGGCAGCAGTAGGGAGGGAAGTGTAGGTCAGGATTCTGCCTCAGAGGTGCCTTCTGCATCTCTGGTGATCTCTCTCCACCCTCACTTAAGACGCAACTATGTCCTGGTGAGACTCTGTGTTGTGGCCGTCAGAGGGGCCACTGAGGAGCACCAGCTTTTCCTCTCCCAGCCTTTCCCACCCTGGGGCACCAGAGAAAAGGAGTGGGTCATACTAATTGATGGGGGGGGTGCGCGTGCGTGCATGCATTCATTCAGAAATGAAGTCTAAGCAATTTTAATGCCCCTAAAGCTACAAACCACTCATGGGAGAGTTTCTTGAAGAATCCAAAAGCAAGCCAGCTTTCCTTAACATCTGCTTACTGGGAGCCTCCCACCAATAGCTGAGCCGAAAGAGAGAGGGGATGGCTAGAACAGCTCAGGAGTCAAGAGATATAGGTTCATTTCCTGGCTCTGATCCAGATCACCTGTGCCTCAGTTCTCCCTCTTCCACCTGGATGGGTGAGGGTGATAGCACTGCCTTGGGTGGCACAGCAGGGAGACGTGATACTTAATTCACTACTAGTAAAAAAGTCCTTTGATCTCTCATAGACCTCTGCACCCACAGCACTTACTACTTCTTACACCACAGTTCCTCTCCCTGCCCTCCATCTGCAAACGCTGCAGAGCACGTGGCATTTAGCAGCGGGCCTGTGCTGGCAATTCGGGAAACAACAGGAAACAGAACAAAACACAACCACCCAGTAAACAATTCTGTGGCCAGTTTGGAAGGATGCTCTAGAAGGGACAGAGGAGCTGCATGGATAGGCTTTGCTAACAGCAGCTTCAGCGTAACTGCACCATCTACATCCCTTAACAGTTCAGAAAGTGCCTTGGGACGGCTCTTATGAGGCCAGGCCTCATCTGTAATAGGGCAGCTTCTCAACACACGTGCTGTGCTAGCTGAGGAGAGAAGATGACCCAACCCCATGGGGACGGAGTAAGGCCCAGAATACCAGTGGAAGGCTAGACTCTTACCAGTGTTAGGAGGCTGTTTCTGTGACGAGTCTTCCCCCTCACTGTCAGATGACGTACTGCTTTCACTCTCTGAGTCCTTGCCCTTCAAGGCACTTATAGCTGCTTTTGCAGGGCTGCCAGCTTTACCAGCCGGGGAGGGTTTAACACCAGGGAAAGCTTGAGAGGATGGCAATCGCTACCAAAAAAAAAAAAAAAAGGTCAATGATTTTTATGATTCAGCACCAGAGTCAGGGCTCACTTCCCACACCTTTTATACTGCACCTTCATTTAAACTGCTCCTTTTATCCCTGAAGACTGCCATACATTTGGAGATGGAGTGTTTCTGAAGGCAACGAAAGCAGCTACCTCTCCCCGATGGGAGGCAGCCACTGCTCACAGTGGACAGAGCCGCCAGAACAGTTTGGGCAGGGAGTACACCAGGTCCAGCTGTAATGGTGCAGGATAACGTAGGAAGGGGAAACATATTTCACTGGAAACTGACCAGGCCGCTAGGGTTAATTCTCCTCCTTCTGCAAAAACACCCAAGGGCTCTTTCACGATGAGAGGTCAGCACCTCATTATTATCTGTCATCCAACACCATACCTCAAGCAGCATGTTGTTAGGCCAAGAGACCAGTTCAGTTTGACCTGGAAAGGAGATGGCCACCCACAGAAACCTGAGTGCCATTGCCTGCAAGGGCTAGATACCCCCTTCAGACTCCTCCTTCAAATACCGACTGGATCCTGGCAGGTCGTGACATTTGGAGGGACCAGAATGCAAGGAAAAAAGACTGCAAAAGTCATGCACCCCAGCTGCTGTCTCCTGAAACAGGAGGGGGACACAGCTTTAGACACAGTTTACCACAAGAGGAAGGCAGCATTACACCATTCCTGGGAAGCACCTTGTCCAGAACGCGAGCAATTCATTTGGACATGTGCCTATGTAAGAAGTCATGAAACTCCAAAACACAGCACTTGGGCTGCACCTTTGAGCAGCGGCTGCCAGCGTTTCCATTCCTGTGACTCAAGGGAGAGCGTGAGCCACATCTCAGAGTCTCGTGCAGCTACTGAATTGACGCAAGGAGGTCTCAGTTATTTTGGCACATCCCGCTCAGAGAGCTGCTCGGCAGTCTCCAGTTGCTGCCTTATTTCTACACGCAGGGCTGAACACTCGGCACCCCATTTCTCTGGCAGAGTGAGAGCTGAGTGCCACCCAACCTGCCTGGCTGTGACCCACATTTGGAGGGGGTGTCCCGTGCATTGGGAACCATTGCCACAGTTTTCTCAGGAAAGCAGGAGTATGACATGAGCTCTACCATGAATGGCATGATTCCCTTTACCCTACAGTCTGGCCTTGGTAGACAGGCTCTTCCCCTCTCTCAACAGTCACCAGAGAAGACCAAGGACATTGCTGCAGGCTGGCACCAAGAGCCCCAGACATGTGGCTTCATGAAATGGAAGACTGCATCCAACCAAGCTTTCTGGCATGGCCCCACAGAGTGTTGCCCCTGGGACAGTGTCTCCTGTCTTTAAACGAGCTGTTAAACAGGCAACAGCCTCAGAGCGTTTACCCATTCTAGAAAGAGCTCTCCAAACACGCCGGGCTCTGTGCAGAGATACAAATCTCCACAAGCACATGGGGGGAGAAGAAACTGGATTTTGTTTGGTTTTGGTTCACATGAGTCACTGTCTCCAAGAGTGGGGCCAGCTTCTAGATCGCCAATCAAGAGCATTATTTGAAACAGATGCAGAGATTTAAATGAATCACCTACTTGGGAGCGCACCAGACTTCTCCCTGCTCCTGCGACTCAGACACCACTGCGTGGGGGATCCTCAGTCGGTTATTGGATTGAGTCTAACTCGCTTGCCTCCCACTTCCTAGCAACAGGATGGACCCGGGCACAAGTTCAGAGTGCAAGACCATGTAGCACATAAGGAAGTAATGGGGAATATCTGAAGGACCTGGAAGACAATCTGATAGCTGCTGCTATGTCAGACCTCACAAGAAAACAGAGCACTGTGCAGAGGGAAGCCACTAGAAATCCAAGCCTGCCTCATCCATGCCAAGCCAGAGTCCAGCTGAACTGGGCCAAAGTCCCTGTATCTCCCACGCAGGTTACATGCCCCCAGAAGGCAGTGGCATCATTTCTAGAGGGCCGCTACCATCCTAGTGAATGAGCCCAGGCTGGGATTCGAGTTATGGCTTGGGTAAACCATGCCCAGTCATAAAAATGTCCCCAGACGAGCAGTGAACAACAGGATCCAGTAGGCCAGTGTGTTTTATGGACTCAGGAGACTGGAAGAAGCCTAAAGCAAAGGCCAAGTGGGGCAAGGTGTGGAGTAGTCTGAGATGTTAGAGATCCTGGTATCTGGGAGAAATTCATGAGATGACAGAAGTGTAACTATAGAGGGAGCCTCTCCATCCTCCCTTCCCTTCTCTTCCCCCTCCCTCCCTCTCTGTGGCCCTACAAATAGCTTTTGGCCCAGTGGTGGGATCACACCAGAGCTGAATCACTCCTCTCCTCCACGCTGTGTAGTTTATTTGCATAACGGAGTACACGCAGAAATGAAGTGGAGCCAGAAAGCTCCCCAGATCCTGTATCCATCACACTCCAGGCACCCACAGGAAGGACACATCCCCACCTCCCAACAAACAAAATCAGTAACTCAGAAGAGTCATGACAGAAAAGAACAAGGGCTTCCACTTCTGAGGAAGGGTAGAATCATGCGTCCCCTCACGCAAGTATCTATCTAATGGACCATCACCTCAGGACCGAGTCCAGATGAAAGCTCCCAGCCAACCTTCCAGTCACATCCTCTAAGACTATGCTACACGTCTCCATTTTATGGCGCTTGTGGGAGATGTAGACTCAATGCACATCTAAACACTGGCACAGATTTCTCAAAGTTAGGCCACCAGAATCAGACATGTGAACATCAGGAGGCATGTCTGACATTTCTGGTCACAAAGGTGGGTTTTGAAATTGGTCACACAGTTGGGTTTTGAAATTTTGAAAGAAGGTGGTGTGGCAGGTTCGTCAAAGTCAACCTTGTTTGCATCCCCCATGGCAGGAAAAAACAAAAACACAAAAACACCTTTGCAAACAAATTTCTTTGACTAAGTAATCCTAAATTTTCAGCAGTAAACATAGTAATTAGCAGTTCAACATCAACGTGCTGTTCATTTTAATTGTGCTAATCCGCCCCCACTGTGAAAGATGAAGCAGCTTGCTATTCTCTGTACCTGTCTCGATCTTGCTTAGAAGAGACAGGAAGCCGTAGGATACAGCAAGTCAGTGGTTAAACATATACTCAAGTACTTTGTGTTCTCCAACTGGCCAGAGAAGTTCCACTGGGAGCTGGATTTTTGGACACAAACTGGAATAACGGCTAAATTCCAAGCTACATTCCCAGTCCTTGGATGCGGGCTGCTGGCATAATAGAATTCAACCCGTTTAGGTTACAATCTTTTTCAGCAGCAGTGACTGGTATGTGGGAAATCACAAATTTGCAAACACTGGCAGAAGGAGAGATTAAACCCTTTAATGGCCTTCAGCAGGGGAGACAGCTACATCTGCTCAGTGACGGCATTCTCTTCAGCTATAGATACTGTGAGGCAAACGCATTCTCCATCCGCATTGTTAGAATGGCCAAGTCTCACCGGCCTTGTACAAATTCTTCATGCAGCATAAAAATCCCCTTTGCCACCACACCTCATTCTGAACCAGCATTGAGATTAGAATTGGAAGATAGAAATGCTGAGAGAGAGTCTGAGATGGTGCCAGCCACTCAGAAATGGCCTCTGAGCCAGCAGATGGGGACAATCCACCATAAAAGCCAACATGTAGACACCCCCCCCCCCACCCACACTAAATGGGCATGCTGACAGAGAGAAAACTCTCAGAGATGCAGGGGACATTAAGGCACAATCTCACATGCACTGTTGGACTGCGCCTTGTTGGGGTGCCAGTCTTCAGCAAAACAAACAAGGAGTCCTGTGGCACTTAAAGACTAACAAATTTATTTCATGAGCTTTTGTGGGAGAAAATCCCTCCTTGCCAGATGCTTTTCTCCCAAGAAAGCTCATGCAATAAACAAACTTGTTAGTCTTTAAGTGCCACAGGACTCCTTGTTTGTTTTGCTGAACTAGACTAACACAGCTGCCCCTGTGGAACTAGTCTTCAGGAAGACAGCCCTAGCGCTTGGGGCCAACACTGATAAGGGCACACCCCACCTACTCACAAGAGCCAGGCTCACTCCCAGTACACTAAGTATGAGCAACTGAGAAGTGCAAACTGATTGTGTGGATTCGCGCTTTGTAGAATACTCAGCCTGATCCCAAGTCCACTGGGAGTAAAGGAAGTTTTCCTACCAGCTTCAGTGGGAGGTGGCTCTGGCCCACGCAAACGTGAGCACAGACACATGACTGAAGACCAGACTGCTTGCGATCCACACATCCATTCCCATGTCACAGGTTCCAAGAAAGGAAAGTCGAACAGAAGCAAAAGGGAAGGGCTCTTACCAGTTACTATTCATATGACAGACAAGCATCAATGTTTGCTAGTTTGGCACCTCACATCCTTGAAGAATGGGAGATGTTTTCAGCCAAGTGAACTCCATACTCCAGGCCCCCCACACCTTGGCTTGTATTTGACTAAGGCCCTGGCTTGCATTTGATTATAGTATTTTGTAATGGCTTGTGTCTGATTTTATTGGCAGCAGCCAATAATGAGTACTACAAAGGAACCAGAGAACACAGCAAATGTCAGCTGGTCACTTGGAAACTGCAGGTCTCTAAATGATGCGTTAAGGGGTGGAGGACAGCAGAAGAATCAAATTAGAAAACAATAAGAGTAGTTCTTCTACACAGTGACGGAGGAGAAAGGCAAAGCGCCACCTCGCACAGGGCCAAGATTTCATGCATCGTAAGGGGTTTGAATGCTAATAACAATAGCGTTAACAGGCCAGCAGCCAGCCAGCCACTAATACGTCATCACCAGCATCTTGGAACCCAACAAAAGGGACTAATCACAAACCTTCTGGCTTACAGGCACTGGAGCAGTCTCGTCTTCACTGCTCGATGAGTTGCTGCTCTCCGAGCTCTCTGCTGGTTTTGTGCTCCCAGGAGTCTTTGCAGAAGTTCTGGTTGTTCCTGGCCCTGCACTGGCCTGACTTGGCACAGCTGGTTTGGGGGGCTGCTTCCGCAAAGCTGGCACCGGGGCTTCTGCCACAGCTGCCTTGCCAAGCAGAGGAGTGGCTGGTGCATTTTTCAGCTGTGGCGTGACGGCCTGGGTAGCTTTTGCACATGTGTTCGTCTAGAGACAAGAAGAGTATAAACATGGAAGTAATCCAGTGATGAGAGGTGGGGAAATACCTCCCCCCAGGATAAAAAATTAAGGGATCATGGCACAGTTTTGGGAAAAGACTGCAGAGTGTCAAGGCTGGAAAAGTGAAGAATGCCAAGGGAAAATGGATGACTAGCGTGGAAAGCAAGGAACCCCTTGTTGGTCCTCCTGGCTGCGGGAAAAAATCTCCCCGCGTGAGAGCGCGGTGACTGAAATGCCTCATTAGCCTTGTGCGTAACTGCACAAACCATGAAGGGAGAAAAAGCAGCCTACAGCAAGAGAACATGAATGGCTGTTTCACACTCACCACTGCGCAAGAGCCTATGGCTAAAAAGAACAAAACCTCCCCAATCTAGGCACAAAAGCAGCAGAAATCAGGTGGCACTAGAGTTTGTAGATTCAACCCTCACTGTGAATAGCCATCTCCCCATGGGTCAAATATAAAACTCAGCGAGGGGAGGGGGGGGTTGTTGCAGAAGTTTCCGTTTGTGGGTGGAGCTGGGGGAGAAGAATGTCCACGTCTGATTGCATTTAAAAGCTTTAGCTCAACTTTCACCTTTGGAAATCAACACGCTTCATTCCACCTGCTCGCTTAAAAAGTTGACAGTGAAAGCAATCCTGGATCATTAAACTACCCTGTAATAAGTGTGACCTAGCAGGGCCCAGGTGCTCCCTTCAGAAGGTCCCCATTCGTAGTATCGCCAGGCCTAGGAACCCAGACCCTTGGCACATTGACCCACCTGAGACACTGACATGGGCTCATCATCACTGTCCGACGAGTCGCTGCTCTCAGAAGTCTCCTGTGCAGCTGCTGGTTTACACGGAGCTGGGGTGGATGCTTTCCCTGTGGTCCTCTCGGCAGGCGCTGGAGTGGCTGGCACACTTTTCACTGGTGTTGCGTTGACCTGTGCTGCTTTCACAGCTGGTTTTGTCTAGAGTTGAGAGAAGAGAATGGTTGATGAGGAATCTGGAACATCTGCGCAGGAGGGGGTGGGACAGAGCTAAAAGGAACAGTCAGGGTGCCAGGGTAGCTCAGAGCACAAGCCTTGATCAGGACGTGGGATTAGCAACAAGCAATGCCGCCTCTCTTCTATCACATAATTCTGCACCAGGCCCCTGAGTGGGCAGCACTGGAGAGCCCGTGGCAGGTTAGTTCACACTAGAGCTGGTAGTTTCTAATCAGCACTACAGCTCTGTTATTCCTCTGACACTCTCTGGGTTTTCGGTATCCCACACTGCCACCTCCACTGCAGAGTAGCTCAGGGTTTCTGCCTCCATCTGCTCTGTCACCAGTGAGAGAGACTTTCCCTAGGGGGCTGTCAGATGGGGGGATTGTTTCCCTAGCACACGGGCTTCAGAGGAAACTGTTCCTAGCCACCCTCCCCATCCCCACCGTCAGCCTGGGGAAGGGTCTCCACAAGGAAAACCCTGGCAAGTTCAAGGCATTGCATGAGTGGGGAAGGCTCAAAGCATTCGGAGGGCCCCCTTGGAGGCAGATACCTGGGGCACTGAGGTTTTTAATTCCTCTTCAGATGACGTCTCATCGCTCGAGTCCTCGCTGCTACTCTCTGCCTTTCCAGCCGTTTGCTTTAGCGCTGGAACACCAGAGAGGAGACATCAGCATTGCCTACCCTTCACTCTTGCAGAGTACATGCAGACAGCTACAGCAATACAATTTTTAGCTTGAGGGAACCAAACAGTCAGGTGGCACAGGGGAGAGGCTACAGTCATGTTGCACATGGGCAGGGCTGAGTGCCACTGCTCATGTCTCAGGTGCCTATTGAGCACATCAAACAATCTTTCCAGTTGCATATTTAAAATGAACCCCCACCCCACGAGAACCTCCCTCACGGAGCATCAAATACCTCAGGTCCCTGCCCCAGCAATGAGGGCAGGTGGACACCCACCCACCTGCTCCATTGTGGGATCAAGTCCACAGTGATCCCAAGTCCCAGGCTTGCAGCATTTTTTTCCCCCCAGATTTTTGCGCCAATGATGAGCAAAGAACGTGTTCTGACTATGTATTTCTCCCTCCCCTCCATTCCTCACCTCCAAAATGACTGATGGACTCTCCCCCTACAACATCAACAAAAATTCTCTTGTGGGTTGAGCCCAAACACAGAAAGTAGGAGACTTTTCTAGAAAGTTCAGGAGATTAGCAGGGTTCCAGAGGCCCTGACACACCACTGCTCCA
This sequence comes from Podocnemis expansa, assembly GCA_007922195.1. Classification (NCBI taxonomy): domain Eukaryota; kingdom Metazoa; phylum Chordata; order Testudines; family Podocnemididae; genus Podocnemis; species Podocnemis expansa. The sequence continues at coordinate 5,899,585 of ML682007.1, forward strand.
TAGTGCTGGACACTGACCGAGACCTCTAACGGGCTCTCCTGCAACCCATCTGTTCTTCTAGATTGCAGATACCATCACCATGTCCCTTAATGTAGCATGAGCTGGTTGTGACCGAGTCCTTGTGCCCATTGTTCCCTCTTTTGCCAGGTTTCCTTAGCCTCTGCTGTGAACAGTTTTGCCTTGAGAGTTAGCCAACGGTGAGCAAGCACTGCAAGGCCTGCGGTGTTACTAGAAAGGCAATTCAAACCCGCTCCACACCAACATCTGGCGACCAGCACAACAGCTGTGCAATGCCTCAGTGAACCATCCCCAGCCCAGGGCTCCTCACCTGATTTGGGAGCTGGGAGCTTTGCTGCTGGCATCTGCTTCTCTTCCTCACTCTCTGATGAGTCGCTGCTTTCAGACCTCTCTGCTGCCTTTGCAGTAGCTGCTACTGTTTTGCTCTGTCCCACTTTGGCCTGAGTTCCTGCAGCAGATCCTGGCTTACCAGCACTGGCTTTCTTCTGTCCTGTTTTGGCCAGCGCTGAGGAAGGAGCTGGAGCAGCAGGTGTGAGCTTATCTGAGACGGCTTTGCTCTTTCCAGGTCTGGTCTGAGCAGCAGCCCCAACCTTACCTGATGTGGCGTTTGCTTTGTTTTGGGCAGCACATGACAGAGAGTTGGCAGCTTTGCTCCCTGCTGCAGCCATTTTCACCTGGAGGAAACAACAAAGATGACAGCCCTTTGACCGTCAATAGAACTGTGATGCTCAGAACAAGATTTTGGGAACCATGGGATTGAGTTCTCAACCCTCTCCAACAGCGATGCTAAGTTTTGACGCTTACACGTGGGCATGCTCATCTGTGGTGCACCACCAGGGAACTCAAGGGACTCATACATGCAATATAGCTGGCCTTCGGAGTTCTCTAGCTCCCTAGCATCTGCAACCTGAGCTGAATTTTGCCATGGTCGCTGCCCCAATCAGGCAGAGGAGGTCCATCCGTAAGAGACTTTCGTTCCTCCTCCCTGAAGCATGCACATTAACTAACTGACATACAGAATAAGGTAAGAGATCAGTGCTCCTTTAATCTCCCTCTCCCTGTTAGCACTACATCTAAACAATACCAAGTGTCTAAACTCTCCAAAGTGAAAGGAAAAAAAAAAAAAAAATCACACTTTCCATGTGAACAGATTCAACCTCCATAATTCGCTTTTCCTTTTTTCAGAGCCATACACAGTTCCCTCAGGCCTGTTTCCAGCAGAAGAGGGTTGTTAGCATGGCTATGTTGGCAAACCCAACCGGCCCCAAACTCTTTTGTCAATTTAGCTTATACAACCCCCCCACCCCACCCCACACCCAATGTTAAAAGCCCTTTTTTGTTGGCAGTGGGCGTAAATAGGGCTTGTGCTGGCTCCAAACTGACAAACCCATCCACCACCAGCAGGGATTGCTATAACTTTCTAATGTACTCCTGGCCTCCGGCCACTAGCAACCTTACCTCTTTGATCTCCTTCCCAGCCACTGCCTCCTCTTCTGAAGAGGAGTCTTCATCCTCACTGCTCTCTGCTTGCACGGTGGAGTTTGTGCCTGCTGGAGCGCCAGCTGCCGCACAGAAGGAAAAGCCACAATATGAAGACAGGTCCCAAAGGGGTAGCTGTGCTAGTCTAGTTCAGCAAAATAATCAAGGAGTCTGGTGGCTCTTAAAAGACTAGTAGGATTTTCTCCCACAAAAGCTCACATGATAAATAAATGTGTTAGTCTTTTAAGGGCCACAATATAAAGACTCAAAACAGGAAGGCTAGCTTCCCTCATTGGAGACAAAGGCAGCACTAGCTACCGACCCCTGGAGAGACACAGTCTGATTCTGCACAGTGCTGGAAGAAAGCTCTGGTTGCTCCAGGCACGGATATCTCTTCCCCATCTCTCACTCCCTCCTGCCTATGAGCAAAGAGTAGAGTTCTCTACAGCTGAGAGAAATCTCCATTGTAGCAGACAAGGAGACGATATGCAATAACTCCAGGGAGACTGCAGGAACTGCTGTGCATCAATCTCTGAATGATGATATACAACAACGGCATTATTAGAGAGGCCTCACGTAGACTACGAAAACCATGCTCCCCACACCCAACCAAGTTAGCTTAACCTGACTGAAAATGCTGCTCAACATCAATCTAGATATCTAGCGGGCTGAGCTCCAGGGGCTGCCCAGTTAGATTTAACTCAATGAGCTTAGCCCATGCTAGAGTCCAACTTGTCTTTTTTGACTAGCGTTTTAGAAGGCAATAATTACACTGAGCCTGGGAACTCGACCAAACTGGACACCTATAGTCACTAGCCTGGCCAGTCAGTGGAAGAGCTTGCCTCCCACACAAGACCTGCTGAAGTCACCCAGGTACGTTAAAAAATACCCCGCCCGTCCCCCCCACTGACTTGCGGCAAGTCTCCCCAGAGCCTACTGCAGCCAACCACGAGTCCTCACCCTGTTCGTCCCAGACTCCTAACCCACAAGTGGGAAACCGCCGCTTCTCCCAGCAGCTGTGCCAGTTCATAAAACGTACCATGGGGAAGAGCTGGAGAATGGGCAAGTGGGGAACCAAAGAGAAATGGCAGGTTTTAAGACATCCCAATGCCCCTACAGCCCTCACTGCTCTTTGTACCAAAGCAAACTAAATGGGACTTCTAAGTTAGGGATTGACTCAAAGACCACCAGCATCCATGAGTCAGATCAGACCTTAGAGTTCAAAGCAGCTGGTGGGCCACAAACTGCAGTGAGGAGTGAGGGGTAGGGGCGCAACGAGGAGGAGGAGGAGAGAAAAGGTGCAGGAAACCAAACTAGTTTTTTAAAACCCAATTTAACAAATGGTCCAAACAGTGCAGAATGGGAAACTTGGAATCTTTCTTTTCCTTTATTTTAATCGCTCCTCTGGATTCCTCTTCATGGCTGGAGGATGTGTTAAATAGCACCCCCACCCAATTTTAAAAAGGTTACTGGAAACTATTCATTGCAAGACACAGCTCTTACCTAGCACTTTTCATCACTAGATCACAGTGCTACATGCGGGAGTTCGGCATCATAACCCCTGTTTTACAGATGGGGAAACGAAGGCACAGAGGCAAAAATGACTTGCTCAAGGTCGGCCAGCAGGCAAGTAGAAGAGCCGGTTTCCCAAGTCCCCATCTGGGGCTCTGACCACTAAACCACACCGTAATGAGCTGTGCTAGAAAAGCAGTGATCCACATATCTATTGGCTCCTGCTACCCATCTCTGTCATCCAATTCACATGGGCTGTTCTGGACAGTGAAAAGCCCTTACCTTTCACAACTTTCGTCTGCTCTTCTTCTTCTGAACTTTCAGAGCTGCTCACAGGATCAGGCACTCTGATCTTCTTTTCTGAAACGTCTTCCTGCAAGTTGCCTGCCTTTCGTTTCTTGGTATTTGGGGGAGTTCTGCGGAACAGATTTTGCAAGAACGGGGAGGTGTTAATAAGGGAAATGGCCTTCAAGAGTGGGCACGCATATTAATTCACCCAGCCTCATTCCTCCAAGGATTACAAACTCAGCTGGGAGGGCAAGCTCTCCCTTTGCTCTGCCGTAACCTCAGGCTGCTGACTTTGGAATGATGTTAAGGTGATGTGAAGAGGATTTCCCATAATTAGGATGATCATATTTTCCAACAGGGAAAATGGAACACTGCACGGGGCTGGCTTGTTCCCACTTTCCTCCGTGAGCTGCCTCAGGCTGGTGCCAGTCCTCACCCTGAGATGGTCCAAATCACTTGCTACCTTTGCCCCCCTGCACACTCCTCTGTGCCCTGGTAGGCAGTCACACCCCCATTTCAATTTTGCCATTTGCTAGAGTGGAACAAGACAAATGCCCGGCTCTGCCAAAAAAGTTGGGATGGCCGGGACAGGGCATAAACATGGGACATATGGTCACCTTACCCACCCATAATCCTTCTTAGCCAAACCCTGGAAGTGACCCTTCACAGGAATATGAGGAGGAGATGGTCAGAAGTGAATCCCATCAGGGCATGACCCAGTAGCCAGAATCAAGACAATTAGCCTGAAATATTTGGAAAAATGCTGTTCTTACTCTAACAGCCAAATGATTTATAATAAACTCTTATCCAGCACTTTTCCTCAGCAGACCTCAAAGCGCTTTACCAAAAGAGGCCAGTTTCATTACCCACATTTCACAGATGGGGAACAGAGGCCAAGAGCAGGGATGTAACTTTCCAAAGGTCACCCAGCAAACTAGTGGCAGTGCCAGGAACAAAAAAAGAAAAAAACCAAAACCTCAGATGCCTCTTGATCCCCAGTCCAATGCTTTATTCAGTGTCTGGCCAGCCTCATATTAGAGAGGCAGTAGATGGAGAGATGGAAAAACAAAACAGGAGTCTTGTGGCACCTTAAAGACTAACAGATTATCTATGCCGGTGGGAGAACTGCTCCTGTTGCGTAGGTAGATTCTACACTGAAATGGCAGCACTTCAAGTGTAGACAAGCCCACAGATTTTTCAGGCTAGAAGGGACCATTCTGATCACGTGATGTGACCTCTTGCACTACATAGGGCAAAGAGCCTCACCCGGTCATGCACCAAGCCCATAAATTCTGTGTGAGCTAAACTGTACAAGGCAAAATCTTGGCAAGACAAGATGCCTACGGTACTATCTTTCATTGCACCACCCTCTGTTCAAGAGAGTACCTTTCCCTGGTCTTTAAGTCCCAAAGGACTCCTTGTTTGTTTTGCTGAACTAGACTAGGACAGCTACCCCTTGGGAACTTTCTCCGACCTGAGGAAGAGCTCCATGTGGCTCGAAAGTTTCTCTCTCTCATCAATAGGAATCAGTCAAATAAAAAATGTTACTCCCCACAAACACACGCTTTGTCTCTCTAGTATCCTGGAACCAACAAGGCTACAACACTGCATAACCCAACATCTGTTACAGCAACAGACTGGGTTTTCTCTTCCCGTCTGATCCTATCCTATGCAGTAATTCCCTTCATAAGCTCTGTAACGGCACAGAAGGGTTAATATTAGAAAAGACCATTAGATTACCTAGTCTGACCCCATGGATAACAAGGCTGTTACACTTCACCTAGTTGCCTGTGTGGAGCCCAATAACTTCAAAAGACTTCTTTTTTAACAAAGACAGTGACACCAAGGCCAGGCGTACACACTAAACTTCTGACAGCACTGCAGTGTTGCTTACAGACTTTGTATTGACTTTTCTATGCAGGGAAAAGCTCGAGCATAGACTCATTGATACCAGGATAAAAAAGCACTTGTCAGTCTAGTTTACTTTGCTTACCAACCTACTAAAAGTTATACCAGCAACAAAAGGTATTTTTGCAAGTCTAATCTGTGTCTTCTCCAGGAGTTTTGCTGGGTTGACTACACTGGGAAACTTTTAAAGTGAGACTAGGCCAAAGAAACATCCTATTGCACGCAGAAAATCTGATTTCTCCCAAATTCAGAGACAGATGCTCATACTTAAGGATTAGTTGACTCTACAGAGTCTGAGGATGTACCACACTATGAACACTCAATACCCTTTTTATACAGTGATCCAAAACGAACCTTACTTATGTTTCATTTGGCTTTACACTCTAACTTTCACCGTCATACATAGGCTCATCTGGCATTCCCATCTAATTCAACAACTGAGGAATACTGCGTGCTTCTCATGTCCCAAGCAGCAAACTGAGCCCCATAGAGAGAATGCTTTTTGCCACTTAAATGAAACCTCCCTGGCTTATTAAGGAGAAAGATTCCAAGAGAAAATCCCATACCATTCTTTTTAGGCAGCTGTGTCATGGCTGCAGAGGAGTGTGTTGGGAATGTATTAAGATGGGTCAAGAAGAAGAGCAGCTTCATCTACATAACAGATCAAGAACTGAGATATATAAAATTGTTGCAAGAATAAGAACTTCTACACCACATGGTGTTTTTTAGCTGAGCATTGTAATTGATAAATAAATAGGTTAGGTCCCTACTTCAACTAGTTTAGACTCTAGACTAGACACAACAGCAAAGGAAGACAAACAAAGGGGGCACTTGAGGCTGGGTGAGCAGGGGCTGTATTATAGGATAACATTACATGGGTGCCTTGTTAGCTCCTGGGATTTCTTTAAAATTTAAAACCAGCTGATGTATAGTGGTGGTTTTATCAGAGTCCTGAATAATTTGCACCATTATATATTAAGACAGTAAGATGGTAGCACAGAGAATAAAATTTGAGTTCCACAGTTGCATCAGTTTGCTTTCTTGAATCAGGTTGTAGGGTTTCTAATGATGACAAAGGCCCAGACGCATGAAATAAAGGAGGCCAGAGATACACTGACAGACAACGAAAGTGAGGAGAGGGCTAAGGACCATCAGGATACACAGTATTTCAGCGTGAGACACTTTAGATACAATGAAACCAATATGCTATTCTGAGGTTCTTAGCAGAGTTTGAACCAACCTTTAACACTCTAATACAGTGGTTTTCAAACAACGGGTTGGGACCCAGTCTTGGGTCACGGAGCCCCTTGCTGCCACCACCAAAAGACTAGAGTACATTTCTCAAAGACGTAACTGTTGGATCGTGGGCATGAATGATTTTTTTCAACTGAGGAAAAAAAGTTTGACAACCACTGCTCTAATATGGCATTTATCCTGCAAAGGACTCAGAGCAGGCTAACACTTTGCAGGATGGGGGCCTAGCTAACCAATTTTTCCGATGGCTTTGATGGTCGCTGTAAACCAGATTTCTCCACATCTGTATGGGAGCACCATCCTGCCCTGAGTTAAAAGACAGTGGAGAGCATGTGGAGAGTCTGAAGATACCAGACACATCATTTCATTCCTTGATAACACAAAGGCCCCAAGGCTGCAAATGTGCACACAAGTAGGTTACTGACACAACTGGCTCCTAACAAAATCCTTCACTAAGTCAATGGGAAGGGGAAATCATTGTGAAAGCATCTTAACTGGTGAAACATACTCCTCACCTGTTCCAATATTCCGATATCTCCAAAAATAAACACATATGGATAGTAACCAGCTCTTTAAAGTAATAATGACAAGCCACAGAGCTGAGAAATTTCACTCCAAACACAAGTTTGGTGCCTCAGCGGAGGAGATCCTTTCATCCTAGCTAGGCTACCAGCTTGCCACTCATGAAACTATTTCCAGATTGGCCCATTCCAGTCAATAAGGCAGACCAAGTGCATTCAAACCTGGTTCTGTTCATGATGAAAGTGAGAAATGGCCTAAGGCCCTTCCAACCTGTTTCTTCTCAAACTTACTTCTGCCAGTGGATGAAGATGTCCTCAAGAGAGGTCAGCTGCGGAGGAAAGACCTTCTGGAGAAGGAGAGAGGAAGCAAGAATGGGCACCGTATTCAGCCCCGCATTTCCCCATCCCCACCATAGCACACAGGTGACAGAGTCCAATGTTCTGCCATGGAGTATGACAGCAACGACCCGCTATTTTTAAACTGGGTCCACCTGAACCCTCCAGCCTAGCCCCATTTGTACTGCAAGGTTAACGGCCATAGGCTCAGGGCCACCCTCCCCTGGGACAGCTGTGGCCTGGTCCCACGTAGGAGGCACTGCCAGCTTACCTGGTCCTGGGCGTGTAAGGCCTGTCCCCAGGTGTGGGGTGCTGCAGGGCTAACAGACCCTGGGCACTCATGGCTTGTCCCCAAGGGTTACCTGGCCCTGGGCAGCCACACCCCAGCCCCATGTGTAGGGTGCTCCAGGGTCACCTGGCCCCAGGCACGCATGGCCTGTCCCCAGGTGTGGGGCACTGAGGGGTT
>ML682007.1:5907376-6112342 GCA_007922195.1 Podocnemis expansa
GGCACTCATGGCTTGTCCCCAAGGGTTACCTGGCCCTAGACAACTACATCCCAGCCCCATGTGTAGGGTGCTCCAGGGTCACCTGTCCCCAGGCACACATGGCCTGTCCTCAGGTGTGGGGCACTGAGGAGTTACCTGTCTCTGGTCACCAATGGCTTGTCCCCAAGGGTTACCTGGCCCCAGACAGCCGCACCCCAGCCCCATGTGTGGGGTGCTCCAGGGTCGCCTGTCCCCAGGTGTGGGGCACTGAGGGGTTACCTGTCCCTGGTCACTCACGGCTTGTCCCCAAGGGTTACCTGGCCCCAGGCAGCCCCAGCCCAGCCCAGGTGCGGGGCGCTCCAGGGTTCCCCGGCCTGTCCCCAGCTGTGGGAGGCTGCGGAGTTCCCTGGCCCCGGACACACGTGGCCTGTCCCCAGGCGTGGGGCGGTGCTCGGCGCTGCAGGGTTACCTGGCCGAGCTGCAGCTGCAGTTCCCGCGCTGCCTTGGCGTAGCCGGCGCGGAGCAGGTGCTGGTGGATGAGGACCAGCAGCTCCCTCCCGCTCCGGCCGCCGCCCGCCGCTGCCATCCCGCCCCGGCCCCGCGCACACGCGCCCGCCAGGCCCCGCTTCCTCTTCCCCACGCGCGGCGCGGGGCCTGCCGGGAAATGTAGTTCCCGCCTCCGCCGCGCGCGCCCCGGGGCTGGCTGCGAGCCGCGCGCTGCTCTCCCGGGCCCCGAGCAAGGGCCCAGCCGTGCATGGCGGGGGAGGCGTTTCCCCGCTGCCCCGCCACGGTTCCCTCGCCCCGGTGCATGCACAGGCCATGCAGCCTGCGCCCACAGCCAAATAAAGCGTGCCCCCAAAATGCAATCGTGCTCGCAGAGAAATGGTTTTTGCGCACACAAAGAAATGGTTTGCATGCAGTCTAGCAGTCATGAGAGGACATTGGGCTTCTCAGGAGTGGGAGGCAGGGAGGGGCTTCCGCAGCAAAGCATGGACAGGTGCAAAGGGGCAGCCGTGGGAGCCAAGAAAGCAAGGGGTCTGGTGGCACCTGAACCGATTTAGTTATGGTATGAGCTTTGGGGGGAGAAAATCCTGCTTCCTCAGACGCTTTCAAGAGGGGGAATTTACACAATGGGATGAAAATAAATGCAGGGCAGTGTCAGAGAGGGGATCCGGTCATACTGCAACAGCAAATCAGAGCATTTGTAAGGATTCAAACTCTGGGAAACAAAGCATGGAAAGGAGGACAGGGAAATACAAAAAGGAGAACATTGGAGGACACATGGAAAAAAACTGTAGTATTAATGTCATATTTTTTCTGGTTTTAGGGGGCCCTGCAACACTTCCCACTGAAAATAGGGGGTCCAGGGCATTCCAACCTACTTTAACACAGGGGTCTCAAACACATGGGCTGTGGGCCACACGCGACCCCTAAAGCTGTTTCCTGCAGCCTACAATTGCACGATCATTAGTGATATTTCCAATATCGTTGTATGGAAAGGTTTCAGTGGTGTGGCCCTTGGGCTACCGTACTAACCCACATGCAGCCCTCTGCTAGTCCTCATGCGGCTCTCATGGTGGTTTGAGTTTGAGACCCCTGCTTAACAGTAAGTAAAAAGCCAGACAAAATCATGTGTTTTTAAAATGCCTGCTGGGCAGAGGATATGAAGCTAAAAAGGGGGACATGTCATCACTTTGCCTGACATCTGGTAACCCCACCCATGGGTCTAATAGGGCTAGGGTTACCAGACACCAAAGCCTGGAAAGGAGGACAGGGAAGTACAAAAAGGAGGACGTTGGAGGTCACATGGAGAACATGTAGTATTAATGGAATATTCTTCTGTTTATAGGGCGCGCTGGAACGCTTCCCCCTAAAAATAGGGTGTTCTGGGGCATTCCAGCATACTTTATACCCTGTCAGTAAAAAGCCAGACAAAATCATGTATTTTTAAAATGCCTGACGGACAGAGGGCATGAAGGGAAAAAGGAGTACATGTCCTCCCTTTGCCTGACATCTGGTAAGCCTAGCCAGGGAAGAAGGGCAGGAGGAGGCATTAAAAAGAGCAACATTTTTCAGGGCATTTGTTGCTGTTGGGTGGCCAGTCATGTTCATAATCACTGAGCACTAGCAGTTTCCCAAGGACTCAAAATTGGGGGCAGGTAAGGGGGCGTTGTGGGGCTCACTACATTGGTATAACACTGTTAGTAGCTGACAACTGGGGGGGTGTTGGGAAATTCGGGGGCATATTAGGGAAATCCTTGTTGAGCACCATTTACACTGTGGCGGCAAAGAACTCCAAAAGGCTTGGGCAGCACCAACTGCGTGGTGTCACGTCTGTCGTAGTCAGTTGACAGACGCGACTTCAGTGCGTCAGGCCTTGGAGCAGCCCTTCTGTTCTAGTGAAGACTGTATAATGGGGGGATCATCAGAGGAGAGAGCGGGCAAATGGTAGCTGCTTCCTTAAATGGTTTTTGAAAAGAAAACCGTTTCCTCCTAAATAGGGACAGATACAGTATACGCAAATTTTGGCCATTGACACCAGAGCCAAAGGGGTAACTGGGTCAGTCCAGTTCAGCAAAACAAACAAGGAATCTGGTTCTACTTTTAAAGACTAACTAATTTATTTATCACATGAGCTTTCATAGGGGAGAAGCCCACTTTGTCAGACTCTTTGAAGGTGGGGGAACTTTTGGAATGGGAGGAAAATAAATGCAGGGAAATGTAAGTCATAGGATCTGGACAGACTGTTACTTATAAAGAGTGCCCTGGCAGAGCTAATGGAAAGCAGGCCGACCACAGTGTTCGTTTTAAACAGCTCACCACACAATATTGCCAATACTAAGTACAAAAAAATCATGAATCAGGCTCTAAAAGTCATGAAACCTTTAAAATCATAAGATTTTTAATAAAATTTTAGAATTCTTTTTAGTTGCTTCTTGGCTTTTTATGGCCTTTGTGAGTCATAGGCACACTTTTCTCTGTGAACATGTTTTCTCTAAACCAATCTGAACAGACAGGACAGCTGAGATCCTGACATAAGTTCTGCGACTCCAGGAATTTTTAAGAAAAACACCAAATTTCATGAGGCTCTGAAACACTTTTCTTGCACAGTGGCACAGAACGCCTTGTAACAAGCTCAGAAATTTAGTCCCACTCTAACGGACGCCTTGACTGATTCAGTGCCGAGCAGGCATTTGGCAGCTTTGGGGATCTGCTCATTTACATTTGTGCTTCCGTTCTTTTTGGTCAGTGGACAATCTTGGGACACAAAGTAATTGAGTAAGGAGGACAGGATGGACAGCCCAGTAACCACACAAACTCAAAACAACCCCCATCCTCTACAGTGCTGATACTTTCCAGGAAAAAGCTGGCTACCTTCACTCTGGCCAAGGTGTGGGTTTTATTTTTGGAAGGTTTAATAATGTTTAAAGAGCCTCTGTCACTCTTATTCACATACACACCATTTATTTATATATATATTGAAGAGATTAAATATAACACTGGCGCAGTTCCAGCTGGCTTTGAAGCTAAATCTCCTCAACCATCAACGCCACCATCATCATCTAAGGTGGTAAAGCCACTGACTAGGTTGTCGCTTTACCATCACAGCCAACACAGACCCAGGCTACTTGTTTCAGTGGGTGGCTCATCACGATGCAGATGAACACTGACCAGCAATATGAATATGTGCAGGGGATTTTCGTGAGGGGACTGCAGCCCTTGACTGAACTGTGGAGCTGGTGGAATTTAAGTGGCATAAAATTCAAACAGTCCTTCGTTAGGTTTTACATTATTCATAGTGCTTCAAATCGCTTTATTGTCAGAGAGCATGAGATTGAAGGCCTGTTTGTTCTTCCACTTGCTTTGGGGCAAATCAGAAGTGACTCCATGGAAGTCTGCACGGCTAAAGATGAATTTATACCATAGAAATTGCTTCCAACAAGAATTTTTATCTAGAAAAATGCCTATTTATTGAGGAAAATGGCATGCTCATTCATTCACTTGTCCTCTAATAACCAGTCTAATGTAACTCCATATTGCAACTACACCTCCATTTTTAATTGCCTACTTCATTTTGTATTGTAACTAAACTGCCACTTTGAATTGTTTACTTCATTTTGTATTGCCCAGACTAAGTTTTGCTGAAACTTCATTTAGATGTGTGAACTCACTTTGGATGCATAAATGAAGGGGGTGTGTGCCATGGTTCATCAGTCTCCCATGCAAGCCAGTCCTGCTGATAACAAACTGCCAGCACCACCTGGCAGACAAGAAGAAGCAATGCAGACAAACTCTGCAAAAGCAAGAAAAATCCCACCCTAGAAAGAAAAAGACAAAAAAAAAGAAGAAAATCAAGAAGAAAATCAAAGTCACATCTGCCGTTAACTGATGGTGCATCCTCATACAGTACCCTGAGGCAGTGTGATACAGCAAGATCCACGGACTGAGAGATACAAAAGGGGTGAGACAGCATAGCTTTGGGTCATGTTCTGCCCAGCATGCAAGAGCATTGGTGCACAGCCGTGTGCCCAACAAAGAGCCCACTCTTCCTCGTGCTTTGCTTCCCCGGCCAGGTAACCACCATCAGCTGCAAACACCAACCATGAATTCAGGATACGATCACAAGCAACAATCAGGACTGGTAACTACACATGACCAACAGCAGAACATCTGGTGCATGTGTGTGTATGTGGATTCATAGATATTAACTATTAACCTAATTGTGTTTTTCTCATAATAAATGTAGCATACTGCCTTGTCCCCGGAACAGGATCCTGCTAATCTTTTCTAAGTACAGCAAGTTCAGTGTACAAGCAGGCATGAGATCAGAATTCAACCCAGAAAATTAACCAGGGCACTCTCACTTGTAGATATATTTAGACATAGATTTTGACCTATTTTGACATGGTCCCATCTGGAAGGTTGTTATACTTCCAGGAGCTTTTCCATTTGTTTTGTTTTGCTTTGATTTTTTTGTTTGTTTTCAAAGCTAATGTTGCTAGCTTAAATTATTGCAGAGATTCATTTAAAAACAGGTCCCAAAGGCAGATCTTGCTCATTAGTCCAGAGGTTAGTGAGCTGTCTATCATGCAGGAAGCTCTATTTCTTAGCACTTTCCATCTTCAGAAGTCTTTATAAACTGTCATTCTCATTGCTTCTCGGGGAGGTATGTGAATAGAGTTTTATTACAGAGAGGGAAAGTTAAGGCCTAAATCCTCTAAGGCATGTAGTGCCTAGGTCACAGAGGGAGTGAGGTCTAGAGGTTCAAAAAACTCCAGATCAAGATTTTTACCCGTAGACAGGGCCAGATTTTCACAAACGGTTAGCTCCCATTTCAGTGCCTGGGGAAGATAATTTGTAAAAGACCTGAGGGATTTAGGAGTATAAATGTCATTTAGAATTAATAGGAGTTGTGCTCCTAAATCTCATAGGTGATTTTGAAAATCTGCCCTCTTGTGGCAAAGGATCTAACGAGCATGCCGAAATGCCCTCTTTTGCTATTCCAATCACCATCACTTGTTTTGTTTCTTAAGGCCTGGCTATGATTTGTATGCGTGCTCCCTCTCTCTCTGTTTAACTGATTGAGTAGTCCTGCACAGGCAGAAACTGGGTTAGACAGCCATGTTGCAGCTTAGGCTGTCCCTAGCCTAAATATTAATGAAAATTTTCAAGCAGGTTAACTCGGCCAGGCTCGCGTGACAGAAAAATGGTCTTGTTTTGGCCCTTTGGGTCAGCATGGGTAGGTAGGCTGCAGTCCCCTCAAGTTGTTTGAGGAATGGAGTTGAAGGGCTACAAGGAGAGCTAGTTCCTGCTGGCCTTACTCACGTGAGCAGGCCATTCACAGTTTGCAGGAGGAAGCCAGGCTTGACTTTAAGCCTCTACCCCTGCCAGAAGAAAAGTGGTCGAAATACAGCAAGTCGTCATAGCTGCAAAATGGAAAATGGATGGAAAGAAGTTGACCTGGGAGGGAAGGGGCAGATGGAAAGATGACCATAAAGCCACCAGGAAGGGGTGGTAGCCAGGTAGCACAAACGTTCATTTAACCATTGAGTGTTCCTATAAAACTGACTTTAAAATGAGAACTAACTGCCAAAGATTCATACCAAGCAAGTGACACTTTGCAGGTGTGCTCTGGTTCAGGGTCACTTAAGTCCAAAGCCTCACGTGCTTGAATCATGAATAGCCCCCTAAAAAAACCACTGTGTAAAGACACATGAAAGAAACACAACCCCATTTAAATGAATGCATGTGAAGAATTTTGTTGTTGCCCCACACTTACAGGGAGGGAAGGTATTTGAGTCGTTTAGTAAACATGGCAAATAATAAATAGAGCTATTCAGCACAGCAAACGGCTACACAATTATAAATAGGAAAATCTACCTCACCCCAAACCCCAGTGAGGGGGGAAAAAGCCCATCAACAACAGGCAGTTATTCGAAGGGGAATTTTTTTTCTTGCATTTTTTGACAGGAATTGAAACTAGTTTGCCCACTCTTTATTTTTAGGAAGGTAATGTCCCTGGTGGATTTAAAAAGCTGCCTTTTAGGAATGTGATTTCCATGCCAGGACACTGACTCATGAAGGGATTGCAGGAAGCTGTTTCAAATCCAGACAGGGGATAAAGCCATAGTGGTTTAGTAGCCAGCTCAGTAGGTTAATGAAGAGTGCTTTTCATGTTCACAGCCAGGTGAGCTGAGGGCCTTTGCTCATCACTTTCAAAAGGCAGTTGATTACCCATTTGCGTGAAACTCCCCCACACCTGCTGCATTATGAACGACTCCACTTATCCAGCCCATAGTGGCGCTCAGCAGAACAAGAGGGGCTCGGGAGAGCAGCAGCAGACGGGAAAACTGTTTCGTGCAATATGGAAAGTCATGTGGCATCCCCAAGCACCAGCTGGTGTAGGTATTCTCAGTGGATCCCATGGCCTGCTGGGACACTTTCCTCCAATCATGGATATGGCCACTGAGTGAGGGTCATTTTAGTTTTTTATTTGGCTGGATGCAGATTTCTAATGTTAGCCATTTACAGTAAAGAGACATGCATCTTCGCTTAGCCACGGGGCTGAGATCGGCCTGGCAGCCCCTCTACTGTCAAATTTGGGGGGCATTTGGATCGCAGGAGGATGTTCTTTTTCCACCGTGAGGATAGTGACAGCTGCAAAATAAGGGCCTGATTCAGTAGCACAGAGACCTTAGGATCTTTAGGATCTTATTGGGGTGACTGGAGAGGCAAGAGCTGCACTGCAGATCTGACCCCAATATTATTTACTGTGTCTTTATACAATGTCAAGTGCAGCTGTCGGCAGTTGATGCTTAATTTATTGTAATCGTCCCATGCCACAGTACTCTAAAAACTGTACTTAAGGATCACTTCATCTTAGGAACCAGCGGGGACTGCAGTGGTCTGTTGTACAGAAGGACAAGACCCACGTGCCCTGTGGCCAGGAAGGAACTGGGTGTCAGGGGATGATTTTGTCCCCTATATGCAGGCATTTACTTCATTTCTCTTTCCCCAGGGAGATTAAAACTCATTAGCCCTAGCAATGCCCAACAATAGTTTGAGGATGCGGAAGGTCCTGGGTTCAATTCCCAGGGGGTTGGACTCGATGATCTCATGAGGTCCTTTCCAGCCCTATGATTGATTGATTGATTGATTGATTGATGCAGAGAAAATGCAACTTCATTCAGCTGAAGTTGCAAGAGGTGTCTCTAGGCAGGCAGGAGGCAATTAGCAGGGCAGGAAGCCGTGATTAATATGCCTACTCTTGCCGAAATTACTAGGGGAGCTTTAATGGCCAGAAGTAGTTAGCATCTCCTCTGAAAGGTGATCCCCCATCCCAGCAGTCCCATGTGCCGTGCTGAGATCAATTTCCTACTAACTCGAATGGAAAGGTGCCACTGAATGAATCACCCACGCTGCTTCCTGTAAGTGCCTGTGGGAGGCGTTCGTCTGTGGACAAGGGCTGACCCAGCCTGCCCCTGCTCAGCCTGGGAGAGCTGGCAAGATCTCACAATGGTTGGCAGATGAATGGCAAACACCAACTTTGTAGCCCTACAATAGAGCTTAAGCTCCAGCCCAGAAAAGCAGTGAAGCTGCTGCTTTACTTTAAAGAGATGAGCCGTCCCTTTCGAAGGATTCACACACTGAAAAGTAAGCACATAACAGTCGCTGTATAGGGACTTTGGTCTCCAGTGCTGACACAGCAATGGGTGGCAAAGGGTCTTGCTCTGAGGTCCTGTCCACCTGTAAAGATGTCACCCTCACATCTTTCTTCCCTCCCTGGTAGATTTCTCAGTGGCAGCTGAAGACCACATTGCACTTTTGCAAGCAGATGAGCAGTAATTCAATCAGTCTGACCAACATCACCCTCAATAAAACAGCTTCTAGTATCCAAGACTATTGTCCTGCTGTTACTGAACATGTCCACACAGACCCTGTGCTCCCAGCAGGCCCCTTCTGCCTGCACCTTGGTGGCTATCTTGAGTATAAACACCACCCTTGTAGGGGAACCCCAAATCCACTCTGATGCAGGTGGTCAGTGAGAGGCGCGTTTTGCTGGAGAGCACCAGGAGGTGGGTGGAGCCCACCAAACAGCGTAGGCGAATGGATTCCTCTGTCTGTCTGCAAAAGACACCAAATGGGCATCAGCAGTGCAAACTTGTCCCTTGCTGCCCCCTTGCCAATGGGCCCCAGGCACCTCACCTGGCAACCTTCCACATTTCCCCCACCCATATGTACACCCATCCTGTGACCTATTTCCAGTTCTCTGCACTGCCAGACTGCTGCACCAGGCCGGGGAAGGATGCGGTGCAGCAGTGTGGGGAGCTGGCAGTAAGTCAGAGCAGGGGTGTATATGTGGGCAGGGAAAATGTGAAAGGTTGCCAGGTGAGGTGTCTGAGGCCCATTGGCAAGGGGCAACAAAGGACAAAGTCTCTCCTCTGCTCAACAGAGATCTGCTCCACCTAGACTTTCTACAGCGCTGGGAGGATGGACAGCTGGTGGACAAGGAGCGAAGAAGTGATGCACTGTGTTTCTAGGTGGCTGTGGCCAAAGAGCAGAAGATGGATATAACCAGAGGAGCTGAAAAGGGGACAGACAAAATGTAAGGAGGGAAGCAGAAGGGAAAAGTCAAAGAGGATGCAAAAAGAGGTGGAGAAAGGCAAAGGGGAGCGAGAACCAAACTGGGGGAAAGAGAACCAAACTGGGGGAGGCAAGGCCCCTGGAAAGAGAAGAAGAAACAGAAGGGGCAAAGTGATCTCATGGAAAGATTCAGGGAGGGGACGGGGAGAAGTTGACTCTGGAAGGGGCAAAGTGATATCATGGAAAGACTCAGGGAGGGGACAGGGGAGAAGTTGACTCTGGAAGGAGAAAAGGACACTATCATTTCAAAGTGAAAAGGAGAGGCTGAGAAGAAAAAGATTTTAATGCACATAAAGAGGCCAACAGAGGCGGAGGAGGACTCAGCGGAGAGGTAGAAGGAAAGGAGAAATGCAAAGGCAAGGAAAGGCCCCCACCACTTTATTTACACCCCTCCATTGTAGTAGTTCCCTGGCTGGCGTCCCGCAACTCCATATGTTCGAGGAGGGGGGACTGCAGCATGTTGTTGCTGTGGGGATTGGAGACATTGCTGAGAATATCTGTGTCTTTAGGTAGCATGCCAAGGCGTGTGCAGCTAGGGGAGGGCTCAGGGGAGCAGTGGGGGAATGTTTCAGATTGCAGTTCTAAAACGTGCCATTTTCCAAGCAGTACCTCATGGGAATCTTTTTTTCCTTTGTTCATTAATGTGCAGCAGATGGGAGGAAATGACATTTCAGATGCCAGAACATCATGATGAAATGCAATGGGGTACCGATAACACGGAGTGAATCGTTTCATTATTTGTATACAGAAGGCTATATTGCAGCCCAGGCTTACCTGGGAATTTGCTTTTGTGCTTGATGATTTGCGGGTTTAATTAAGGTAATTCAGCTGTCTAAATAGCTGATTTGCAGGTGCAAACTGGTACTAAGAGGCTCAAGTAACATTGAATGATTTTGCATGCAGTTAAGGAAGCAACATAGAGCCCACAAGAGGTTATTGGTTGCAAAACCAGTGGCCAGCTTTTAAACAACTCTGGTCCATGATGCATGTGTGTGTCCGTGTCTGTGTGTGTGTCTGTGAGAGAGAGAGAGAGAAACAGAGAGAGAGAGAGAGAGAGAGTATGTGCGTTATGTATTAAATTAAATGCCAGTGTTACATATATTATTTCCTTACTAGGTACAAGAATTCAGTCCTGACAAGTAACAAGTTTCCAGTCCAACGATTCCAGCATCATGCAAATCTTCCTGCAGTCTCCAGCTGAACCTTAGCAACTCCGGATAGTGTAGCTCTGTCTCCATGCCTGCTCCTTCCTTGGCTTCTCTGTTGAGACAGCCCTTGGTGCCAAGTACACTGGTGGTTTTTGTGATGTGGGCACCTGTCCACTGAGGACTGCCTCAGTCTCTCAGGTCATTTCACGTAAGCCTCCTCCAGACAGCCATCAAATAGTATTGGCTCAGCCACTACCGGCCTGTAGCCAGATTAGAAACAGAAACCTAGAAGTAAAAAAACTCCATATCCCATTACTAAAACCATGAGCCATCCATTCCCATTAGTTATATACACACTAACTGTGGAAAAAAGCCCTTTCTAGGCCTGCAGTGAATAAAGCACTCTTTTAATTTAGCTGGCTGAGAGAGCGGATTTGAAAACTAAAACTAACAGAAGACGTTACATTACAAATCAGCTGCAAAGGGTCTGTTTTTAATAGTCCGTATTAGAAACATACCATGACACACATATATAGATGTCTACATGTCTAGCTTGTGTGCGTTATTCAGTACAGTAACAGAAGGTTAGCACTGGACAGTCATTTCATTTGTCAGTATTTTAAGAGCTGATGTTTGTTGAGCCTCTGTTGTTGCCAGCTAAAGGGCTATTATTATTATTAATTACCCTGAACCCCTCTGTTTCACCAGAGCACTAGCTCAGGGCTTGTCTGTAAGTATATCCTCATTAAATGGCTTGGCAGCTTCACTGGCTAGTGCAGGCCAACAGCAACAGTTCGAACAGCACATTTATGTTTATGCAGATTTCCACACTTCCCAGTCGATAAGAGATGAGAAGCGTTGTGAAAGGGAACAGCGTTTGTGTTCAAGATGTGCATTTTCTGTAGTGCTTAACTTTGCTGATTTAAGTTCCATCAAATATCATGTGGCAGGAAGAGATGCCAGGAGGAACAGCATGAAAATACATAGCTCCTGGAAGGCTGGGCAGAGAGAGACAGACTGCTTGAGTGTGGGACAAGCACTTTGTAGAGTTCATTAATGCTACATCTGCACAAACTTCCTCCTGATGAGAGTTTGCATCCATGCCCCACTCCCGATGTCACTGTGCTGCACAGTAGGGCATGCTCGGAAACGCAGCATAGTCCATCTCTCGTAGTTTCTCAGAATGAGCTGGCAAGCTTTCTGGTCTAGATTCTAGTCTCTGTTGCAACAGTGCAAATCGAGAGGCATTTCACTGAAGTCAGTGGACCTGGTGGAGCTCCTCTGGAATTGCACTGGTGCAATTAAGATCAAAATCAGGTCCCTATTTCAGAAAGAGTTAGTTTGAATGAGCATGGCTGATTCAGTATGTTACCCTTCCCACCTGCTCCTTAGATGCTGTTAGCGAGAGCCACTCATGGGCTTTTAGCTACTTGAATAAGAAAGTCATTTCTAATTGACTCTTGATCTGTGTTCATTCTGTTTTAGGGCATCCTGGGTGCCATGGAGGGCTCTTTGTAAAACAAGTGATTCATTAATTATGCTAACTGCTTTCCCTTTATTTAACGAGAAAGAAACGAATCATGATAGTTAAAGGGAGATTGCTGGCAGAGGCTGAATTAGAGAACTTGAGGGCAGTCACACGTCGGAGAATCCAGATGGGGCCCATTTAATGCCAGGTTGTTTTACTGACGATTTGGAGCATACTTGGGTCTGGAACATGCATCAGTTCCTTCCCTTGGTAGTTCATTATTTCTCCCCCTATGCCCACATCCTGAGCAGAGAGCGAAGCTGGGGAATGTGCAGTCTGCCTTTGGTTTGGAGGTGCTTATCCCTGCTCGCATTGCCAGCTTTGGCTTGCGGCTGTTGCCATTGGATTGTCTTCTCTTACTCTTTTAAAGTCTGAGCTGATCCAACTCTGCCCAGGACTGACACCCCTTGGCATCTTGAATCTGCAGGAACTACCTGTTGGTCGGAGAGGGCTCTTCCCTCCCTTCCTACCTGGAGGCTGCCCATGAGGGTGATGTGAGGGCTGGGTTTCTTTTTTTGTGGCATGGATGTTTATCCACTAGGGGCTGGGCTCATTTCACACAGGCCCCCATTGCATCCCCAGTGATTGTCCCATCCCACTACCAGCTCCTCTGGGCCAGTCGGTTCTCCTGTCTCAGTTGGTTATTGGATTCTCTTCAGCCAAGTGAGTTTTGTGTGACCTGAAATTCATTTTTATCACACAGACGATACCCTTGTCCTTAGCATTAAAGGACAGGTGGGCTCAGCTCTTCATCTTCTGACCCTCTGCTTATCCCTGTGTGGCTGGGAGAAGTTGGCCGGTGCCAACCTGCACTCCTTTAGAAAGAGGTTCCCCCACTTTGGATTCAAGTGAAGGAAAATTCTGAAACCTCTCCTGGCATCTCCAAGTCACAGTCTGATAATCCTACTGTAGAGAAGTCAGGCATTCAGGGCCAAATGCTGTTCTTTCTGCCCTGGGCGGTGCTGTGCTGTGCCGGTCCCTCTTTATCACAGCACAAAGGAGCCACATGTTGAATCTGAGTGGGTGGATCTAGCATTTCATAACATAAGGTCCTTTGTCTAACCACTGATGTCACTGGTTGACTGAAAGTTGTTGCAGGAGGACTTGGTGGGACCCGAACATCAAGAGCTTTTTTTTTGTTGGTTTGCACCTTCATCATCTGATGGATTTGCTTGGCTGTGTTTTTTTATTATCTCCCTGTGTTCAGGTGTGTTACTGAGACAGCTGCTGAGATAACCAGATCCAACTATTTTCTTCAGCTCCCAGTGAAACTACACAAGTTCTCAGGGTTTGTGTGGAACAAGAGATACAAAGGGGTTGCTGAGAGTGGCAGCGAGATCCAGACTATCTCCGCTGTCCCAGCATTTCCAGCTCCCTTCCCACTTGTTGGCGCCAACACAGGGTTAACTTTTAAAGGAGAAGAATGTTACACTCTGTCATCATCCAAGATGGAAGAGATTCAGAGTAAGACAAAGCAGAAAGTTTCCCCCTTTCTTGCTGCTTGGATAGTGGGAGGAGGGGAGCTTGCTTATTCACACATTAATAAAAGAGAAATGCATTGAGATTCGTGCCTTGATTTGCTCAAAGGACATAGCAGTCATGGGATTTATTGCCCTTTGCCAACAAATGCACACATACATTCCACCAAACCTCATATCTGTTTATCTTGGAGAAGTAAGAAACCTTTGAGAATCCAAAAACCCCTCCCCATTATTAATCTTTGAGTTTTATCCAAGTTTCATTAAAACATGGACACACTTAAAAAGGATTTTCGGTTAATGGTGAATGACTGTATCTGTTGACCTGCATTGGTAGTCAGACCTCAGAGGCCTCATTTCCATGCTGAAAAATGTCACCTCTGGGTGGGGTGAGGTTTGGGGCCAAGAAAAAGGTGGCATTTTAAACGAAGAAATGCTGAGCCATCTGGTTGGCAAGGCTGAGGCCAGAGTGGATGTAGAAGGTGATCTCCCTCCTCTCTCAGGGAGGGTCAGCAGTAAGATACATAGCAGGAAGGAGACAGATGCTTCAAATATCACTGCTAATACTTGAGCAAGGTCTTTGGACAGAGAGATTTTATTCTCTAGGCATGTCAGTAGGTGGACACCTTTCACTGGAGAGCTCATTGAGCAAGCATCAGTGTAATTACAACTGTAGTCTGCAGGGACTGAACCTGGGTCTCAAAGCATGAGCCCCTATTGCTTGAAATAAAGGGTAAGAGCCTTTAGCTTCACAGTACGAGTAGGTTCTCAAAGCTGTAGCCACAAGCTGGGGACAAAGAGCCACAATCTGTTAGCCTGGGTCTTGTGGTTATTATAATGGTATAATGCCTAAATATACACTCATCAGTGCCACACTGTGTAGCACTGTCTGTGTAACGGAGGAGTCTGGGAAATCCTAGCTGGAATTACAGTGCTGCTGGGAGAGGACTTGCTGGAACTGGAATTCTTTTATTTATATCTGTAGGACTTGTGTTCATGCCTCCGGGGCTCTAGCAAATGCCGGAACTGGCATTGGCAAAATCTGCCTTTTTGCCAAGAACACAGAAGGATGGAAACACCCAAAGATGACTGTAGCAGTCAGAGAAGAGACCCATCTCTCCCTTGGAGATGGTCTAACATAGCATGATAGCCCCATTGCACAGTCATCAGTAAGAACAAATAAGAATAGTTAATCAGTAAGTGTCCCTTGAACTTAGACAGAAAAGATAGTGGGACTCTGCTCTGGGCAGGCCTCTGTACAGAGAAGGAAGAGGGGGAAATGAGTGGGACTGGGAACTTGAACAGTGCCAGGATTTGGGGATATAAGGTACACACAAAGGACATGCAGGCCTAGCATATGGAAAAGGGGAAGGAAGGAGTCTCCCTGAGGTGGCTAAGTGTCTGCTGAAATGCAGTGGATAGTTACCTGCTAGCTGTGCTTGAGGGACAATGTGGGTGAGGCAATATCTTTTATTGGAAGTTGGTTCAATATAAGATGTTGCTTCAGCCACCTCATTTCTCTAATACACTGGAACTCATGCAGCTATAAGTACACCACAAATGCTGAATCTTGAGTCATTTGAAAACAAAAGGCCAGGTGCTGGGAGATACCACCATGGCACTGATCCTGAAGCATTTCTTTTACAGAAAAATGGCAGCTGGGGGGACACAAAACCAACTGGAAAAGAGCACTCAGAATGCAGAGTTCATCTGCTCAGGAGGAAGATAGGTGCAGGTTTAGGGTTACCAAATACCAAAGCATGGAAAGGAGGAGAGGGAAGTACAAAAAGGAGGACATTGGAGGACACATGGAGAAAATGTTGTTTTAATGTAATATTCTTCTATTTTTAGGGGGCCCTGGAACGCTTCTCCCTAAAAACAAGTGTTCCAGGGCATTCCAGCGTACTTTAACCCCTGTCAGTAACAAGCCAGACAAAATCATGTATTTTTAAAATGCCTGCTGGATGGAGAACATGAAGGTAAAAAGGAGGACATGTCCTCCTTTTGCCTGACATCTGGTAACCCTACGCAGGTTGCTATGACTCCTAAGAGTCACATTTGCAGGGTTACCATGAAGAAATGCACCTAGAGTTTGGATTTCTGAGCTTAGCCCTTGAAGGAGAACATAGTCCTGCCCAGCATATCATGATTTCTCACTCGCCTGGTTTGTTTCTAATTCCTGCTGGCATGGAAGCAGGATTGGCTTGCTCCCTTGCTGCAGAGTTTGGCTCAGGCTGGACGCTTGTCACCATCCAAACTGGGCTTTGTTTAATGATTTTGCTGAAGGTATTTTTTTTTTAAACGGAAAATGGCTAATTTATTCCAGCTGTCAGTTTTCTTAACACTTGATGCAACTGGTTCTGCTTGGCAAGCTGTGCTCTAGGGAAGAGAGGTGCCTGGGAGAATATGGAGCCTTGTGAATGCAACTAAATTACTGGAGAGAAGAGAGGAAGGATGGAAAAGAAGTAGAAGGCAAGGGAGGTGGAGTCAAAGGGAAAACAGGCAGCTACGGGGTGGAACGAAGGGTGGTTTGAATTAGTAGAGACTCAGCTATAAGGGGAACTACTGGAACCAAAACCAACCACAGACATAACCTGGAGGAGAGGAGAAAGCCATCCTTTCTGGCTAGCACAGCTCTATTTGCACACATTCTGGTGAACCACACACATCCATGCATTTAATGTATTTGTCACAGCCAGGTCATGGACAGCCAGATTTAGTGGTCTGAGCCAGGGTCCACAGTCATGGGACAGGAATTTAGAGTCAGTGGGGTGAGGACACCGGGAGTGCGGACCCACGAGCATCAGGCCAGGTTGGGATGTCAGCGGTCAAACTGCAGATCAGAACCCCAAGGTGAATCCTGAGAAGTCAAGCCATGGGGGCCACCAGGCACAGTCCAGAGCAGGGTGGATCCCTGTTGCATGGATGACTTACTGCTCCTGTGCTGGGTTTAAATAGAAGCTGTGGACCAGTCTGGACCCCTAGCAATCTGCCAGTCAGGGTACAGAACTGGAGTCCTCTGTTAGGGTTTGGTGTCCCCCCTAACAACCATTAGCAGCTCACTGGGTGGCAAGTTGGAGCACACTAGCTCCTAGGAGTCCTGTGGCCCAGCCTTCAGGACATGCTGTCTCTGATATCACCCATCCCCAAGGGGTCCCCTCAGGGCAACTTGGGACTAGGCTTTTGGGGGTGATGCATATGGAAAACCTGCTCAAGCATGGGAGCATGTATATTTTTTGCAGACTCCCTGGGTCCCCAGGACCATGCTCTTCCCCTGTTAACAAGACACAAGAGCCTGGCACATTTATGTTTGTGGTCTAGGATCTTGTGAACCACTTATGCCTCACTGCCATCAAATCCAGCCTTGGTCCTTCTTTGGGGAACGCAAAGATCTATGATGCTCCTGTTTCTCGCTTCTTGTCTCTTGTGCCTCCCAGAGTGGAGTATCATCACACGCGCTGCAGACTCTGGCAAGAAATGAGGCTGTTGCCTGCTGAGGTTTTTTTATTTTGTTTCATAGAGGACAACACAGCACAACCAGCATTTCTAAACAACAGCCAGAGGCGCCATCCGAAGATTAAAGAGCATGGAAGATTTCCAAGACTAAGTTTCCCTCCTCCTCCGCCTTTCCCAGAGGCCAGGCTGGTAGGCGTGGGTTTTGACGGATCTCCTGAAACAGCTCCCACCAGCTGTTATAAAGTCATGTGTCACTTAGATGAGAAGTGATGTAATGCCACAAATGTCAAAGACTCTGATCTCAACATCTGAGCAGAGGCTGTTGGATTTGGGACTTGTTTTGTTGTTTGGACAGGACTGGCGAGGTGCATGAACCAGAGTGGGAACCGAGACTTTACTGTGAAATCTTGGAGTGTCTTGTTTCAATGATCACTGTTGTGTGCGTGTCTGATGTATAATGTTATGGGTACATCGGAGTGTAAATTTGCTGACTTCCATCGACCTGCCCCATTTCTCACGGTTGGTTGATTAAAGGCAAAACACTTAAGAAAATGTAGGAGCATAACATCACTTGGAGGGGAGGGTTCATACCAACCTCTGGATGTACCGTCACATCCTCTTCAGGTTGAATCAGCTTGGTGAGTATGTAACTCCATTGCTCAGCACATGTGTGCATGAGGGGCTCTGTGTGGCGAGTGAGTTTCTGCCAGGACACCTCTTGCATGTGTGCACATGAAGAATGGTGCGTGGATTGGTTGGTGAGTGTGGTGAGGTTTGTTCACTTTCGTAGCAGTATCTGCAAGTGTCATATCCCTGTGTGCATTTAGATGGTGCATGTGGCATGTGTATTGGCTAGTGTGCGTGCGTGGGGGGGGTGTTTTGCTAGGTGGGCTGTGTGCTGATGTGCAGAGAGATATGTGGTGTGTGTGTGTGTGCAAGCGGGATAATTTTTTAGGTGTTGGCCAGTGAGTGAGGAGAATCATTTTCTCAGTGGAGGCTCCACTTACTCTTTAAATACAAGTAGCAATCTGATGCAGCTCAGGATGAATCGCTTGATGATTTCTAAGATAACAGCCTCTGTCTGATTTAAGTTTAAAGTGGTCAAATTGAAATGTCTCCAGATTTGTCACAAGCACTCCATTCTGGGCCTATCCTGGTGCTCCACTAGGACAGAGGGTGGGGTGATTTTAAACCCCTCATGGGAAGATTCAGACGTGCTGCTCAAGCGGTGGGAATTAAGCTGTTGTAGAGATTTCACTTGAGATGTCAAGTGGCTTCATTTGTATTTATGTACAGTACAAACTCAACAAGTGCACAAAGATTCACTCGCAGTCCCTGAACCAAAACCCTGGAAGCCTGAACAAAATGTTAGCGGTTGAGCTATGGACCCCTGACTTTTACAGCTGTTAGTGGAAACAGTGACAGCAAAGTTCACTCTAGGTACAGCAATAAATGGCCCTAACACTGCAAAGGATCTCAGCAAATTTCTTGTTGTCTTTGGCTGTCATTTTGCTACAATCCACAGAGTGAATGGTAAGGAGAGTTTCAAGTCCTTGGAAGCCAAGAGGCTGATTTGGATGAGCATGTGGCAGGGAAAGCACAGTGCGAACAGATTCCATTTGGTGTGGTCAGCATAATTTATCGGCACAGGAAGATGAAACACTGCAGACCAGAGGTGGGGACTATTTCATATTAGTGTAGCAGACTCTGTTGGAGGGAAGCACAGGTATTAATGGGAAGACGAAATATTAGGAGTTTGAATGATTTGGGCAGAAAAGCCTGAGCCGGACTCATGTGTCAAGGAAGCGGCAAATGTATCCAAAAGAACTGAAGCCTTCCATTCCAAATTGGTGCAAAGTGAAATCTTGTCTCTGAGTGTGGGATTGGCACTTGGTCACATCCCATGGCTCATGATCTTACAAGGGATGTATATATGAGCTACCTCTGAGTTTGCTTCCTGGGTCTTTCCGCTCGTTCTGGGCTGGGCCTGGGCCCCCAACACTCCACACATGACTCTCTCCCCATATGCTCAGAAAGAATGTGGGGGCAGCCATCTCCATGGCCCATTTCCCCCTTTTTTCAGACCAAGGCAGTCTCTGCACTTGTTCGAGACCTGTGCATAGGGGTGGGATTGAGGACTGGATTGGTAAGGTGTGTACAGGCGGTGCAGATCGCCCCCAACCCTCCTCCAGTGAAGATTACACAGTAAAGATCATGTTGTCTTGGGTTTAATAAACACAGCAGTATGCTGGAGGGCATGCCGTGACCTTGGGGTGGTCAGATGCCCTGGTGGGAGGGTGTTGGAAGCACACAGAGGCACCTCCCAACTCCTTTAAATCAATCTCTCACTGTCTCTGACACAAAGTCTTTATATGCAACACCTGAGTAAAACAGTTCAGTTAGACCATAAATCTATTGGAAAAAATACCCCCCGTTCTCAGCAATGAGTCTTTATTACAATTTGCTGAGAGGGCTCAGTTTTACCAATATGGTAAAATACATTTGGAGCCATGGTGAATATTAGAGAGGACCTAGCACCCAGGTCTTGTCGCATGATAGGGTTAATCAAACTGTATCTAGAAAGGCAAATAACCACATGTCCCACGCTCCAGAGCAGTGGTTCCCAACCACTGTCAGCACACATTATTGTGTTGCCACACAGTGATAAGTGTGTCATGAAGAGCCAGGGAGATGGCTTGATTTGGCCTGGCGAGGTGGGTTGGTATGTCCTGTAGGGTCACAATATGCCACCAAGTGTGTCATGACCTGCAAAAGGTTGAGAACCGCTGGTCCAGAGAGTGGATCCAGGATTTGACCA
Source organism: Podocnemis expansa (assembly GCA_007922195.1). Taxonomy (NCBI): domain Eukaryota; kingdom Metazoa; phylum Chordata; order Testudines; family Podocnemididae; genus Podocnemis; species Podocnemis expansa. The sequence continues at coordinate 5,926,928 of ML682007.1, forward strand.
CCTTGCTGTTACGGGTCTTTAGGCTATTCTGGTTACATGTGAAAGCCCATCTACCAGATACAGGTAGAGATATCACAGAACCCAGGTCCAAATCCACATCTCCACTCCTGTATCCCTTCGTTCCCCTACAATGCAGGAGATAAGTATGTTAAATGGGAATTAAGGAGTGTTGCAGCCCTGTCAGCCTCAGGATATTAGAGAGAAAAGGTGGGTGAGGTGATATCTTTTATTGGACCAACCTCTATTGGTGAAGGAGATGGAGCTCTGCTCTGTGTAAGACTCGTAGACTCTATGGTCAGAAGAGACCATTACGGTCCTCTTGTCTGACTTCCTGCATAATGCAGGCCACAGAACCTCATCCACCCACTCCTCAAGAGCTTGTGTCTCACCAACGAATGTTGGTCCAATAAAAGATCTTAGCTCACTCACCTCGCCCCTCTAATATGGGGATTTATACATTCATTTTTGCTTTCTGGCAGACAGAAATAAAGTTAATACTTAATCAAAGCCCCCTGCCTTTGCTATTTTCCAACTAGCAGTACAGATTCCATTTTTCCATGGGTCCCTGTGTGGGATAAGCCAGAACTCATCTTTCGTTTACATAACACTATTTATGAAGTATGAACACGGGTTCTAATTTCCTTTTTATAATTGTCAGAAGTGTGATTGGATTTTGTTTTACTAATTTTTTATCTTGAATTAAATGTCAGATTTGAAGACCTATTATTAGTAATTTTTTATCATCTCTGTATAGCTGTAGATGATAATGAATCACCTTCTGCAGTATTGATAGAGGCATTTGAAACCTGCCAAAGCCATTCTTTAAACTGTGCTTTGGATGTAGAGGGAAAAAACTCTGGATGATACAGCATGGAATTAAAATGAGTTTACACTGCTCCCACAGCTTCCCTTTCTGTAACATGGGCATAATGATATCGGCTTCCTTTGTAAAACACTTTGAGATTATGGATGGAGGTTGTTATATAAGGGTGAAGGGTTATTATTATTGCATACCTGGATCCCATGTCTGAAAATGATGTTTCACTGCTGAGTGCCCAGGTCAGGCCTATTCTGAGACATATATTGAAAGCAGACAAATGGAAGATCCCAAACAGGAGTCCCCAGCACGTATACACTGACTCACCTCCAGATCTACTCAGTGGTACACTGGATACAGCTTGAATCCATGTCTTAACACAGATAAGTCTGGCTTTCCAGAAATATATTTTTGTGCTGGGAATTGCCACATGTCCAAGGACTTCTGCACAGCCAGAAAATGAATGAGACTAATTTGAAGTCCTGGAACTCGCCCCAGTGCGTCTGGAGGAATATTTATTGCGTGTTCTAAAATCTCTCCCCAGCTCTCAAGGCAGGTGTTGGAAAAGGTAAGTGGTCTAGTGTTAGTTCCATCATTAAAATGCCAGGTCTTTTCCCTCTACCCAAGAAAGTGGCAGCTGAGACCATGAAGTCACATCATTCCTAACACCTTCCAAAACCCCTGGTAATTGTTCTTCTATAACTCAAACCGTGCAAGTAACCTTTAAGCTGCAATAAAAACTCTTCAAAACAAGCAAAGCCAAGTGCCCCCCACAGCTCTCTAATAGAATCCTGAGATTTCTACATGAGCTTTGAAACATGAGAAAGAAAGGAAACTGAAATTTCCAGTGCCATTAAATGAAACACATTGTCTTCTCTGTCGAGAGAGCTCTCTCATTAACAGGCAACCACTTGGTGCCTTTGAATCAGATTAGATTGGGGTGTAGCTTAGACAAGGAGTTCACCTAAGCTGCGGTGACTGAACACACCTGCAGTGAAATTTACTGGGGGTTTTGCCATTTACATCAGTGGGGCTGGGATATCATCCCAGGAAAACAGATGAAACACAATTTGCCAGGAGCCTTAGCCTTCTGGTTTGCATATAATGCCCCAATCCAAGGTGGATCTAGGTCCCCAAAGCCAAACGTCTACAGCACACTAACTCACTATCCCCACTAGGTGCAGGCCAAAGACTTCTGTAGGTGTTTCAAGTCATACACACAAAACCAGAGGCCATTTTTGAAAATTGTGGCCCAGCCCAAGCCTCATCTGCTGCAATCTCTCCCAAGTAACCCAGCCTGCTTAGACATAATCGCTCCGCTATTTGCACTGAGGTGGGGTGAAGCAGTGGACGTTTCAGACCTGGTGGAAGGAGAGCTGGCATTCTGAATAGGCTATAAACATGCCTCAGAAGTGGAGACGTCCATGCTCTGTAAAAACATTCTGTAGAACAGCTAGGAGGGCCAGAGGCTTTCCCCAACCTCCATGCTTCCCACACCTCTTAATCAAAGAGGATGTAGAGCCTCCTCTTTTCCCAACCTTGGCAGCCGTAGAGACTCATGCTTCTATTGAAGTCGATGGTAGCTTTGCGACTGACTTCAAAGAGGGCAAGTTCGGACCAAAGAATCAAGAATGCACCTATTTTATTCCATATCCCCATTTGCTATAAGTGGGGCCAAAAATCAGCTGATGTGTCTTAAGTATGGTGGTCGCACAGACTAGAGTATGACTCCAGGTTAAAACACAAGGAGTCCTGCTTTCAGGCCTTTGACAAATAGTCCAAGTGGGTGGAATCTCATTTACCTTCGAAGCTTGGGACCCAGGTATAATGGCAGTGACGGTTTTTAAAGTTGTCTATAGGGGTTCAGTCTTACAGATTTTTTCCGAAGGCACAGTTTTGATTTTTAATTTTAAGCTATGTCCTCAATTCCTCTCTTATTTCCTCTGCTGTCATGGGCACATTTCTTGCTTTGGCTCGCTCCACCAGCCCCTACTTTTCTTATGGAGAGCCATATTTCTTCTCAAGATCTGCTGTTTCTATCTTTACCAGACAGCCTCTGGCTGCCTGCAGTTCACTGAAGTTTACCCTGCTCTCCCTGACCAATTTTGATTCTGTTCCAGACCCTCAGTTGCTCTCATAAATCATTGCCCTGTAAACATCTCATATTGGAGAGTTTAGCTGCAGATGAAATATGTTGCCCCTGAAGAATTCCTCCTAGAAGTTTCCATTTAAGCAAAAAACTCGAGTGTGCTCTTCTGCTAAATTCAGCTGATGGAAATTGATTTTAGGGGAGGGAGGTGTTGGGCCATTTCCCACTCAGGAGTGAAGAACACAGTCCCCGTACCTTAATCCAGATTTAATTGCTTGTGGAAGAGTTCATTGCACAGATACCACAGGATGCTCCGACAGTATCTGGGGGGAAATATCATGGTTTGGCAATAGCAGTGGACAGTGCCGCAGCTAGTCATTTCGGCGCCCAGGGCACGTTCCACTTGGAATGCACCCCTTACAATGATGGGCGCCTGGAGCAAGCAGCGCGGAAACTTTGATAGAGTGGCTCAGTGGAGCCACTCCAGGGCGCCCGGGGCAAATCCCTGTTTGTCCCACTGTAGTTACGGCCCTGGCAGTGGAATTTATCCTCCCGTGACTCCACACCAATGGCTCTAACCTCCATCTGACCTAGTGAAGATCTGGTGGGAGCAGGGGCTGTGGCTGGCCTGCGATTTGTTCCATGATGGCAATGGACCTCCCCCCTAGCTAAGAAGTCCCCCAAATGGGAACCTCAGAGGCTCCCACCTCTTTAGGCCCCACCTGCAGGTTCTTCTCTGGGAAGGCGGGATGGGCCTTAAATGAGGACCTTGGGATCCGACCCCCAGTGAGGGTGTAATGGAGGAAGCAAGGCGGATTTCTTATAAAATCAGTACAGCCAGGAGTACAAATAAAACCACCTCTCTCTATCATTCGTTCCCTCCACCCTAGTACAATGGCCCTGGGCATTCTGGGGCTCAGAAGAGACTTCAAAGAATAATGTGCACTGCTGTCACCACGCCTCTCCTTTTTAGAAATGTAGAAGGATGAATAATATACTAGACCCACCCACTCCCGCTTTAATCTGTCATGCTCTATAGAAATCAAACAGTTCTCTTACAAGAAGGCAATTTGTGCTCCCGGCACTGTCGGTAGGGAAAGAGCTCCATTCTCCGTCCTTGGGGTGTTAATATCTTGCTCGTTAAGAAATGCAGCCTCGGGACTGGCTATTTTCATATTTGAAAATGCTTTGCTACAAATGAGCCGCAGACCAGCAACCCGTCACAACAGCAGTGGCCCAGCCCATTTCTCATTTCCACACAGGCAATCCTCTATGTTGAGTGTGCTGGGATTTTGTCTCTTACCATAGAGAAGGAAAGCCCTGCAGCACAGCTAGCCTACACGTTGTCGGATCCAGCCCCACTGATTAATGTGCAGGGTTGGTCATGGGCTGTGTGTTACCCTGAAAAAGAAGGTCACAGGGTCTACCCAATCCTTCAACTCATTCTGATCAGCACGGAGATAGCTACCAACAGGGAGACTGCTAGGGGAAGGGAAAGGTAGGGATGTTAACCAGCCTGGTGTCCAAAACACACAAGCCTTTTTCTTCTTCAAGTGTAACCACTCTATTCTTCTGTCTTACAATACCAGGTCCTTTTAACCGCCATGGGGAACTATGGCCTGGGGCTTTCTGGCTGGACCAGCTGATATTGGTCCATCTTCAGGTTGCTTTTCACGTCAAATCACAACCAGACTTCAAAATTAGATTTATGAATGGGTCTCATTCCTTCCAGTCTGACTTTCTTCCTTAGCATCTTCCTTTTGGGGGGGCTGCTTCCTTTGGTTGGTTTTTGGGAGTAGAAGGGGATGTTTATATTGGGAACATCACTTATGGTGCAAAGACTTTCTCCAGGAGACTTTGCATCCTTTCCTCAATCCTCTCCCTGGAGCTGGAAAAAGAAACGGTGCAGATGGTCCAGTGTTTCAATCACTCCAGAAGGGAGTCTCTGTCCCTTTCCTCCAAAACCACCTGATCTATCTGTCCTTGATACCGACGTTCTATAATTGAGTTAAAAATGTCAGGCAGGGGCCTTCCCATCCTGCTCCACCAAAGGGAAAACAACGCCCGGTCCTACCTCCAGAAATGACCCTTCCCAGGAAAAGCTTGCAGGGACACAAGGGAAACATGTTTTGGAGAAAAAGGCCGTCCTTTTCCTGTTAATACATGACAGGTGTTAGCATGGGCCCACTGTAGACAGGTGTGTTTTCCTATCTTTGAACTGGACTTGGGTTATAAATAAACAGAGTGATCAGGTGAGTCTGCTGCCTCTGCCGTACCCCGCAGAGAGGGCCCCAAGTGAGAAAGCACTCCTTGTTTCAGGCAGGGGCTTGAGCCAAGCCAAAGGTTTGGGGTTTTTTTAAACTCTTCATTCCTTAACTTCCCCTGCAGGAAGCTGCAGACCTCGCTATGCGGCACAGCTCCTGGACATTTCAGGTTTCCTGCCAGGCAAAACCCAATGACTGCTTTTGGAGTTGTCTCACCTGAAAGGGGAGATGAAAACTGGCAAAGGGGAGAGCTGTAAAGAGCCTGAAGGCTTTTGAGCCAGAAGAAATGGGTGGGCTGGTCATCCTACTTCACCAGGGGTAGGAAGAGAACTTGGGACCCAGGCTGGATGTAAATAGCATAAGATTGATGGTGGTCAACCTGAACTAGAGAGCATTTGTGCTCCGTCTTCAGAAGGAGCTAAACATTAAGTGAGATCTTTCTTTTTCCAGCTCTGTGAGCTAGGGAGAGAGAGACAAATTACACTGGGCAAGTTAAGTGCCAAACTCTCCAGGTGGTGTGCGACCCTTTCTTCTGCAGCAATAATGTGTACACATCATTAAGCCCTTGCTCTACAGCCTGCTTGTGTCAGTGTTATTTAAAAATGAAATTGTAGGGGAGAGGGAAAACCACTTAGAACAGAATCATAGGGTTGGAAGGGACCTCATGAGATCATCTAGTCCAACCTCCTGGGGTTTGAACCCAGGCCTTTCTGCATGTAAAGCAGATGTGCTAGCTACTTAGCATCAAGTCTTCATTCTGGAGCAAGGCCATGGAGGGTCCCTGAATGAAAGAGTCTGGATGGTGCAATGGCTGGGTCAGCAGTGTCTTGTCTTCTGATACAGGCAAGAGGTCCAAATAGAGAGTGTGAGCAGGCAACTGAGGGCAGAACATTAGCTCGGATCGGACTCATTCAAGCCCCTCTGCAGTCAGTTAGAGTTGTGTGTTAACCTCTCTAACCATAGAAAAGAGAGCCATCTGGTTTGTGCATGGAGGGATATTTGCAAGGTTGATGCTGGGAAGAATTGTTCTGTCATGCTTAGCCAGGATGGGGTTTGAGGTCAAGCCAACATCTTACATACTCTGGGCAGTGAAAAGTAAGTGTGTCCCATGAATAAACATGTCAGGAATGAAGACAGAATAGTTCAAAATCAATAAACTTTTGCAGCCACGTGTCAGGTGACTGGCTATGGAAAGCACGGCCAGGAACCAACCAGGCTAATGACCTAATTCCTTCCTTCTGCTACCTTAGGACCAACTCTTCCAGTTCAAGGAGGGTCCTTCAGGCACTTACTTCTTCCAGAAAGGGTCACTTGACCAACGAGGGACACATGCACAAAACAAGCTCTGATGGTTAGAAAACCTGGTGAAGCTATCAGAAAAACTTCTCCAAGGTGGACAAATTTAAGCTTTGGGTCTAATATATTCAAAAGCTACTCTGAGTAGGAAAAGATACGATTCTTCCCTGAACCTTTTATCACAGTTTCAGCATGGCCAGAATTCAGTTCTTGCCCTCCCTCTGTGCCATCTGACCATCTCCGCAAGATCTCTCTGGCACTGTTGTCCTAACACTTCCACCAAACTGAATCTGGCTGGAAACCTTAGCAAGAATTCAAAGTCATCCGACTGCCCTCCAATCTCCTCATGGAAATAGCACCTCCCAGACTGCTGCCTCAGGAATGGATTCATTTCAGGTCCAAGGCTGGAAACTCAGGTCCAAGTTGGAGTGAAAATGGAGTGCGCCGAAGCAATGTGGAAAGCATCAGCCATGTGAAAAAAGGAGCAGAGCCAAACCCACGGGCTTTCCTCCAGCTTGTCATCTCTTCAAAGAAAATACGCCAGTCATTAAGGAGGGAAGCTTAGCTGTAGTTTACCAAGGGATCGAGTGGACAGAATTATTAGAGGAACTGTAGCTGATGGAATGAAATTTATCAAAGTGAAATGAGGAAGAAAGAAAACAAACTAGAGAAGGAATATTTATGTCATATAATGAAAGCAATTTGCAGAGTAATTGAGATGTATCATCAGTGACCAAAAATGGAAGAAAAATTCCTCAGCTTAGGAAAGAAAATATCTTCTAGTTAGATATTTTATTTTCTATTTTACTAATGCCAGTGTGGTTGGGAGAGAAGGGAGAAAGGGGAACTGCAGTACTTTGATTCTGAGCAAGTCCCAGCCAAGGCCAACATGTGTTAGCGGATGCTGTGGTTTACATTAGAAAAGTGCTTTAGTATTGCTCTACAGCTTTTAAGTGCCTTTTATTATTAATTATCATTATTAATAAGACTACTATTATTATTATTTTCTACTGCACAAAGGATATGTATCTAGACTTCCAAAGGACCCTGTCAGTAACAGAAAGTTATCCAACGGCAGGAATGCTCAACAGAGTCCATTTGTCATATAGGCAGATTGAAGTCATCCAGCCAGGACAGTCTGTGCGGTGACTCTGCCCCATGTAGAAAATGTGTCACCTCCTGTTGCTTCACAGTCAACGTCACAGAGTGTTGCTGGAGCAATGTTCAGGCTGCAATAGAGGAAGGTCATGCAACCTTGCTGATTATGCTCTCCCTGGCTCCAGCTCAACGAGGATGAGTCGTAGTGGCCTGGAAACCTCAGATTCAGACATACAAAGTGGTCCTGAGCCATATAATTTCATCAGGCTTTTGATCAACCATTTTATGATGGTTGCCATTAAAAATTAAGCATTTACCCACTCCTACCACCACTAGATAGCTAAGAAATCACCTCACTCCCCTTCCTATGTTTTTACTTAGAATACAAAAGCAGATGGTCGAGGGAACTGCTGTATATTAAAACGGGGTGAATATGTCATCTCTCAGTTGTCCAGTGAGGGAACAGAGACTATACCATGTCAGCTAGGTGACCAACTGCAAGATGAATAAAGAATAATCTGCATGAATAGGGTGCAAACAAACCACAAACAAAGACAAAAGGCTTGTTTACAAGGTGAGTTATTGTATGTTAAGTCACGGTGTGAAGCTACAGGGCACACTGAGCACAGCAACATGCTGTATGGACAAACCCTAATTCATTAAGGATCTGATCAGTGGCATAGTGTGGGTCTCCAGCAAGCGGGGGACAATTCTTGCATTTGCACCCCACCCACCCCATAGATATGGCAGCACCTCGCAGGTGGGGAGTGGGTGTCTGCGGGGCTGTTTCCAACTCAGCCCTACTTCCCCTACTGTGGGGGTGGCAGATGTGGAAAGGAATGAGAGTCACAGGGGCAGATGTCCCCAAGCCACTCAGTGGCAGGGGTAGGGTGGGGGGCATGATGGGCCTGCCCCGGTGCCCCGCTGTTGGGTAGGCTGCCTGGCTCCTGCATTGCTGGGATCCCCGTGGCTCCACGGTATAATTTCACCGTCATGGGAGCAGAGGGGCTGGCAGGATGCTTGCTCCACCCCAAAGTGTGAGCCCTTAACCAGCAGCAGGCTTGAAGTGGGTCAGCATGGCCACCAGAGATGTCAAAGCTCAGCAGCCCCTCACCATCTCCCTCCCCTCCATCCCCCCCAGCCAGCTGCATGGCCTGTCCTGCTTCCCATCTGTATGTCACTGGGTCCGATCCAAAGTTCATTGGAGCGACTCCTACTGACTTCAGTGGCTAATGGATCCTGACCCAACTCTGTTAGACAAATACTTACAAATAATGACTCCATTTAGAAAAATTGTAGTTGATTCACAAATGATGGACTAGGCAGAACGGAGGCTACATTCTACATTCAGAAAGCCTATTACTTGAAACAAACGTTATGTCCATTTCTAGGAAGGCCATGAGATTGGGTTCCTTAGTTGCATCATTTTTAAAAGTCAAAGCTTTTCTTTTTCTTGCAAGATTGCCAACAAGAAATTCCACTCTTTCAGTGAGGCCTTGTTGCCAAGTTCCCACTTGGGGAGAGTTTTTCCAGCCAAGTTCTAAAGCCTGTGAACGGGGGCCGAGAGCCTGGAAAGGCTGCGATGTCACACCTGCAGCAGTCATCAGAGGCAACGTGCCCCACTAGCATCACCGTGACAGACCAAAGCAAACTTCACTGCCGTGTAGCTCTGAGATTCTAGCTCCCATCACTGCACTGTTTTGGTTTTCCCAGATTTACCTGGGCTCTTTCAGCAAAGGCCCAATAAAAAAGAAAAATCACAAGTTGGCGAGGAAGAACGGAAGCCTTTAAACATCTAAGGATAGGAGAGCAACACGTGCTACATTTCAGACCTGGCCTAGACCCCAATGCCCTATACGGTCAAACGTCTTGCTACGCAGAAGGAGAATGGGACTTATTAAACTCCTTTCATGCTTTCATTTTGAGTCGCTGTTTGGGGGAGGGGAGGCTAGGTGTATGCATGGGGGTGGGGGAGGAAAAGGAACCGGCAGCCCATGGAAACAGATTGTGCAATATTTCGTCCAGCACAGAGCTCCCATTGAAAAGCCAGGAGTTCTGCTTTCAATAATCCTGTTGTTAATAATGGCCCATTGAGTCCTCAGAGAAAGGCAGTATTGAAAGGCAAAGGGGCTCGCTCCCCAAGAGAGGTTTGGAAAAAGAAGGGGAAGGGGGGGTTTCACTGTGTGGCCCTTAGGGTAAATTACAGCTGGTAAAAAACACGCAAAGCCCATGCACAAAACCCATTTGAAGCAGAGGTTTTATCATCTCAAACACTAGCGTGCCGCTCTCGGGACTGGACAGCTGTGGAGGCTAGTGACAGCAAATACAGGAAGAACATTGATTATTTTCCCTCTTGCCCCAGGCCACATAACCATTTCTTTTTCTTTTAAAATGAAGGCCAATTTTCAAATACTCCGGCAGATAAACAGCAGAGCAAAGAGGGGGCTGGCTGCAGAGCTGTGGCGAGACCTCGCTCGGAGCTAGGTCAAGGTTCATTTCTGCACAATTAATACAGCAGCAGGAGCACACACCAAGCGTGCAGCATCTGGCTAGCCCAGCAAGCTAAAAAACATCCCTTGGCTTCATCTGACATGTTCCTCAGGCTTCTTCCAGTGTGAGATTTGTAGGCCCCCCATCAAGCACTTGACTCTGACTTGACAGAGGGTTCAGATGAGCCCCTGATTTCCCAGTCTTACCTGGGAGCTCACTGACACAGGATGCAAGTGATGGCTCATATAAATGCTAAGGAGGCAGAGAGCTGCTGTGGGGTAGTGATGGGAGCTATAACATGAAGCAATAAGAATATGTAGTGGTGAAAGTGAAGGGAAAATCCAACAGTTTTCCCTAAAGACTGCAGGATTTGGCCAGTCATTCTTTTAGCTTCTCCTCATTCCTGCCAGTCTCTCAAGATCTCTGATCACCTTTGAATTCTCTCCAGTTTCTCGGGTATTGACGTTTCCAGGACCGAACACATTATTCTACCTGCAGTTTCACTGGTGCCCCAGAATCAGCGACTATCACCGCTCTGCTGTGTGATTAACTTCAGTGGGTGCTTGGTGTTGGTGAGGACTGGGGGGTCTCATCTTAACATGGACAGCTCACCTGGCTAAGCAGTCTCGAAGGACTTACTCCAAAGCTCACCAAGTCAATAAGAGTCTTTCTAGTCTATTCAGTTCTATTTCAGATCAGGCCCTAAAGGAAGCCACAAGAATAAGTGCCTGCAAGTGATGCCACAGGAAGGCAATTTTGGGATGATCATGGAGGGCACAGCTGCAAGGGAGGAGAGGAAATTAAAGAAATGATCACAAAAACTGATTGTCAGGGGAAACCTCTTAAGAGTGAAAGGAGTCTTGTCGCACTTTTAAAAACTAACAAATTTATTTATTTATTTGTAAATTTGTTAGTCTTTAAAAGTGTCCCAGGCTCCTTGCTTGTTTTACAGAGCCAGACTAACATGGCTCTCCTTTTGAAACCCCTAAGAGTGCAGTCTGTTGGGATCATCTTTCCGGGGAGCGATAAAATTCTGCTCCCAGGAGATGTTTAAAACTCAGTTGAACAAGTTCCAAAGGGGAGCTGTGTTAGTCTAGTTCAGCAAAACAAACAAGGAGTCTGGTGGCACTTTTAAAGACTAACATGGACAAAGCATTACAAAACAGACCAACACACAGCACTCTCGCATTAGCAGGTGGATTGTACTATAAAGCCAAAACACACGTTCTTTTATTGACCTCTAAGCTGTATGAGGCATGAATCATCCATTGGAGTGGCATTCACCGCTGGCAGAAACTGTCCTGGTCCTGAGACTCCTGTAGCTGTTTGTTAACTTCCCCAGCTTAGGGGACGAGTGCTGAAATTACCCGCAGTCTGCGTCTCTCCTGCGTCGCTGCATGGCCACCAGCCACGGCATCAGTCAGCCAGTTCCCGTGTGCAGAACCCTCAATAGCTGCGTTTAACAACTGCTACCAAGGATGCTGGGTAGGGCCAAGGCCCCCTGACTCTCTCCCTCCAAGGATCCGTGACTCTGCTCGGCTCTACTGCCATTTAGGGAGATGTAAGGGATGGCAATGATTGCTTGTTGCCCTTGGACATAGGGCCTTCCTTTCCAGATGAGCGTGAATAGGCCACATAGTCCAAGATGCTGACCCTGGGCTGTTTCAGAGATTTAAGGCACAGGCCAAAAATGGGATAACTGAGCCAAGATGCCCCACCCAACAAGACTGGGAAAAGGAGAGGGATCCCCCGGTGAGCCACTCCATCCTCACAGCAACCTGGAACCGTGCCTCTCTTGCTAGACCTCCAGGAGCTGTGCAGCAGGGCTGAGGGAGATATAAAAAAGGCCTGGAGCTGCTTTATGTTCTGGCATTGGGGCCTCTTTTGGCACTGGTTTTTCCTTGTTACTAAGATCTAGAGTCGTTTTCAAACTTTCTTCTCCGGACCCAGTTGAAAAAAATCATTTATGCCAGCAACCCAGCAAATACATCTTTGAGCTATGCATTCTTTTGATGGCGGAAGCAGAGGGCTGCATGAGGGTCTGTGACCCAGTACTAGGTCTTGACCCTGAGTTTAAAAACCACTGATCTAGCGTATTGATTTTTCCTCTTACCCCCACATTTCTTCACCTTCTCATTCTTGCTCAGGGGAGAATCAATTCCATGCACTTCCCTCTCCAGCTAGCCATGCGACCTGCTCCCTGCACATCTTTTGGTGTCTAAAACCTTCAAAACCACCTCCCCACTGGTGTAGTACTATCTATCCCATGATGACACACACATTGGAAATTAGCTCCAGCCTATGCTGTTCCATCACAGCTGGCTGACCAATCAAAAGGCTGGATTCCCTTCCATCATGCATAGCAAGCATTACATCATCACAGCACAGCCTCATCAGCTGGCCATGGATATTACCTACCAAGTACCACCATCGATGGTACAAGGTGAGGTCAGGGCTGAAACAGCCCATGACCCAACTCCAGGAGGCCAGGCCATTTCACAGATGGTCCAGAAGATAATGTGTTATCAGACAGGATAGGTGCTGGGGCTAGCGTGTGCTGCCACCCCTCATCTTGAAGTAGTCCGACAACCCAAATATATGGCTTTCGGTTCCACATCCCTGCTATAAAACTTGTTTCAGTGCCACCACTGGGGGGATCCTTGGCATCCCCCACACTCCATTGCTTTTTGGAGTGATGTAGGCTTGTGTCTGGCAAAACACTTCAGTACTTGACATCTACCGTGATAGACAAATCTAAAATGGGAGTGCATCCAGAGGAGTCCATGGCCAGTGTTGAGAAGGCCCGTCTCACGGTACACACAGCAGCTTTGGGCAATTAGGGGCTCTGGGAATCTGTCCCAGAGGTCAGCCCAGGCAGTGCTGGCTCACGTGCCTAGTCCAGCTGGTTTGGCCCAAAGGCAGGGCAATAGTCTTTGCTCCCCTCGGAGAAAGGGCTTGAAAGCTCTGCGGCTATCACTTCATGTCATGACTGGAGGCCCAGCTCCTCATGGCAGGGCTTACTATGTGCTCTGCCCACTGGCTGTTTGTTGACTGTGATGCTTGGCACATGGCATCGTTGGGCATCTGGGAACATGCCCTGATACACACGATATAGTAAAATACTAAATAAAAGCACAAGGGCAGTCAGAGCCAGCCAAGGACCCCACCCAGATCCCCACCTGCTTTTCAAATCATCCCAAATAAACCTGGATCTAAATGCTCTTGGGTCTTGGCTCTCTGATTAGCCAGCACCTGGATGTACAACTCCATGCTTTCTGTGCTAAACCCAACACAGCACGGAGGAATCTTGGTTCTCAGAAGGCCTATGTGTCCCTGGATCTCCCTAAGTCCCATCTGAACCTGCCACTGACACTGATCTAGTTAATAACAGACCTTTGCCTGATGTGTACAATGTGCAGCAGCATCTCTGGACCAGGTGTTTAGATTGAACACTTTGGGCCAGATGCTGTATTCTCTGACATCTGTAGTTACACCAGGGTAACTGAGAGCAGAATGTGGACTTCAGTGTTTGATACTTCCACATGGCGCAGCCAGTCAGGAGTGCCTCCCTGCACTGGCGTTAATCAACGTAGGGTATCAACCTCCTACCTGTATTCCCTGGAGTCACACATTGCAGACCCCGGCTCTAGTAACCCCTACAGCAGACAGGGACTCTCTGCTCAGCAGCGACTTTCCTTCCCTAGGACCCTAATGCCATCTCTCACCTCTCTCCGTCCTGGAGAGCCAGCTGTCTGTAGCTTTTAAATCTCTGGTCCTCTTGTGCCTGTTGTTGCCTCCCCTCCCTGTGTTGCTGATCACTCACTGCCTTTACCATTGACTTTCCATCCCAAAATCTTCCACTCTTCATCCTCCAGCCCATCACTGCCTTCCCTCTCTAGTACCAGGAGCAAACGGCTCACATGGCACCCGCTGTTAAACGGGAGCAGAGGAATATCGTTATTTGCCTGCACTGGGTTAAATGCACTTTCTGTGCTTCTTGTAGTTGTGCAACTCTTCTTGTTTACACCAAGTCCAGCAGGATGTTTATGCACAGATTTACATCACTCCTGGCTATTTCATTCCTGGCCTCCACCGCAGCTCTGCCAACCCACCTCAGTCTGACCTTGCTATTCCAGCACTTCCCTCCTCACTTCCAAAGACTTGTCAACGGGCCTCCCTCCTGACATCCTCCAGACACCCTCCTGCCTAATGTCTCTGCCCCTCCTCCCGATTCCTCTCATCTTTGCCTTCCAACTTGGTCTGGCACTCCTGCTCCGCCAGCACAGAGAAATCAATTATTTCCAAGTCTGCTGCTTGCTGTTATTTTCGCAGTGATGATGATTTAGGGGGATGCCAGTCAATAGATTAGTCACCAAACAAGCCCTATCTCAAAATTGTTACAATCATTGTTACCATGCATGTCTTACAGATTCTAAATATTGCAGGTCTTCTAAAACCAAACTGCCACTCTACAACAAAGATAATGAGCCAGAAGAAAAAAACAGACACCCTTCGTGGAACATGGAAAAATATTTTGTCTTCGCAGCAGCAGGTAACTTCTAGAGCAATTTTGATTTGATTAATGGCACAGACAAAGAAGAACCTTAAGAAAAACCCCTGTTCACTTCGAGCCCTGTTATAAACGAAGGGAGTAAAATAGCATTGCTTCTGAATGGAAAAAGACAAAATCAGAAGGGAAAAGCCCAGCCTGTTGGTGTTTCTAAGAGACATTTACCAGAACCAGCTATTATTTTTTATTAAGAAAGTGCTGGGTTTATACTTGGAATTGACTCACAGCCTCTGGCCTGAGGATCTCAAAGCACTTTACAAACATTAACATACCTCCTGGGCGGTTTGGTAGGAATCCTCATTTTTTACAGTTGGATCAAAGAGACATAGGAAGGTTAAGTGACATGCCTGAGATTAAGCAGCTGATTGAAGGCACAATAAGAAACAGAACCCCAGATTACTGGCTTTAGCCTCCTTCTCTAAGCACCAATCAAACCCCCGTGCTTCCCTAAGTGTGCATGAATCTCTGCAAATGTGAAAAGAGAAGGATCCCGTCCAGAAGATAGATCCATTTATTGAATTGGTGTGGCTATCTTTGGCTTTGCAGCAGCACCCATCATTTCAGTTTCTATTAAGTTACTAAACAGATGAGAACAGCTAGTGTGCACCAGCATATCTAACAGGTAGGTAACATAGCACAGTTGCTCCAGCAGGGACTGAGTTAATTTTCTCCCTTCCTTTTGTAGTTGGGAAGACAGATGGAAAACCCTTCCTGCTGACACAACTGGGTACGGTTGGTACCAGGGGCCTCTAATTTTTTCTGTCATCACAGACCCAGTGAGTTTCCAGGGGCTTTTCTTCTTCCACTCAGTCTGTTGGTGTTTTCTCTCATCAGGACACTGATATGAGATAAGAAACCCAATCAGACAGTAACGGATGCATTTTCTTCCAAGTGCCCAAACTCATTTAAGTGAGAAGCACTCTGCAGCCTTCCGATTCTTCCGTCCTATTTCTCTGGGGCCGTGCCTGGGATCTTCATGGGGGAAAGATACAAGCCACGGTTCGGAGGAGCTTGACAACCTTTAACTTGGCAAAGGAGCCCTAGTTCCAGACAGTAACAGTTTCCCACAACTGAAAGAGAGAGATAGCAAGAGAGCAAGTGGTGCTGAATGAACTCACCAAGCTGTTTGACTGAGTCAACAGAACTACAAGAGCCCCACAGGGGGACTTGTCTAAGAAGCTAAACTGCTGCTGCCCAGTGGTCCTAAAGACTGATGGTGCAGTTTGCCCAGTTTTACATGGAAGCCGAATCATTTTATTTTCTTTTAGTGAAGTGCAAAGGGGGTTCCAGTACATTTCTAAACCCCTTTGTAAAGTTTTGGAAAGCAGAGAGAAAAATATCTGAGGTCTGGTACTGATCTGATTTGCCCCCATGCAAATCAGAAATAGTTCCGCTCAAGTCACTGGTGTAAACCAGAATGTGTGAAATTAGAGCACCTCATCATTATGAAGGTACAAACATACATATATATAATTGACGCTGTCATTTCATAAAATTTGAGACAATTACCACCTCCTTACAGCTAGAGAAATCTGCTGCACAGCCTCCTCTCTGCTGAGTGAATGATCACCCAGTGCCTTGAGTAAATGTTTGACTTTCCCAGGGTCCCTGGGCTCCCCCTGGGCTCTAGCAAACATGGGCCAGCACTTTTTATTAAATCAACATCTTCTGAATTTGAGGTTTTTCCCATTTCAAGTCAAATAGTGCCCATTAAAGTCAAGAGGAGAAGACTGGGGAAAATGGCCATTTTCATTGACATTCATCCTCACCAGTGGCACTTAAGTAGCTATTGAAATGACAGGTATTCCTAAAACTGCTTTGAACTAGTCCATATTTAGCTCTTTAGGGGAGTCATATCTACATAGTTGCACCTAAATGGAAGCAACACTTGTACATCCACAGTGACATCAGTATGAAGGGCTGTATGGAACTGCAAATGGGACACCAAACTAGTTTGGGGGCACTGCTATCCTACATTGGAAGAGACTTCAATTGTATTACAAATCCTCCTCTCAACTTGCCATGTAACTTTGGTCAAGACATTGAAATGCTAGCTGCCTCAGTTTTGCCATATGTAAAATGGGAACAATAACACCACCTTGCTTTTGGAAAGTGTTTTGAGAGCTACAGTTGAAGAGTGCTGAGTGTCATTAGATATTCCTGTGCTAGTAATTATACAGTTATCTAATCACTGTCATTTAACTTTAACAGGGGACCTTTCAACTATTACAGATATTTATTTCTATTACTGTAGCACTTATGGTGGGTCCCAGTGTTTATACCTTGCCATTCCAGACCCACGGCTGCCACCAGCTCTTTATATCATCTGGACACGTCTCTGTAGAAGGGGGAATGGGAAAGCAGGGGGAAGGTCTTTCTGCAGTCTCGGGAATTTGCCCTGTAGTGACTCCAGAAGGACGTATTTGTCTTGCTGGGGATAATGGGTGGTAGGAGATGGGGGTGAATGCCTGCAGGCTTACCAGGGGCTTTGGTGTACATCTGGAGAGTGAAGCATCCTGTTTAAAACCTTCAGCTTCCAAAAAAGGAAAATGCCTCCAGGAATGTAGGGCAAGAAACCTCAGCTTGCTAGCCTGGAGCTAGTTCCCTGCACACATCAGAGGAGACAGTTGTAAAGCAGGGGAACAGAACCAGTGTTAGGACCCTGCAGGGCTCTGGGTGCTTGAGTCAGTGAAAAAACTGGGAGGGGCTGAAGCTCCAGCTCCCCATAAACCTGGCTGCTTAGCTTGCATCCTGGGCAGATGTTACAACTTTCTGCTTGCTCTTCCAATTTGTTCAGGAGGGGAGTTTCTCTTGCCTTCTTTGGCTCTGCTCTCATCCTCTCTTGCTCGCAGGGAGCTCTCAGGGGAGTTCTTTTGTGCAATTTTGAAAAACTTCAGGGATTCTTGAGGGAGCTCATGTAGAAGGAAAAGGGGGGAAAGCAAAAGAAGACAGAAAGGAAAATAATGGTGCTCTGGTCTTGCAGAGAAATTTTTTCAGTGCAAACTGTGAAGAAGGGAGAACATGGCTCATCACCAGGGGTGAGGTACAGGACTTAGCAGCTGTGGGCTTGAACTTTAGCTCTGGCTTCCACCCCAGTTTACATAGAAAGATCACCGTATGCTGAGAAAGAGCGCAAGAGGCTATTTGGCTAGCTCAGAGGTCAAACAGCTGAACTGGACAAGAAACCAGCTTGGTCTCTAGCCGGCTTTTTGTGGGCTTGTATTAAAATTGGAGGCACAGCCGCACTTTTGGAAACTTAATATCACAGAGGAAATTAACTTTATGGTGCATGTGTCTTTGATTGTATCAGCCTGAAGATTATTTTCTTTTTACTGAAAACAGCCCTGCAGCAGTGGTGGATTTAATTGCCTTTTTCTTTTTCTTTTTCTTTTTTTTTTTTTAAGAGAGAGAGAGAGAGAGAGAGAGCGAGCAAGTTGTTTCGATAAAACTTGCAAACGAATCTCAAAGAACAAACCCTCGTGTGGAAGGGTAAACTGGGACTTTTTGGAGGAAAAGAGATCTCCTAGCCCTTTTTCTCAGTAGGAGATGCTTGGACAATAACCTCCCTTAGCCCTCTGACTGCTTGGTCAAGCATGGCTGTTTATGCTCTCACGGGTTTCTCGCTAGTCAGCCTGCTTAGTTTTGGCTACTTGTCCTGGGACTGGATGAAACCCAGTTTGGTATCAATGGAACCAATGGAGAAATCGCTCCTTCCTGCCTTCTCCAGACCGCCTCACATCATCTTCATTCTGACTGATGACCAGGGGTACCATGATATCGGGTATCATGGCTCAGACATACAGACACCAATGCTAGACAAACTAGCGGCAGAAGGGGTGAAACTGGAGAACTATTACATTCAGCCCATCTGTACACCCTCCAGGAGCCAACTTATCACAGGCAGGTAAGACAGCAGCTCACTGTCCTGGGAAACTTAGCGGTTTCTTTCCTTAACAGTTAACCCTGGCTCCTTGTGGGCAAGCTGAAATAATAGGTGTTTACCAGATAGCCCTGCGCACAATACCCAACTCGCTGGTTGTGATGGCAGAAGGAAAACCTTGAGGTTCTCTTAGAAAGAATCTTTTGGGGAAGAATTGTTTTGCATATCGTATAATTACTTTCTTCAAACTTTACACTGCAGACTCCGTGGGGCAGGGATCTTGACCCAAAAGGAGCCCTGTGTAAGCAGGCACAATGCCGACGGAAAGCCAACAGACATCATGTCAGGGCTAAATTTGAATCATCAGTCCTGGTGGTTCAGCACTTGGGGCACTGCCCTAGGACTTCAGAAACATGGGAACAAGCCTTTTCTCTGCCACAGACTTGCGTGAGTTTGGGCATGTCGCTTAGTCTCTCCGTGTCTCAGTTCCCTTGTGTATGATGGGGATAATAGCCCTGCCCCACCTCACAGGAGTGTGTGAGGATAAATAACGAATATTGAGATGCTCAGATGTTATGGGGACATGGGTCCAGACAAGTACTTACAGGTACAGCATGATCTAGTGGATAGCGCATCAGGCTGTGAGTCAGGAGACAGGAGGGTTGGTTGGGCGAGTCACTGAGGCCAAATGTTTTAAAGGTGCTTCCAGGGCGACAATCAAAATCGTTGACTGTTTTTGACAATTGTAGCCCAGATCTGTGCCTCAGGCTCCCCATCTGTAAGATGGCTCAAATGGGGCATGCCCATCTCTGCAAAAAGTTAGATTGTGTAATGCTTACTTGTGCTGGTGAGTGCTTCTTCACATCCCGTTGAGGTCAGTGGGGCTAGTCATGTGAACAAGGGCCCAGGAAGAGGAGTCAAGCTTGCACAATCCAGGAGTTTGCTGTGCGTCCCCTTTGGTGACTCAGCCTGTCCTGGGAATAGTAGTTTCTTTCCTCTCATTCCAAATTCAACAGCTTTCTATGTTCTTGTGGCCCTTGGGTGGCATCTGTTCTACCCAGATCCTAAGCGCCAAGACTGAGATGGAGCATGCTTCATAGAATGAGCATTGATCTCCGAGCCCTGTCCTAGTTTGCCTACAGACAGGCAGCACACCCTAGAGACAGAGCTATATGCCCTACCAGATGCATCTCCAGTGAAAGCGCCACGTGGGCCAAGACTGTCTCAGCCTGCACCACTACTGGCGTATGTTACGGATTTACAGCAGCTTTTAGGTACTTCCCTCACAGTCGCATTGTGCAGATCCATCATTAGTGGCTGTAAAGCCAAGCGCAGAGGAAAAGCACTATAAACACATTAAGGATTATTCTTACTACTACGAAAGGAAGCCCCCTATGGCTTTGGAAACTGATGACTGTAACACAAACAAATTGAGGGTGGAAATTAACAACCTCATGAAAAGAGAGACCCTCCTCCCTGAGGTCGCCCACCAAAACAGAGAGGGAGACAGCTGTGCACCTGGGAAAGAAAGAGGTCTTATTTGCAGGGCCATGGTGTTACTGTAACTGTGCATCACACTGACTTCTGGGGTCTTACCATGGCCGTCCTCCTCGTGGTGTTTGCTGCGACTGTGGAGCCCCAGGGGGCTTTCATTTCATAATACTTAACATGTGTCTATTGCTTTTCCTACTTGCATGACTTTACAACGCCACTGTGAGGGAGGTGTGTTCAGCCATCGGTAAGTCCATGGTAATCTCCTGGAAGGAAGCAGGCTGAGACATGGAGATGCATCTTGGGCGTATGGTTCTAGGCATGCTGCCTGTCTATAGGAAAGCCAGGACAGGGCTTTGAGGTCAGTGTTCAACATACAATGCGTGCCTTATCTCAGTCTCTTGGCACTAAGGATCTGGGTAGGACAGATGCCACCCGAGTGCCAGGAGAAGCTAGAAGGCCCCTGAATTTGGAACGGGACAAATGAAGCTAATATTCTAAGGAGAGACTTAGTTTCTTATAGACACAGAGCCACCTCCTAGATTGTGCACCCGACTCCTCTTGCTGAGCCCTTGCTCACGCAAGTTGCCCCATGGACCTCAATGGGATGTGAGGAAGTGCTCACCAGAACAAGTAAGGGTTGCTCAATCTACCTTTTTACAGGAAAGCAGCCCCATGACCATCCCGTATTGCTGGCTTGAGTGGCATCTGCTGATCTGATTTTTGCACACCATTTTGCTCCTGTCTGATACAGGATCTTCTGATTTCCCAAAAGCTGGTGAATGTATTGGCTTTGGCTGAACCACTTGGACAGGAGTGTGTGGTTTAGGTATCTGTTTAAGTAGGGTGCTGCTATGTCAAACGTAAGGCCAGGCATTTCCTCTCTCAAGTGCACGCAGGCAGGTTCCAGTGAGGAACAGTGACTCAGAGCTTTTTCTTTTTGTTTTTCTTTGTCCCACTGTCAGGTACCAGATCCACACAGGCCTTCAGCACTCCATCATCCGGCCTCGGCAGCCCAACTGCCTCCCCTTTGATCAGGTCACTCTGCCCCAAAAGCTTCAGGAAGCGGGCTACTCAACACACATGGTGGGCAAGTGGCACCTTGGGTTCTACAAAAAGGAATGCCTGCCCACCCGGCGGGGCTTCGACACCTTTCTGGGCTCCCTGACCGGCAACGTGGATTACTACACCTACGACAACTGTGATGGACCTGGTGTCTGTGGCTATGACCTGCACGAAGGGGAGAACGTTGCATGGGACCAGAGCGGGAAGTACTCAACGTTCCTCTATGCCCAGCGAGTGAGGAAGATCCTGGCCACCCATAACCCCAAGGAGCCCATTTTTATCTACGTGGCTTTCCAAGCCGTGCACACACCCCTGCAGTCCCCCAAAGAGTACATCTACCGCTACCGCTCCATGGGCAACGTGGCTCGGCGCAAATACGCCGCTATGGTGACGTGCATGGATGAGGCTGTGCGGAACATCACCTGGGCACTCAAGAAGTACGGTTACTATGACAACAGCGTGATCGTGTTTTCCACCGACAACGGGGGGCAGACGTTTTCCGGGGGAAGCAACTGGCCTCTGCGAGGCCGCAAAGGGACCTACTGGGAAGGTGGGGTCCGGGGGATTGGCTTTGTCCACAGCCCCCTGATCAAACGCAAGCGCAGAACAAGTCGGGCGCTGATCCATATAACAGACTGGTACCCTACGCTGGTGACCCTCGCTGGGGGCAATGTGTCAGAAGCCGAGGGCCTGGATGGGTACAACGTGTGGCCAGCCATCAGTGAGGGCAAGGAGTCCCCGCGCACCGAAATCCTACACAACATCGACCCCCTCTACCACCACGCGAAGCACGGCTCCCTGGAGGGCGGCTTCGGCATCTGGAACACGGCGGTGCAGGCCTCCATACGGGTGAGGGACTGGAAGCTGCTAACTGGTGACCCTGGCTACAGCGACTGGATCCCTCCTCAGATGCTAACTAACTTCCCAGGGAGCTGGTGGAACCTGGAGCGGCTAACGGACAGCACGCGGAAATCCGTCTGGCTCTTCAACATCACGGCCGACCCCTATGAGCGCTATGACCTGTCGGACCAGCGCCCAGATATTGTCAGGGCGCTCTTGAAGAGGCTTGTCCACTACAACCGGACTGCTATCCCGGTGAGGTACCCTGCCGAGAACCCCAGAGCCCACCCGGACTTCAATGGTGGTGCCTGGGGACCATGGGCCAGTGAGGAGGAAGGGGAGGACTGGGAGGGAGGAGGTGGGCTGTTGAGGAATAAAAACAAGAAGAAGAAGTGCAAGATCTGCAAGCTGCGCTCCTTTTTTCGGAAGCTGAACACCCGGCTGATGTCAAACCGCATCTGATGGAGGCGCTGCAGAGAGAAAGGCAGATAGCTGTAGAGACAGCGCCATGTGCTCACTTTCCCTTGCACCAGTGGGCATACAGGGCCAGCCACGCACAAAAGTCTCGTCGTCTTTCCCTCTGGATTCCCCCAAATTCTGTTGCCTAGGGATCATCCTGTAGGGGTAGCCATCCATTCTGCAAGGAAGGGTGTCCAGATGAGGGAGACCGATGGGAAGATTTCACAGTTCTGTTGCGTGTACTTTACACCTGTCTAGCTCCAGCCTATTCCAGGGCAGAGGAATGAAACTTGTCTTATGTGACCAACCCAGGAACCAGTGAAAATGCACCATCCTGGGAGCAAAGCTTTAGATGCAAATCAAACCAAATGTACTAGAAACTGCATGGGGATGTTCTCAAGTGGTCGCTTAACAGGAAGGCTGGCCTGCTAAAGGCTGCTCTTGGCGCAGTTCTCCCAGGTTGTCTCTCTCCATAATAGGTGCTGTTACCACACGAAACCTAGTGAGCATGCTGCATCCTGTGACCCTGCTCTTGGAAAATGACCTACCAGTTCTCTCTCAGCTCTGAGCACAACTTTTTCTTCCTGATGACTTTATGGCAGGTGGTGGTACAGAGAAGGTGAGGCTGAGAGAGCGGGTAGTGACCCTGGGCTACCAAGAGACTACTAACCTTAACATACGCAAGGGCAAACATACTGTATCTTGGCCTGGATCAGCACGGCCATGTGATATTACTGGCGACCATTTTGCACTGAGAACTTGTGAAGGGTTGAATGTTTCAGTATAAAGCACCCCAGTTTACACACCCTATAGCCACCCCCTGCCCTTTGTGGTTACAGCTGCACCGCAGAGCATGCCTCGATGTCCTGTTGATGCCAGCTCTGGAAGAGAGGAGCCGGTCTCTTGGACACTTGTTCTGCGTGGTCCACTTTCTAGGGTGCACATGGCTTCTCAGGAGATCCACAATGAGCCAGTGACAAACGTAGTACTGTTTTGTCTCTGGGGATAGAGGGAGGAAAGCAGATGTGGGATCAGTGGGCAAGAACACCTTGCTGGTGTCTAAACTGCAGGCACCTCTTTGTTTCCTCCCAGAGCAATTCCTTGCACAACACACACTGATGATGTGTTTGTACCAAACAGGCACCCACTGCTTCCCTGGCTGCGGAGAGATTTACCATGCTTGCTCAATCTTGCCAGCAAGGGGCGGGGGAAAATACCATTCCACCCTCCTTCTTTGGGAATTTAACTAAGGAGATCATCTGAGGGCAGTCCTCTCTGAGCAAGGCAGGGTGCAAATTACTGCTTCCAATTTTGCTTCCTTTTTATGGCTGACCTTTCTTTGGCGTGTGTATGTGCATGTGCCACAGATAGGGGCTGGCCAGGAAGAAAGAGGGTAAATGGCTTGAAAAGCACTTTTTAACGTGTGGCGCATTTACATTTACACAATGCATTTTACATTTCTCCCCACAGGTTCCTCTCGGTGCCACATGTGTAGGCGAAGGCCCTGCTGTGAATTTTGAAAATAGTTATTTTTGTCTCTAGAAAATGAGGCCTGTTAGGACTTGTCAGCTTTTGGATGAGCAGTGTGGGCCCCTTTTTTTTTTTTTTTCCAAAATAACATTCATTTTAAATCTGTCACTGAAAGATGTGACAACTGGCAGAATTTTTATTGAATACCTTTTGGTGTACTTCCCAGTTGACTCTGTATGCGTGTGTGTGGAGAGAAACAGAGATGAGGCTGGTGAGGAGAGAGGAATGCAGTGACTTCTGTATTCTTTTATTATCATTTAGGATGGGGATTTCGTAGAGAAAAACAAAAATAACAAGAGAAGGAGAAATGGGAGGCCATGTTACTCTAGAGATGGGCAAAAATGGAAGTTTTCCAACATCCACAGTCAGAGATGAATCTATCTGCCTATCTAGGAAGGACTCGTTGCTGCATTATGGACCCATATGTACATTGATCCATGCTGATGCTCCCCCTCCAGGACGGAGTGCTGTGGGCGTGGTGTGGGCGTGAGGAGCAGACTAGGTGGAGTAGTTTGCAGGATTAAAGCCCATGTGAGCACTTTGCAGGTTTTCCCATTACTCAGAGGTAGGGATGGTAGTTTCTCATGCCTCATCCCCAGGCTGAGATCCGGATCCTGTTTATCTGAACTCTGCTCCATGAAGAGGGGATGTACTCAGACTCTGTGAACAGTCCCGGTTCTTGCTTGCCACTGCGTCAAACAGAAGGGCGGCACTAGCTTCAGACTCTGTTTTCAAAAGTGAAAAACAGGAACAGCAAGGGTGGCCGCTGACACTAAAGTTCAGTGTATTCAGCTCTGTCATCACCCCACCCAGTGTGGAGGTGTGGGAAGATCAATAGTTCTAGCTTTGGCCCAGCTCCCTTAGGAGAAGAGAGGCAGGATAATGCAGAGCTAAACAGGCAGAATTATGACCAGCTGAGTAGAGCCATTTAGCAAAACAGATGGAAAATCACCTGCCAGCTCTGATAACCCAAGGGAGAGACTAAGTTTTCTAACAAGCCACTTACAACAGCACTAATCACAGCTACAGAACAGAGTACCCCTTCCTCCCTGATACGTTTAACCAATGAATAAATGAGATTTCAGGTATGGCCCCCATTCAGCAAAGCATTTCAGCAGGTACTTAATTCGAAGTGTGGGCTTAAGAACTTTAAGCACACGCTTAAGTGTGTTGTCCCTATCCACCCAAACACATCATCATGTTTGTAAATGCTTTGCTGCATAAGGATAGATTTAAGCATTACGCTTAAAATTACATGTATTTCCAAAGACTTTGCAATGGGAGGATGGGAAGAATCCATAGACAGCAGGGGAAAAAGAGCTAACAAAGGTCAGGCGTGGAATCAAAGCAAAGGGGGATATTATGCAAACCCAAATAATTGTTGATTACTTGAGAAAAGAAGCTTTAAAGGGAACTTGGAAGCAGGGGTAACTATTAACAACCAAACTAGTCCCAGGAGTGGAGGGCAGAGGGGTGAAACAGTTGGCCATAGCATTTTTTTGAATTTGTTTTAAACTAAATTTTGCTGTCTTTCAAAAATGGAAATTTCCTTTAAAACAAATTTTTAAATTTTTTTCTGTGTTTTGATGATTTGCTTTGTTTTGTTATTTTAACATTTTCATTTCCTTTCCATTGCCCATTTTGAACAGCTAGACCCCTGAAAAGTTTCTGAAAATGAAACCATTCGATTCTGAGACAGAAAGCTTGTTGTTAGAAATTTTTCACTTTCTGAAAGGGAAAATTGGAATAGCAGAATATCCATTTGTTTCTATACCCAATGAAATGGGCACAACCTTCCTGGAAAAGTGTTAAAGCTTTGTAACTTGTTTTGTAATGGTCAGTTAGCTCTCATGGGGACTTCACAATGACTGCATACTACGCCATCTCTGAGCATCCTTAGCTCCAGGAGACCAAAGCAGAGGGGCATGTGAAAAAGCAGCAAGTGGGGTTCCTGGAAAGGGAATGCTGGCTCCTGGTGACAACAGCTGGTGAAAGCTACTTCGTATTTTCTAAGTGTCTGAGCCAGTGACCTTTTTGTCCAGGCTTCTCTGTCACTCCCCAAGATGCACTGTTGTCCTAGCCTGGGACAGTGACACATGGATTCAGTGTCCTAGCAGTGGGGCCTGTTCCAGCTGTGATGGGACAAGCCAGTACAAATTGCTAGGGGACAGCGCAGTGGAAACAAAGCAACCTGCAAAGAAAGACTTGGAAGAAAGGAGGGAGGAAGCCAAACCTGGAAATATAGGCTGGGTGGGGGAACTGCTTTGGTTGAAAGGTGAGGTCCCCAGGGTGCCTGTCACAGTCCATCTCCTCCCCTATCGAGCTTGAGTCATAAGGGGTTAAGGCAGCCCGTGGGTGACATTTAGCTGAGCCCACTGTTGCTGTACTTCTGCCTTGTCAACAGCAGCCACGTGGAGCTGCCCACACACCAAGGAGATCTGTTTGCACAGACAAGCTGAGATCACTCTTGTCTTGTAAATTTGCAGAAGCCAAAGTATATTTAAAACCCCAAGTCCTAGGTGTGGCAGGGAGCCGACTGACAGCCAGGTTCCCACAGAGGAGTCCGGTCAGCGAGCAGCGACTCGACAGGCACAAGGTTTGGCACAGGCAGATGGGAATGCTGAGATGAGAAAGCACAGCATCACGGCACCTACCTCTCCTTGGCCAAGTCTCTCTCTCACACTGATGTTCCCTCTGAGACCCAGCAGTACTGTGCTCCTCTTTGGCCTGGCTGCTCCCAACCCATAGACAATGAAGTGGGGATTTGGAAAGCTACAAAAATGAAAAGCTGCCTCTAAGCACTGCTTCTTTCTCTTCTTCCCCCACCCCTCCAATGTGGTTCCATAAAGGCCCCTTGGCTGAGAAATTGCAGTTAGGTTAGAGAGGGCTTTGCAAAGTACAGGGTTTCAAAGCTGAAATGGGTCATTTTGCTCCCCATGCCAATTACCCCCAGCATTACCTGGGATGCACTGCAGCCGCCAAGTCATCTATTTGTCGCATCTGGAATTACTGGTGCTTTCTGCTCAGCCTGTCTCTTGCTGGTTCTCCTCCTTCTGTTCTATGATGCTGTCGTCTGGTTAATAAACTATTAATATAATGCACCCCCGTGGTTGTTTCATTGGGTGGAGAGGATGGGACACACGGCCAGAGCGATCTTGTCCTTTCCTCAGAACACATGTCCTTCTTTCATTAGTTCCTCTCTCTCTTCTTCTCCTCTCCAAAAAGAGCAGTGCAAGGGAACAGACAGATGGCCCTAGGGTCTCCTTTCTTCATCTGTGGAGTAAAGGAAGCAGTGTAAATGACAGCACCTTACTGCGCCACTCTGCTACGTTCAGCCCTGCCTCGGGGGCCCTGCACTCTGATGGCAAGGAGACAAGCAGCCTCCCAGTTCAAATCAGTGGTCAGCCCATGCTGAAATGGGAGCCAGGGAGGGAGAATGGCCCGGTGGCTTTGGTGATGTGGCCTTTAGGAAGTAGACTGAGCTCCCCAGGCTCACTTCACATAGGGTGCGTTCACACTGTGGCTGGAAGTGCAGTTCCAGCTCAGCAGACCTACTGGTTCTGGCTGTCACCAAAGTATGCACTAAAGACAACAGGGTGGGTTGCTTCAGTCCAAAGGTCAGCAGCTCAAGAGATAAGAAGAGCCATTTTTTAAAATTCCTTCAATAACCCAGCGTTGTGCATTGGGTGCAGCCTCATGGTGTGGGATCGGAGCTAGGCCAGTGCATCTGCCATAGGGTCAGTTGGCAGGGAGTGGGGAGCCCAGAACCAGAGAGAGGTTCCCCTCAGGATCCTCTGATGGCTGGGGGGAGTTCAGAGCCCGCAAGCTGCCTGCAGGGTCCCCCAGTGCAGGGTGGGCCTGGAGCCCAGAGCTGCAAGGCGGCAGCCAAAAAGCTGCATGTGGCTCTGGAGCAGAAGGTTGCAGACCCCTGCCTCAGTCCATACCCAGGCTCTCCGATGTGGTTGTGCTGGGCTAAATTGAGCTGCCGTCTCTACTTCTACCTCCATGCTGCTATTTGGATGCAGTCAGAGCTAGCGTGTGTACGTCTACCTGAGGTGGGGCTGGCACCTTGCAGCTACTGTGTACAGGTCCTTGGCAGCCAGGGAGCAGCTAGCATAACGCCTTGCCGTCTCCCATTTCTTGGTCTGCATCAGCCCCTTCCCCTGAACCCCGTGAGCCTGTATCCCTCCCTCCCTCCATGCCACCTGTTGGGGTTGTCTGCCTGATTAAAGGCTGCTGATGGGCCTTACTGCTCAGGCAGAAACATGGGACTGTCAGGCTAGAGTAGGGAGGGAAGGGCAGAGTGGGGATCCAAAAGAGGATGCACAAGGCAGAAACATACCACAACCTCTGTGTCCATAGCCTCACTCAACTAAACTCCATGGTCTATAATGCACCATTGCCTAATTCATCACACAAGTGTAAGACTTCATCCCCATGCCTCCAGCCCAAAGCCACCTGTCTCACCCCCTCCACAGCCCCTCTGCCCATTGCAGGATGTGGACACTGGGCTAGGGGCTGGGATTCCAGACATGGGCTGAGTCTCAAGTTGTCTGATTTTCCATCCCTTCCCTGGCATGGTTGGTCACTGTGGTACAGCTTGACGAAGTGGGATTTTCTCCCACAAAAAGTCATGCGATAAATAAATTTGTTAGGCTTTAAAAGTGACACCAGACTCCTTGTTTATTTGTTTCCCTTTGTTTGGGTAATAGATAACAATAACCAATACTATTTCTTTATGCTTAGTGCTTAGACTGAGCTCTCTAGACTGGAATCTCAAAGCACTTTGCATATTACTGCACTGTGTCTCCCACTTCCTGCTGAGGAAACGGTCTTTATCCCCATTTTATAGATGGGGAAACTGAGGCACAATGAGGCAAAATGACTTGCCCAAGGTCACCAAGTGAGCCAGTGGCACAGCCAGACCCTGCCCCAGTTAGACTCTCTCCTACAGTGTTCCAAAAGGTACGAGCCGCTAAGACTCACCATCTTTACTGCCTGCTGCCATAACAAATGCACTGTGCTCCGGATTTCCACCCCTGCTCACAATGGGCTGCTACAAATGGGCAGGAATGCACGGTGTGCTTTGGAGACATGTTCATGTATTTAACAGACAGTGGACCCTCCTGGCCAGTGCAAAGCAAGGGGCAGGGACAAGCAGGTGCGAAATGCTAGCAATTCACAATAGTCACGTTTCACACTCTCTGTGCACGGCTGTACAGGACTGCACAAGGGGCAGGGCAATGGGGGATAGCGCCCACTAGGCCCTACAATACAGATGAAATATCATGTGTGTTATAAGTATCTCCAATATAGCACCCCAGGAGCTGTCAGATGCATTTCATCACCAGTGTGTAACAGCCACACACATATTTATCAATGCTCTTTTCCGCCTCTTTAGTGAGGGTTGCAGTGTCCCCTAGTGGCTCCTGGCATAAAATATGCCTTGGAGCCTGGCTCCAGCAATGGACCAGAGGCCTCAAAAGTGGCATATGTGCCTGGGCTTTCAGGCAAACAGAAGTTGGTATCTTGTCCTGTCAGCAAAACATCGGATAAACCCATTTAACTTGCACTACTGAATGAAAGTGGAAGAAGCAGAACAGGATGAGGGGTGTGCTACAAGAGCCCTTGCGAGGGTAAAAATAGTCCATGGGGAGGAATTCCCCTATATGTAACGTCTGCCAAAGTGAAGCAGAAGGCAGCACTCTGGTATCATCTAGCCAGGGTTCCCAGGTTAAAGCACCCAGGATGAAGGGATGCAAATAGATTTTCTGCTCTGTGAGGAACTGGCATGGTTAAATAGCAAGATCTGCTAAACAGTGAACCTGTTAATGCAGCTAAATTCTCTCTCTTCTCCCATTTGACTTGTTTATAAGATTTTCTTCCCCATTCTTCCTTAAACTGTTGCTAGGTGCTCTACAAACAGCTGCCGCATCCCACCCCAGAGGCAGCTGCATTTCAGGGGTGGGAGAGCAGACTTGCCTGTCATACTGGCCAGCAGCCCTAGACAGGACAGGAAAGTCATGAGTTTTTTCCAGCCTTGCTGCCTCAAGCAGCTAGGGCTGAGGGGGAAATAGCTCAGGTGGCAGCTGGAGGCTGCTGGTCTCACTGCTGCTGAATGGGCAGAGTCAGGGGTGCAGTGAAGGGGAAGAGGCAGTGTACCCCTAGCCATGCTGGGGCTCAGGGTTGGAGTGCCTTCTCCTCCTGACAGGAAAGGGAGGAGGCAGAAATCTGCCCACAGGGGAGAGGCAAGCGAGCCTAGACGTCTCTGTCAAGGTGCCCCACTGCAGAGGGTGAGGACCCCCAGTGGGCCAGCCTCTATGCCACCTCGACCCCGCGGCCCACCAGGGATATCAGTTGGTGGCTCCTGCATGGAGCCACGAGCACAGGTGTATATGTGGTGCAGTTCACCCCCAACCCCAACACTTGCCCCTTCTGCGGTGAGAGGCAGACCCTGGCGCACGCCTACCTTGAATGCGCCAGGTTGTAGCCCCTCTTCTGGCTCCTCTGGCTGCACTTCTCCCCACATACATTCCTCTATTCACTCCCCATCCATGGCCCCACAAAGTCGTGGGACCTCCTCGCCAACCTCCTCCGGGCCTACGCAAGAGAGGCCATCTACAAGACCAGGGAGAGGAGGCTGGCTGAGGGAGGGGCCTGCGACTGTGCGGCCTGTTTCCCTTCCCTCATCTGTTCACGTCTCCGGGCAGAGTTCCTCCAGGCGGCGTCCGCTGGCTCCCTCGACACGTTCTGGGAGCAATGGGCACTGTCCGGGATTCTCTGCTCGGTGTCCCCCTCCGAGTCCCTAGTTTGGCACCTTTGACCCCCACACCCATTCCCGTTTTTCATTAGCTGGCCCCCGAACTCAATTGGCCCCGGGCCTAGGGCCACCTCCTCTTAAGCTGGGGGAGGGGTGTTAGCGGTGAGTGGGCTTGTGCCCACCCACTTCCCGGTGTCCAAATAGTCAAGGTGCCCCACAGTGACAGAAGAGGAACGAGGACTCGGCACACGCCGAGGTGTGTAGCGGGCTCAGGAAGGGCCAGCGGGGTCGGAGTCCGGCAAGTACTGGCCGGTGACTGATGATTTGATGGAGGGCTGAGCCTCCCTCCTCCTCAGCGGCTCGGCTCCCTGCAAGGGGCAGTGATTGTAGTGGGAGGCATGGGGGGTGGCTCTCTGGCCCTGAGGGGGATCCTGGCCCCGGCTCCTTGAGGGCTGGGCAGGGGGAAGGCCTCAGACCCTGGAGATGGGAGACTTGTGTGGGGGAAAGCCCGGGCTGTGTTTGCCTGAGAGGCTCCTGGGGTTTGTCGGGGTTCAGGCGACCCCCCCCGGCTCTCACTCTGCCCGTCAGCCTGCACTGAATGGGCTCCTGCTATTTCAGCCCAGAGTCCCCCTGTGCTCCTGGCCATGACAGGTGGGGACACCTGCCTCGAGGGGGGCTGAGGGGATGTGCCAGGGAGCCTGATGCTAACTGGGCCCCACTGCGTGTGCTGGCTCAGGCCTGGCTAGGATGAGCTGAGCTTTGCTGCCTGACAGGGGCTCCCCCAGGGGAGAGAAACATGGGGTCACTAGCAGGAGGAAATAAATGGCTCAGGGTGACCAGTCCCTTTAAGGGCATCAGGGCCCGTCTCAGCTCACCAGTAAGTAATTAACTCCCAAGGTAGCTGGTTGGCGGCTAATTAACAAAGGAGCACCTGGACCTGATAAAGATGCTGGCTGAAAGGGGCTAAGCTGGCCTTATCAAGGGTCTGAATTACATGCTAGGCCCAGCAGGGCTGGAGGCTTCTGGGCAAGGAAAAGCCAGGAGATGTTGGAAGAGTTTAGATTTGAGGGGCTGAGCACCCCTGTAACAAATCTGACTCTTTTCCTGCACAAAGGGGGGGTGTCTTTGAAGTATTTAGGCCTGAGTAAATAGTTGACTGAGGGCCCTCAGGGCACTGCTGGTCCCTCATGGCCATCCACCCTTGATATGCCCCCAATATACAGATGGGAGCTTGTTGGCTGGCAGGTTTCTCCCAAGATAATAGCTTCAAAATTGAGGTAATCCAGAGCCTTTTGGGCAGAGGTGGGTGGTGGGGCAGAGAGTTGCATGGCCTGGCAGAGGCTCCCTTGTGCTGCAATAAGCATCTGCCTTTAAGAGCTGTATCTGAACCAGGCCTGGCTTGTGCCCCTTTTGGGCTAACCCCAGCCCTGGGTTTTTATGTGCCCCCATGCAACCTGGCCAGTGGCATTTCAGGAACTCTTGTGTGTTTCCTCAGGGTTGCCCAGGTGACAGAGCCCTCGTGCCTGACTGGATTTGCTGTGTGCTAGGTGAGGATGGAGGGGAGTTGGAGCCTGAAGGGAGAGGAGACCTTTGAGAACACACTGAAATCAGTTTTATGACCATAATTTAAGATCATCCCATGAAAATAACCTATAAATCATGAAGGACACACACTACCCTGTAGGATGGAGACTTAGCATCAATTAGAGCCCACCTTATTTTGGAAACTCACCCTGTCATTTTCATGGATTGGCAACTATGCAATTATAAGGTGCATTTAGGCTATGCATGTTACGGCAGTAAATAAGGTGCTCCCTTTCTCCTAGGTCTGTATCTGTTGATGTCTGCTGGCCCTCCTCGTGAGCAATGGTGTTCTCCTTCAGGTACTGAAGCTGGCTGATTGTCTCTCTGGAAACTGGCGCTGGTAGCTTTGTAATCTATTCTTATAGTGTTGGGCTGCTACCTCCCCTTGTGGGCCCATTCTGGTGGTGGGGTGTCTTGTTACTCAGTTGCTTTGAGCGACAGGTCAATGTTACCCAAAGAGCAGCATGATCCTTTCCCCAAATCCTGGCATGACTGGCTTTCTGCCCTCTCCCCCTTTGCTCTTGTTTACACTGCTTGTTCTCTCCAGCACCCTGTGTGCAAGCTTGTCAGCGCACAGGGCTCTTCTCTGCTCCTTTATCCTATTCCAGGATTTAAATGGGTAATGCCTCTTGTCTGCTTCTGCCAAGCAGGCATCCAGAGCCTCACATAAGAAGAGCCCTGCAAATATGTAGATATCCACGGATATCTGCAGACCATTTCTTGCAGATGCAGATCAGATACAGGTCCACATATTTTTATCGTCACAGAGCTAGAGCCCTGCAAATATGTGGATATCTGTGGATATCCACATTATATCCGCATCTGCGGATACGACATGGATGTCTGCAGACCATTTTTTGCAGATGCAGATAAGATATGGATCCACATATTTGTACCTGTGCAGGGCTCTAAATATAAAGTTCCTTGGAGCGCTACTTCTTTCCAGGGCTAGTACTGGGCTGCTATTGCTGGCCAGCATGGCCGGAGGGGAAGCAGGTTTCCACAAACACTTCTGGGACTCTTACTCCCCCCAGTGCTTGTTGTGGGATCACTGTGGGCTATATCTCTGCTGCTATGGACATATCTAGGTTTGGCCCTTGTTTCTAAGACTGCTATCTCTGGTCCTGTTATTGCTGTGCTGGTCTCCTGAGTGTGACCACGAACTAACATGTCCCAGCCCGTGTGTTATCCAGGAGTGACTTCCTAAGGGTTGCTGCTCTTGCCCTGGAGTTACAACATCTGCTTTGACCCAACTGCTCCTAAGGCCTCGAGCTGCAAATCCAGGGGCTTTTGTCATGGCCTTGCCATCTGCCATGGCCTTGTAGATGCCAGGTGCTGATTACATACACTGCCAAACTCACTGGGTTTAAACCATGAATGAGGTCAAGACCTGCCCATGCCCTCTGCAGTCCCACCTGCCTCAGTGTTTCCCACTAGGTGACAGAGCGTCCCTGTCATTGGCACTGGTAATGGAGCACAGGCTGGAAGGATGCTGGGCTGGACAGACATCCCCTCTGACCTTGGTGGCATCTTCCAGGCTCTGGGCTCAAGGCATGAGAGACCGGACAGTACCATTTGAGTTTAGGAAAGAAGAGCCCTCTATAAACGGATCATCCAGGCTGTGATCATAGATGGTGGAAGTAGAGGTGAGTGGATGCTGCCACTTGAGGTGGTTTCCATCATGTACAGGGCTACAGTTTGCCTTAGTGGCTCTCAGCACCCCACTTTTTTTCCAGGAGCTTTGGCCATGACTGTCACATGTTCCTATGAATCCCCCCCCCCATATCTGGCTCTGATCCCCAGTCACACCCACTACATCATCCATGCAGACATAAACAAACCCTTGGGGATCCTTCCTTGAGACAAACTGAGGTGTTAAAACTCTGGGGAGAAGCTAGTGTTTGCCTCTTCCCAAATTCCAAGGTGCAGAGATAACAGCAAAAAGCCTGTGGACGCTGTGCAAGGAGACATGGGACTGTAGCATGAGAGACGTTTACGCAGATGTTTTGTGTGAATACCACCAAACCAAGGAGCCATGGCACCGGCCCAGAATTAACTTTAGCCAGGACACAAACTAAGTAAACTTGTAAGGAAGAAGGCAAAATGAATTGCAAGACTGCTGTGGGGCTCAGAAGACCTAGCTGGGAACCTTCCAGTAAAGTTATCCTTGACTGATGGTGGTTTTGTTGAAGAAATTTGTGCAAGGAATTTTTTAAAACTTTCATTGAAAATCCACAAATTCTTCCATTTTCAGCTACTGAAAACCAAAATTCTTCCATTGAAGAAATGTTGACAGCAGTGAGAATTCATTTTTTTCCTCAATCGTTGTCATAGAGGAGTGTGGCGACTTAATTTTCCAACAGCTGCACTGCTGATACCTTGTAGGGAAGCAGAAGAAACCTGTGAATGTGCAGGGCAGACCCAGCTCTCTAACACCCCTTTATGGGGTGGAGAGGAGTTAGGAAGGACTCTTGGACTGATAGGTATTCTAGCTCCATGGAATCAGGTAGTGGCATATTGATATTGCACCTAGCATTATTCAGCCTTTGCTTAGAGCCAGCTGTTGTCCAGTGTCCCTGCCTTCCCGAGTGCAGTGACATCTAAAGCCTCTTGCAGTTATCTCCTTGCTGTGGGATAAACTGTGCTCTTCTGCCTCCCTGACAGCAGTGTCGTTCTACCACAGTGCTCTGTCACCACTCAGAGCAGCATGGGAGAGCCAGATGGCACAGGGACTGGGTTAGCAGACACAGAAGGCAATATCTGCTTCGCAAGAACTCGCACACGGCCTTGGCCATTTAACCCTCCAGTCTTGTGGAAGGGAACACTGGGCTCATTTGGGACTCTCCGAAGAGGTCACAAGGGGCCTCTAACTTCTAGCCTGGCAGTTCTCGAAGACATGTGAAGAAGGGGCTTCAGTTTGACACCTAGAAGCTGACATTTCTGGTAGGCCAGCCCCTTTTCTAAGCGTCTGCCTTGCGTCCAGGAGTGAGCCCAAAGCTGTGTGGGCCTTCTGGGCCAGCTGCAAGGACAGTAAATAGCTGGGGTGCCTGGGAGATACTCCCTCAATTTCTAGAGGCCAGAGAGCAACAGGAGAAATGCTACTCTCCGACATCTGTTGTTGGAAACTCCGTTCTTTCCTTTAATCTTACTTTTGTTTCCTTCTCTCTACCACTGAGGCTCTGGTGGGGTTAATTAAATCACTGTTTCCAGAACATCATTACTTTTCAATTAGCCATACTTTCCCTTTAGGCTGGCAGTCCTAACCTAGCAGGGAAGTGCTCCAGTGCCAGAGTGGTCACCTTAGAGGCTAGTTACTGTCTTTATCCTGCTTTGATGTTTCTCCTCTTCCCAATCAGCTCCCATGGACCCTCCAGGTACCTCCCTTTCAAAGGGGCTGTCTTCAGAGAAGACTTTGTGTCCTTTAAAATGACTTTGTGTCAGTTAACCCAGCTGTGCTCTAGAAATACTACTGCTGCAGGGGATGTAGAGGGCAACTCTTCCCCCTTCCAGCTCTGTAGGGATGACTGTACTTGTTGATGCTGGCATGTTTGTTCAAGCAAGTCTGTGTGTCTTCATGTATGAGGACTGAATTCCAATTGCATTGAAGGACCCTCCTATCACATCCCAGTGGCAGGTGCTCAAATGTCAGTTGCTTGCTGCCTGCACTGATAAAATCCTTCAGTTTAGAGTGGCTGCTGAGGCAAGCAGACAATGTCTCTGTGGGGTGCTCCAATTCCGTGGAGAGGTGTATAAGTAGCAAAGTACATGCTATAGCAAACTGTTCCAAGGTGCAGAAAAATTGCTTCTCTCAATCTCTTGTGCCCCCGGCTGACATAGGCAATGAAGGGACGGCTGTCAGGCCCTCATCAGCACATTGTGTTCTACACCACCACTCGCCAAGAGCATGGAGGGAATGGAGGCTGAGTGGGCGCCTTGTCGCTCTGGGAAGGCGTTCAGCCTGGATTATGCAGGAGCATTGTCAGAAAAAGAGGGAAGGGGAATGAACTTGAGACAAGCTGTTCTGAATCATTCTCTGGCCTCTTGTGCAGGAGGCCACATTCAATATCAGTGTGGTCCCTTCTGGCTTTCCAATGTATGGACTATCATCCTCTGTGCCCTGCCTGTGATGGAGCTAGTATAGGTGACCAGGAATCTGGGAGGGATCAGGCCTCGAAAGGGGGATGAGGCTGTGACAAGGAATAGGGAAAGGGGCTTTCCAGAGGTGGCTCCTCAGCAATAGTAGACAGAACTGCATTTCAGCCCCAGGCACGCTACAAACGAGTCTTGTCTTGTTTCATCCTGCATGGCAGGAAGGGGGAAGGTGGAAGCCCACTAGTGAGGCACAGAAATGCCACCCAACAGGTTGGAAAAGGAGGGGGAGGATTTTGTGGCCAGGTGA
This sequence comes from Podocnemis expansa, assembly GCA_007922195.1. Lineage (NCBI taxonomy): Eukaryota > Metazoa > Chordata > Testudines > Podocnemididae > Podocnemis > Podocnemis expansa. The sequence goes on from ML682007.1 coordinate 5,963,560, forward strand.
AACTATTGGGTCTGCTTTTAGAGATGCAGTATGTAACTAAGCTGGAAGATGGTCAGAAGATTGAGGCCAATGCTCTTTTCTTGAGGATAGGCCATGGTGTGGTAAGGGCTTTGACTGTAGGTCCTTTTCCAGAAGGGGCCTTAGTGCTATGAATGGTCTCTCCTATAGCCATGCCGTGGATGGGTCCAGAATAGGCTCAGAAGGAAGACACCTGTTAATAGTTTACTCCACTTCCTGTAATACTTGAGTTTTCCATGGAGGTCCCATAGGTCCCCAAACTGGGATGTGATCCCTTGGGTGGAGTATGGCAGGGTCTGGGATAGTCCCCATGGGGGCAGAGAGGCAGCACAATCCAGCCATGCTCTGTCCCCATCTCCACACTGGCCCCAGCTTCAGCTCTTGGCTGTGACCCAGGTCCCATGGCCCCACTCCTGCTGTGGTTCACAGCCCCAGACCCTGCAGCTCCATCTCTCATCCTATCTGCAGCTGCAGCTTGGACCCTGGACCCTGGTTCCTGGCCCCAGCTCCTGTTAGAGGCTTGTGGGGTGGTGTGGACCAGGCGAGGGATGTGTGACCTCCAAAGTATGGGGACCACTTGCCTAGACACAGTTCAGCCTAGCTTGTGATAGCTGCCAGTGTCCCAGCCCTAGGGCCTGACTGAAGGTGATCTTCTCTTTGGTGATAATAGGAAGTAATAAATATGGTAATGAGGGGAGAAGGATCGGGAGGTGCCATGGAAAGGAATAGGTACCATGCTGGGTTCTGAAGGAGAGCATCCATCCCGATAATGATGAGAGCCTGCAGCATGCTCAAAAGACTCTCGGGCCCAGTTCTCCAAGATGTGACCTGGGATACAGGCAAATAAAGGCATGGGGGCCCCTCTGGGGTGCCAGCAATGTGGCTCCTGTTTTGTTGGATGTCAGTGTGACTCTGGTGCTTCCTTCCTGCTCTTGAGACGTTCCCGGGCCAGAGAGCAGGATCTGAGCAGCCATGTGGGAAGACAAACTGCTCTCCATGTTCTCTGCACAGTCATCTAAATAAACCATGCTGATTAGTCACCTCTGAGATAAAAGCCTGTCAAGGACACACACCGGTGGGATGTGCACGGGGCTGAGCTTGCCTTGCCTACTCTTTCTCCCCCTTTGGGCTGCTCTGCCACCTCCCAAGGTACTTGGGTCCTAGACTTCCTGCATGTGAAACGCTCCCCTCCCCAGCAAGAGAGCCAGAGACGGCTGCCTGCTCAGAGCGTGGCGGCGTTGTAGTTTATGCTGCTCTGCTTCGAATCCAGTTGGGTCCATGGGAGTTTGGAGCTGAAGTGCAGCCTGCAAGGGAATAAAGTGGAGTGGCTTTTGTGAAGGTGGTAATGGTGCAATTAACTGAAAAGCCATTAGCACTGCTCCTTCTCCTCCTCCCTTCCTCACTCACTCACTCACTCGCTGGCTGTCCTCCTCCACTTCCACCTCCTTCCCTTCTCCCTCGCTCTTTTCTGAAGAAGCAGCTGTGTCTTAAGATTGCTTTGTATTTTTGCCTGCTTAAATCATCTTCTTTTCCCTTTTAACCCTTCTGTGCCAACCCAAATGAAGGATGATTCCCATCTGCCTAAAGTGACCCTTTCCCCAGCAGGTTTTGCACGGTTCTAAACCCAAGTTAGTTTCTGTTTCAGAACCAGGTGCCTTTCTCCCTTAGCATCCCTGCAACTGATGGAGCCTACTTTTCAGTGCTCTAAATCAGGGTTTTTCAAACTTCTTTGCTGCCCCCTGCCCCTTGAAAATATTTCAGGCTGTGATGGCTCCCACCACCACTCTTGTTACAGGACATGGTTTGGTGGCATCCATGCAAATCCCTTCATAGCTAAGTAACCATATTGTGTCACCCTTTTTTCTACACTGCTGTGGGTGGGGGAGCTGCCTCCAGAGCTGGGCAGCCCCTTTATGGGTGCTCAGCTCTTGAAGGCAAGGCAAGTCCAAGCAAGGACCAAAAAGAGAGCTCATGTCCAGGGAAATCCAGGCATATGATAGTCCTATTTTTGTGCTCTCATAATCCCCCTACAATAGCCTTGTGACCATCTTTTGGGATACCTTGTCTGAGAAATGATGGTCTAAATGATAATCCAGCTGACATTCAAGGACTGGTGTGGAGGGACAGACTTGCTCTGCACCAAGCAGCACAGACCTGGTAGTGCAGAATCCTGTTTTTTTGTTTTTTGGGGTTTTTTTTTTTTTCGTGACCTGGAGCAAGTTGTAGCAATGTCTATATTGTGAGGAGGTAGGTGCTAAGATTCTCCTGCTAAGTGCTATGGCCAGCAGGGATTAAGGGTGCATGGGGGGTCCATACTACTTAATTCAGGGAGAAAGAGCAGATCTGGATTAAAAATGGAGCCATACAGACAAGCCCTCAAATGTCTCCCTGCCTCAAAAGTATTTTTTTCTTTTTCCTTCTTATTTTGTTACATTAAATGCACAAGGTCTTGCCCTGTGTATGTATATAAGTAGTGTTGGAGAACCATAGAACAGATGGATTTGTGGCATCCCATTTTACAGATCTCAGCTACTAAGCAGGGGAAAAAAATTCTTTTCACCAGGCTGACCAGAATCCATTTTTAAAAATAGCTGTTTAACTCAGATGCTTCAGAAACACTTGGGAGAAATATGCTCATGGGGAAAGAATCAGCACTCTGCCTTTTCAGCTAAGGGCTGAGAAAGCTCCCACTCCAGTTCTCAGCTTCTCCACAGAGCCCCTGACATGTCAGTGAAGATAAGCTTACTCCTGATCTTGGTAAGACAGAACCCCCCCCACACACCCCTTTAAGCTCCTCAGCTTTAAAGCCTTCTTTATAAATCATGTTGGAGAGGCACAAACTTTTCTGCATCTCCTTTGCAGCTGCCCTTTAAAGAGATGTGAAAAGACAGACCCCAATCACAGAAGTAACAACTCCAAACTCCCGGTCAGCCAAGAGTCAGGATAAGCAGCTGATCTGAGACTTGCTCTGCTGCTATGCCATCCTCAGGGCTGTCTCTTCCAGTGCGCCCATTTCACACTATCAAACAACTTCTGCCCCTCTGTGCTGTCTCCTCTCCGCAACAAGACACGTGCATAATGGCTCTGTCACAGGGCTGTCGAGACGCAGTTCCTCTCTGAGGATTTCAATGGACAGAAATTCCAAGGGCAAACACGCAGCTCCCCACCGCTGTGGAATCTGGGGCAGATGGCCCCACAGGAATAAAGCCTCAGTTGCATCCTTGAAAAAGGGGAGCGTGGGGAACCCATTCCGCTTGCATGGCTTGACTCCCTTATTCATTTTGAAAGGAGATTTGGCCCTCTGAACGTCCCCACTTTGCTTGTCTTATGGGTGCAAAGGATGGCCAAGTCTAATAAAGCAGGCAGCTAAAAAAAAATTAGGTCTGTTGGAATGAGGCATCTCTCACTAAACCTTGGAACTATGCTGTTGCCAGGGTAACTCTGCAATACCTGTCTTTCTGGAGAACGAGATGCAGTTGCCAGGGCAACATCATCCTGTCTTTCTAGGGACCATCCTGTAACATGGAAACTGCAGTTTCCACAGTAATCTTTTTGCCCCAGTTAATTCTTTGCATGTTTAACTGGCTTTTAATATTTATATTTCAGACTTAGGGGAACCGCTTTGAGCAAGCAGCGTGCTCTTTTCCAGTGGGCTGCAGTTTCCACAGCTGCAGAGTCAGGGCGTTAGAGAGTTGCAAGAAGCAGCAGCAGAGGAAGGTGTTTGGGAAGCAGTTGCCTGGGCAACAGAAACAGGGCGTTCCAGAGGTGGTTGCTATGGGGACCTGGATGCTGACGAAGGCTTGTGAGGCTGCGAAGACAAATTGCCCTCATCATTATCTCCAGGCTTGTCAATCAAACCTATTCCCATATTTACCTCTGAGAGGAGAGAACATTAGGAGCAAAAAGAGACTGAGGGAGTGAGAGGAAAGGCGCTTGTTCCAAACTCCACGCTGGTGAGGGAGCATCACCATCGAGGATGGCAACCATCACCTGCACTCGGTTCACCGAGGAATATCAGCTCTTTGAAGAATTGGGCAAGTAAGTTGGTGAGAGACCTTGGGGGTGTGGTGCGGCATCAGCATTGAGAGAGGTTTTGGCGTTGGGAGTGGAGGTAGATGGGGGGGGTGGGAGATTAACTGAAGTGGGAACAGCTGGGATTTTGGAAGAAGGAAAAAGCAACGGCGCGAACCAGAAAATCAAACTCAGAAGGGAGCAAGGTCGCGTAAACTGTGAAGAGTGAAAGGGTGGGACCACAGAGCTGGAGGACAGGGAAAAGCCCTGATCTGCTCTGCTTTGTTCCCCCAGAATTAATGTGGCAGCACATAAAACCAGGTCCTTGCCCTCTGCTTTTGTCAGGAAGGGAGATCACCCCCGGAAAGGTTAAGAGTGGTTCAAGCCTCTGCAGCTGTGTGAATGGCTTGTACTGTGCGTTCTTCCGCCCGTACTTGTGAGCTGCCTCTGCAAAAGGGGGCCACTGCAAAATGACCCTTATTTAAGAAAGCAAGCCTCCAAAGGGAATACTGCTACTTCTTTCTGGGAACTTGTCTGGCTGCGTCAAGGGAGATGAAGGATCAGATCTAGACAGCTGTCTGAGTGCTCGTTCTGTTGTGTGTTGCTCTAAGTTGTTGGTTTTGTTTAGTTTGTTTTTTATAGTGAGATTCTCTGAGCTGGATTTCACAGGGGTTGGCTTTTGCTAGAAGGAAACAACTTGCGAGTTGATTACTCTCTCCCAGGAGAACTGGGGTTTAGAAATTCGTGGAAGAATCCAGGACAGCAGCCACCCCCTCGCCCTTCTTCTCTGTTGCCCTGATTAGCTCCGCGTTGTTAGATCTTTCTTGGGGGCAGCTGGCCCTTGATTCCTAGAAAAGGAAGCTGTGTGCCACAGAACCCAGCCGGGTCAGTGGAGAGCAGCAAGTCTGACAGATGGGTTTCAAGAGACAGCCCATCCTGAACAGGACAGTATTTGGTTTTGCATGTCAGGGTATTTCTTCATGTGTACATGCTTTGATGTCTGTCTTTCCTTGCATGTCTGTGGGCACGCCTGCAAACATGTAGGCATATGTTAGTGTGCATCTGTGGGCATTGTGGGATTGATCCTGCAGGGTGCTGAGCGTTCCAAATGTCCTCTGCTCCCATTGAAGTCAGTGGGAACTCAGGCTGCTCCCACCTGGCAGGATGGAGCCTTGTGTGTCTGTATTGGTGTATGACTGTCTATGTTGGTGTGCATTTTGTGTGTGTGGGTGTGTGCACACCCATGCATCCATCTAAATGTGTTTATCAAGTGGGCGCATCTTTTTGAGCATGTGTGAATGGAATGTGAATTTTTTCACATGTTTGCATGCATCCAGGTGAATGAATTTTGTGCATGTACATATGAGTCTCTGAACGTACACAGGTGCCTTGTGCACAGATGGTTTTGTTTGTCTGTTGGAGTTGGCATGTGCAGCTTGTGTATGATGGTGTGTGCATCTGTTTGGAATGAGCAGTTGTGCCTATTTGTAGGTGTGCAAATTGGTTCCAGTAAATGCCTCGTTGCCTGCATGGACATAGGGGTTTAAATGTGCACATGCACAGGTGGGTGTTGTGTGCATTTGTGACTGTGTGCAAGTGTGTGGGTATTCAAAAGTGGGGGGTAAGGATGGAGAAACTGAGAGAGGAGGTTGCTTTCTCCTGGACTGAAAGTGACTAGTATTTCCTGTGCAAGGGAGAAGTGGGAGGATAGAACGAGCCAAATTGCTGCTCACTGAAGTGGATGCAACTCTAGGAAAGTCAACATGTACCTGGCTCTGTGCAATGCATATATAATACTTGTCTAAGCAGAGAATGGCTTGTGAGGCGCACAAGATACTGTATTGATTTTCACCACTGTTTTGTGGTTGCGTCACTCCTGGATGATTGTGATTAAGACCAAAGTGGAGCAGTGAGTCAGTGACCAGGTCTGTGCAATCAGTGGAGATAAAGCCAGTGATTCAGTCTGAGAAGGACAAGCCATTTTTCCCCTCAGATGCCTGTGAGGTGTTTGTTTTGAACCTGGTTCTTACAGAGGTGTCTCACCTCTCCTCTCATGCTACTGCATGGTGGTGGCGCATTGAGGTGTGGGAGGGACCATACCCTGGGAAGCATCTTAGGTGCTGTGGGCATGGATGAAGACGACTAGGAACAAAAATGGCTGTAAATAGTAGAAGGGTGCGTAGAAAAGGTAGCTCTCAGCGAGGGTGTAACATAAGGAGCATAGGGAATAAAAAGATATGCCACCAGCAGAATGGGCTGAAAGGTGCATGAGACAGAGGTCTACATGGACATACGCCTCCTAGCCAAGTGTCAGACCCATGCTTCCTCCACAGTCTCTTGAGTAGATAAGATAAATTCTCTAGCATTCCTTGGGGGATGTTTTATTTGTTACTGATGCTGTCAATGTTTTGTGTCTGTGGAACCCCATCCATTGTGATGGATCCCAAGGGTGGACAACAACCGAGCATTACAAGGCACAAGCCCTGCATAGACAGGTATACAGGAAAGTCTGTTGCCTCAGACACTAAGGCAGGTCCCTCCCCTCTTGGGAAGGATAATTGGATCGTTAACATCCTTAGTCTTGATCTTCTGGCATGAATGTCTTTTGGGAGCAGAGCCCGAGTCAGCGGGTTTTTACTGCGCTAGAACTGTTGACCACAGGCTATTCTAATGGAAGGAGTTTGCCCAGACCCCAAAACAAACAATGTTCATATGCAGCAGACGTGACCTTGGCTTTTCACAGCTCATCCTCTTTTTTTCCATTGAATGGGCTGAGCCAGCCCTGCCAGGAACTGACCCTGTGGCTCTAAGGAGGTCATGTTCCTGCCAGCTCCTCACACTCACCTTCCACCAGGTAGGCAGGAAGCTTCCTCCTAGGCACTGTTCAGATTGAGAACTGATCCAAGGGATGGGAACTACTGTTCCAAGGCAAGGCGGAGCCCGTCCTTTACTGGTTCACTATGTTCTTGGTGGATGGGGGTGGTGGTGGAGTTGACGAGATCTAGCTTACTCCAGAGAGGATGACAAATAGTATGTGAGCTCAGAGAGGCTAGTATGCAGCTGCATTTCTTGGGTGTGCTCCCAAGTCATTTCACTGTGACTTACTGCGCTGACCAGACAACGTGCGGACAGGCGCTACCAGGACTTTTCCCCTGGACGTGGCTTTCCATATGGAAACACAGTCCCTGCAAAATCAGAATTCTTGGAGGGGAAATGAGTTTTGCTGCTTTCATTTTTGAGTTGGGAAAATCAAAATGAAATCAGCTCAGTTAACCCAAATCAAAGCAGGTTTTGTTTTGTTTTGATCTGATCTGACATGTTTCATTTTGATTCAGTTCAGCTGAACTTTAAATTGAATTTCCCTATCAGCGCATCCGCTCCTGGGGCCTTTCATTCAGGCTCCCAATCTCTCATGTGGGCTGGACTCCCTGGCAAGGCTACATCTCCCATAATGCAACATGAACTCCTTCTCTGTCCATACTTCATGGTTCAGCATGGGAAATGGAGTCTTGCTGGGGAAACTGGCCCACAGGAAAAAATGAGTGTTCAGATCCAGAACTACAGCTTCCATAATAAAGCAAAACAGTTTAATGTTGAACTGACTCATAACAGTTCATTTTGAAATACCCATTTTGGTTTGTTGAACTGAGTCAGTTTCAGGGATGTCAAGGGGAAACACTTCAACATTTCTGAACCACAATTTTTTTTGGGAATATTTATGGAATATTAAACATGTTCTAAATTGCAATTTCTGGTCCAATTTTGAGATGAAAACAAATGTTGACATATTGAACTTGCATTAATCTGCCATTTCATTCTTGAGGGGTGGAATCCAGGAACAACTCAAAGGTCTCCAAGGAGATAAAAAGCTTGGGTTTCCCAGGTCGCATCTTCAGTTTCATAACATTGCTCTGATGCAGAGTGAATGATGCAGAGACTACAGCATACTGAGCTCTAGAGTTACACTGTTGTTGGTGGCTTGGTCTTTCACTCCACAAATTGCAGGAGCTGGGAGTACTGGCAGGAGGTAGGGAGACACATTGGAGAGGGTAGGGTTGGCATCTCCATGATTTGAAGTTTGTAAGAGCGGGTTAGATAAACACGTGTCAGGGATGGTTTGAGAGGATACTTGGTCCTGCCATGAGTGCACAGGACTGGACTCTGACCTCTCATGGTCCCTTCCAGTTTCTATGATTCAGTGATTCCCCTAGACTGACTCTAGCTGGCCAGTGAGGTGGATCAATAATTGAACACTGATGGCATCTTCCCTACCAACCCAAGGGTAACAGTGATGGACACCTCTGTGCAAGGGGCCAGTTCATGGAAGCTGGTTAGTTTGATGGTCAAGAACAGCAGTTGTCCTTGCTCTTGCTAAGGTGGTGGAATCACGTCTAGGGTTTCAGCAGATCACCAGCAGAGTTGGGAAGGAATTCCCCTTCTCCATGGAAAGTATTAGTTTCCTGGGTGCATCATTGGGGTTTCTCCATCTCCCTCAAAAGCACCTGGCATCAATCATTGAGATAACAGACGTGAAGGACCCTGGCTCCCATCTGGATGTCTTATCATAAATAGCACACTGGGGTGTCCTGGCCCCTTCATCTCTCTGCTCAACTTTGGCTGTAGCATTCATGTCCCAAGTTTGTCACCTGCCAGCCGGGTGGGCCATTGTTTGTACAGGACAGTGCCATCCAAGGCACAATCAAAGCACAGTTCATGCAAGGTCCGGAAAAGTGACTTTGTGATCTGAGGACCAGCCGTGGCCATGAGTAGAGGGGGAGGGACAGAGGTGGAAACTGGCATGACAAAGACATCATTCCCTCTGGGGCATTTTTGGGGGTTGCTGAATCTGCCCCTTCAAACCATCCCAAGATCTCCCAGTGGGACAAAGAAGGATTTTCAGTCTCTCTTCCTCCCAGCATGGCTCAGCTCTGAGTTTCCCTCCAAGAGAGAGGGACAAAACTTGGTTCCTTCTGGAAGAGCCAAGCTCCATGGTGGCCTTGTCACCTCAACTGGAGAAATAAGAATCTTTCATTTTCCTTCTGCAGGTCACCATAGGGATCACCGCCTCCTTGTGTCCCAAGGAGGCAGGGGAACAACACGAGTGGCAGAGGGACAAGAGAAGCACATGGTTGGTGGGGAGCTAGGTCAGGGAGGGAACTGGAGTGTGACAAATGGAAGGAATGCCTCTTTTTGGCTCTGGGCTCCTCTCGACTATTTGAGTCCGCCCCCATGGCAGGTTACAGGAGGAAATGATCGTGCGGCACTGTATAATCAACCCTGTCACACCCTGAGTTGCACAAGACTACTTTATTTAAAAAAAAAAAAAAAGCCCCCCCCCCGTCCAACCCACTCACACTCTTCTTTCTAGAAAAGCGATAAATCCTTTAACTGACTTGGAGGAGGAGGTGCAGAAGGGAGACAGCATTGCAGGCTGGTGCTGGCAGGGAAGGTGTGAAAGACGGTGTCCTTGTGTCAGAGCGACTGCTCATGCAGCCAGCTCCTGCAAGCTGCCAGGGCGGAGGAGGAGACCATGAGCTTCCCGCCGTCTGCGGGTGCAGGCATGATCTAGCGGCAATCAGCTCCCGTGGCTGGAGAGGGCTGGCCTGGGTGTTGCAGAGTCCATGGTGCATTTGTTTTGCTTATGCTTCAGGATGAGCCGGCTGGTGCCCAGCTCTGGCTGGAATTAAAGGAAGGAGAAGGGGTTCCAGCTTCTGCCTCTAATTCCAGGACCATTGAGCCTGTGGCCATAGGAGGAGATGGTGACGCTTTCACTTCCTCTACCAGAGGGTCTGGACCTGTCAAGGTGCATGAGGCATTGCAAGAGGGAGAGCAGGGGTGGAGAGGAGAGGAGATAGTTTGGTTACCGGCTTCCCAAAGAGGGATTCTGGATTAAGAACAATCTTTGTTTAAACAGAATACCTAGTGCCGATGTCAGTCGGAACAACGGAAACAGGAGCTAAACTGCAACAACTTGTTCATCCTCCTTTAACTAGGACCCAGATCTAAACCTCACCCTGGCTTTATTTATCTGCACCGAAACCTGATCTAAAAGATTCAGCAAAGGTGCTTGCTCCCTCCCCCCCAGTCCACGATCACCTTGCTTATTAATATGATTTGGGCATCACAGATCAAGGGGGCCACCGGGTGCCCTATGGCCAGGGTGACGTATCAGGCTGGCTGTGTTCTGGGAGCCAGTCCCATCGGTAGGTGCTATGTGAATCTGGATAACTCAGTGCAGCCAACTACTATGCTCCACCCTTGATGTGAAGGGGCTCCCTGGGGACAGAGGGGCTGTAGCCTGTGGGTTGGGGAATGGACCCAGGTAGTAATGCAGGCTGTATGTGGATGGGGCATTGGGGGTGGGGGACACCCCCTGCCCGTAGGAGCTGGCGAAGGCGGATGAGGCAGAAGGGAATCTCAGTGGGTGAGAGAGGCTGCCGTGGTAGGCATTGTTTTTCTGGGAGCTATTTGCTGCCATGGGTCTGTCTCTAAAGTGGCAAAGGCAAGGGTCTCGGGGTTGGCTGCATGCTCCAACAGCCCTGGAGTTGTGTCCTTGGCCTGCAGCTCAGGATTTGGAGTCAAAGCCTAAATGCTGCCATTTGCTGCCCAGGTAGCAGCCAGTGTTGGCCCTGGCTTGGATCGTTGACCTGTGTTTTGTGGGTGTTGTCAACAGCAGCCAGGAAAGGATAGGAAGGGTAAATCCAAGGAGGGAAGCACTAAGAAGGGGAAGCATGTATTTACTTTCGCTGAGCACATGGTTCAGTGCATGCAAGGAGCTGGGCGCCCACTCACCCACCCACATGGAGACTGAAATATAGCTGCTCTGAATCCTCTTGCAGCACACAGCCTAGGAACACTCCCTGCAGCTTGCACACGAGGGCCAGGGTGTACTTCCGCCAATCTCTGCACATTGCAGACCTCACCTGCAGCCTTCACATAAAGGGCTTTACCCCTGAGCCGTACGAATGCCCCATACAACATCTGTGCCCCCAGACCCTTTGGACTCCCCCCGGTGCCCAGGCCTGAAGCCTGTTCTTGCTGAACAGCTGTCTCCCGTGCTGTTAATGAGTGGCAGCACTTTGTGCCTGTGCTGAACACAGTCTTGGGTCTGGCCAGCGGGCGCTGTCTGTGCCGGCAGTTAAATTTAAAGCTGCAGTTTAACAGCACCCCTTGCCAGCACCAGCGTGTCGTCCTACTGTAGCCAAGAGTGGGGAAAACAACATCCGGCATCACGCATGCTAAATCCTCCCTAAGCAACTGAACACATGAGCTCCTGGAGCAGCATTGCAGAGCTAGTCTGCCTCGTGCCAGCACCCTCACCCTTTCCACACTATCAACCCACCCTTGCAAATGCACCTAAGCGCCCCCTTGACCAGCTGAAACCAACCCCAGAGTGCCCCAGGCCATGACACAAGCACTGTCTGCAGACAAATGTTGACCCACACTTTTGTGCAAGGTTCTCACACACACCGTTGTGCTCAGCTGTAGCGTTTCCTGCTATTCAAAGGGCCTCAGTGAAGCTGGCAATGGACCTCTGTGCTGACCAGTGGCACCCAGGTCATATTGCAGTCCCTGGCTCCTCCCTGCCTGCTCTCCCCGTGCACCCAACATCTGACCCACAATACACCTTGCTGTTTCAGTCTATTCCAACGTTCTGAATTGACCCACAACAACACAAGAAAGGGACCTCGGCATCACCACAGACAGCTGTTTTGTTGCATAAGGGATGGGATGAAGACTAATTCCCTTGTTGAAATCAATGGTGTGGCCTTTTTTGGGATGTAGTCCTGGTTACACCAGCTCAGAAAGGACATTGCATACCTGAAGGGTTTCAGAGAAAGGAGACAAGAAAGATCCAAGGCACAGTAAAACTCCCCTACAAAGAGATTGAAAAGATTGGGATAGTTTACCTTACAGAGGAGATGAATAAAAGGGGAATGATAATAATGAATGGTTCAGGGAAGGGAGAGCAGGAACTCTGCTCTGTCTGTCTCAAAGCACAAGAACAGGGAGCCATTCAATGAAATTGAAGGAGAGGAATTCAAAACCAATAAAAGGACAGTGTGTGAGACTGTGGGACTCGTTGCCAGCGTTCTTCTGTCTTGTCTTCCCCTGAGCCACCTCTGCTGCCCCCGTCAGAGACAGGTACTAGATGGACCTTGGCTCTAAGTCAGTGTGGCAATTCCTCCCTTCCTAAGGTCAGTCCCAGAGCCTGCTGAGAGAGAAACACTCTGTAACACAGCAGTTTTGTAATGTTGATAAAGATCCACTAGGACTCGGCTGAGCCCTGCAGACTCATTTCACTTGTTACTTAAGCCACATTGAAACTCCCTGTTCCTGTGATGAAAGGTCAGTGCCATGTTCCTGGTGCTGCCCTCCTGACCTGTTCAGAATTTATGGTGTGGCATTTCTGTACCCCATTTAAAAGACGACAGCCACACAATCAAGTATGTTAAAACTTGTGTTGATGGAAGCTCTTTCCTCACTGAACCAGACAATCCCATTCCTAGCTTCCTGCACTGTGGGCTTCTCGGGTTTCCTGATGCTTCCTTTTACTAGATTATTTATTTTAATTTAAATGAATTTGTTCCTTTATTTATTTAGACAGGGGAAAGTTAAGGGCTTTATAGCAATCCAGTCCAAGTTGTATTGGCAGCTTTCTGATGAGCCATTCAGGAAACATGAGGGATTGCTGAATCTTCCCAGAATGTAGAGTGGGAGGGGGCCAGATATCAGAGTGTGAACTCCATGCCTCCCGTAGCCCTCAGCACAGGCTTTCTATTCATAGTTAAATAGCATGGCCCGACCTGGTAAAGGCTCAATGCCCTTTGCAAGTTCGTTCATTCATTCTTTCTTTCTCCTACTATCTGAGCCTCTGCATCTCACTCTGCCTACACCTTCAGACTTTCATCCACAACCACAAGGCCTAGATATTTCCTCATTGGTTTCACATGAAAGCTGAGATTTCTGGGAGTGAATTTGAATCCAGACATCAGGACTTTAAGAAAAGCCCCAATGGAGTAAGATTCACAATAAAATCAAGAGAGTCAGCAGCAGTGAATGGCACCGTTAACTCTGTAACCACACTAACATGCAGAGCCCTGGTTCAAATGGGTTTGGTGCTGGACAAACACCAAAGAAGCGACAGTCCCTGCCCCAAAACACTCACAGTCTAAATTAAGGAAAGATGCATTACACAGGTGTAACTACCAAAAGCAACAGTGAAGGAAGGAAGGAAGGAGGGGGGTGACAGTGACAGATGGACAGCTATGTAGGCTAGCTACATGTGCAAGGAGTGAAGGTTTTCCAGGCGTTGGAGCGCTGGTTTCTTTCCAGCCAGGTACCTGAGTGTAGGGTTCTGCAGTGGAGATAGACTCATCAAACAGCACCCAAATCCCCTGCACCCAGGATGGCAATCTTGTTGAACACAGAGGCACCCAAAGAGTCTCAAGGACCCAAAATGGAGGAGTGGCCCCTCGTTATTTACCTTGACTCTGGGACGGTAATGAGTAATTATGGCAGATTAGCAATGCCTGGATGGTTCCCTGCCAGGGAGTAATGGTGTTAGGAAAAATCTCTCTTGATAGCTTGAAACTGCTCCACTCTATTATCTGGTCCTTTTATACAGTCTATCGCAAAACACACAAATCACCCTTTTGGGTCCTCACCTCGCCTAACATCAAGAACTAGCTATTTGTTAACAACACATTCTGAACAGTCTTAGCCGTAATAAGTTTCGTATCAGAGGTGCCTAAATTCAAAGTTCCCATCCACTTGTTTCCTTTTGCTCTCAGATTGTTGCCTCTTTTCTCTCCTCCTCTGATTCTTATTAACAGAAAGTACCAGCCTGCAATGATCATGCACCAGGAAGCCCTCATTATTTATGTCAATCCTTGACTCTGTGCTGTTCTGTTTTATTAATTGATGATGGCTGAAAGCACAGACTGTGGCTACTATTAAGTGGATCAATGTCTGGGGTAACACACCTCTCAAATCCAGGGTAGCCCCTTCAGCGGAGAAGCAGGAATGAAATGCGACATCCACTCACTCCTCTCTCTCCCCTGCTCAACACGTTCCACTTAAACTCTTAACTTCCGGGCTCCAGGGATGTTAACAGTTCAGGTCTTACAGAGGCCAAGAATAAATCTCAGGTTCCCAGAGAACAGAGAGGCCGGGAAAGTTCCTGTCTAGCTTTCTTGACTTTTGAATACCTCCAGAAGAGACCCCTGTGACTAGCCCCACTGTCTCCCACCATGTGACCCTGAGCAATGTTTTTCAGCGGGGGCTCCATGCGCGTAGGTTGGCTTCTCCACTGGGATTTCAATAAGTTCTTTACTGCGGTTTCTCGCACCCTGTTGCTTTCCCATCTTACTAAAGATTCATATGCAAACCCTAATTGCATACCTTCTTCCGCCCCCACCAGAAAAATCAATCGTTCACTATGGCTCAGCAGAGAGCCTGCAGCCTGTTTCCTGATTTTATTCTGTTCCCATTTTGGGGGCGAAATGAGGGAAGGACTGGGAGCAAGCAGGGGAAGTGCTTTTGATTCTTGTTTCACTGATTTGAATGGATCTGGCAGAAAGATCACTGAATGCAAAGAGTTTGCTACTCTTCAGAGGGGCGGGGCTATGCCTTCCCTCATAGCTTTGAAACATGGGCTCAGATCCTAACGTGCAATGAGTTTGTTGGTCTCAGCTGGGCCAGTGTCCCAAAACGGTATTGCAGAATATGGTGTAGAACAGCAGAGACTGAGCTGAGAGGGAGGCTGCTGGTCATTGCTTTCCACACGGAGGGTATGCTGTTCAAGTGATGGTTCAGAGAGACTGTCTGTTTTCTGGTGGGCATTATGGGTGTAAAGAGAGAGTGAAAACCCATCAGTTTCATTCCCAATATCACTTTGCTTATTGTTCCCGGGGAAGTGGGGTCACCGCCTTGGAAAAACTCTCCAGGCCCTGAGTTCTGGGGTCTCCTGGGCTATAACGATGCTTGGATGGGTGCAGGAAGCGGGGTGGTGACTCGCTGAGTCCCCTTTCAAAGCCAAATACCATATGGATCTGTCACCTTCTTGGCAAAGGAAGGGAACTCTGCTTTCTTGTCACCTACTCAGGCACAGAGCATCATTCAAGCTGCTAGTGAACTGTGGCAGCCAGGATAAGATAGTTGTTTGTCAAACTCCACAGCACATTTCCACGCTGGTGGCTTCCATTTACTATGTTCCAAATGTACCTGGGTCTCCCACTTTACAAAAGGGCTTTTTCCCTGGAGGAGATGGGGCTCAGTGATGCTATGAACTAATGTATTAGCCTTTTGTAACCCACTGCTGAGCATACACTGCAGGTCCCCTCCATGCCGAGCCGCAGACGGTAAGAGTTATTACCGCCCTCGCTAAGATCTGGGTTCAGAATCTGCTTAGCTCCTAAGTGCAATAAAATCAGCAGGTTTCATTCTATTACCAAGTGGGTGTATTATGCACATCATGAAAGTCCCACAGTCTGGCACCACTCAACAGGTTCTGCAGCCTCTGCTCTGGAGAGACTCAGAGTTAGAACGAAAACGAACGCTGCAGCTCAGACTGTGATGGTAAAGCTGGGAGGCACCCAGGATTGAAATTCCAATGTGTGCTCAGTCACACACTTATACGATCCCCAAAAACAAACACCTGGTCCTAAAAAAATATTTGGGGGGGCATAAGCTTTCCTGGGCTGGAGCCCACTTCATCAGATGCAGGAAGTGGAAACAAACTGTTGGTTGCAAGGGTGAGTTACAATTTATGAGGAGGGCAAGTGCTAACAAAGTCAAGTCAGTCAGGGTGGAAGAGGCCCATTCAAAGCAGGTGATGATGGGTCTCTTCCACCCTGACTGAATTAACCTCTTTAGCACTTGCTCTCCTCATAAACTGTAACTCACTCTTCATGCTTATGTAGACCCAACAAATTGAAGTTTCCACATCGTGCATCTGATGACGTAGGATCCAGCCACCGAAAGCTTATGCCCTCTACAAATTTTTGTTAGATTCTAAGGTGCCACAGGACTCCTCATCATTTGCTGACAACAGACTAACACAGCTACCCCTCTCACACATGATCCTGACATGTGCAAATACACACGTTCATTCACTTCACTGGCTTGCGAGCCAAAAACATCTGACCCACAATTCAAGCCCCCCACACACCCCAGCTTACCCATGTGCTAGTCCAAGATGTCATACATAGATTCCTCTACCAGATCCTGAGATGCACGTGTGATTCCAAGATGCACATTCATGGCGTGATCCCAAGACACATTTACTCATTCATCCATCATCTTAAAATAACCTGAGAGATGCTGACTTGTAATAGATGCTTCTCCATGACACATGGAACTGGATTATAAGTGTTTGCTAGTAAAAGTGGCTTCTTGTACCATAAATTCCCCGTTGCTGATCTGCATTTTTGGGACCATGTTTACATCTGCCTGTATCTTACCACAATGGTTTTAAAGTAGAAAACGCAATCAGAAAACCAAGCAGAAGCACAATTAGTTTGTGTATAAAAGCCATTTTCCCTTCTGTTACCCCTCCCTAATTTTATTGACAAATATGGCATTTTGTACTGTGAGACGTTGGATAAAACGGAAGGTGGTTTCCACCAATCAAAGAGAAAAAGATGAAAAACGCCAAGTGAATGTGTTTGATGTTGGGATTTCCAGCAAGCCAGGTAAAAGAGGAGGGAGAAACAGGTAGCTTTCCTAACACTGAATTGTTTGTCCCAGAGCCCTTGTCCCTGCTCCTTCAAAGTGCCTCTCTCGGGTTGGGAACATTTGGCTCCGCTGCGTAGCCCAGTTTGGATGGGCTAATGCCTGTCATTCTGCTCACATTAATTACCACTATCCAGTCTATCCCCTAAAACTCTCCTTCTCCAGAGTTCAAGCAAGTGTTTCCATCTGCAACTCTGATGCTGGCAGGTGCCGTGCGACTCTCTTGCTTTTCTTTTGAGGCCCACCCCTTTCACTTACTTTCTGTTCTCTTGTCTCCCCCAGAGGTGCCTTCTCAATCGTCCGGAGATGCGTGAAAGTGCTGTCTGGACAGGAGTATGCAGCCAAGATCATAAACACCAAGAAGCTCTCTGCCAGAGGTAGGTGCACAAGAGCCTTGTGGTGTACCTACTGCAAGCAGGCGCCTTTAAGCTGATTCCACTGTGCTGTTTTTCTCACTTTCTCTGCCTGGTCCAAGGCTGGTGTTAACCTTTAATGGCTCCTGCCTAGGGTTCTGCTGTAGACGGGAACTGCAGGAAGGAAGGAGAGGAGATGGGCACGTTTTCCTGCACAGCCGAATCCCCTTTCTCCACAGGGATTTCTTCCCTTCTCTGCAGGCTCATCTTGCTTCAGTTTATTAGAATTGCAGTTCCCAGCCTGTTCCCTGCCTGGTGGCAAAGCAACTATCAGGCCCCAAGCCCGTGGCCCTTCAGTGCTCACTGTGGTTCAGGCCAGGGTTTTGTTGGCATTTCTAGTGGTTTCTTTAGCCAGCTGAACTCCGAAGCCAGCCCCTCTCTGCACCCACCCAACTGCTGGTGTCTTTCTTTGCCAGGTGTTCCCTGCGTGTGATTGTTCACACCCAGAGCCAGTGCTGGGGGGGAAGTTGCAGACACAGGAGAGCCTCACCCAGCAAAAGGGCCTGGACAGGTGAGAGCAAGGAGTGTGTGCAACAACAGCAGAGGGAGATTCAGTAAGAAAGATTGTCATGTCCTGCCTGCCGCAGGAGAAGATGCAGAGCACAGATAAAAACAGGAGAGCTAAAACCAGGCAGTCACAGACTTTAACCTTGATTCCTGAGTCCTGTCCCCAATATGCCTTTCCCATGTCACGGGGCTGTGGTTGCTATAGCAGGGTAGGGAGGTGTAGTAAGGAGCAGTCATCACGAAAGGGGTGGAGATGTGAATAGGGAAGTGTTATTTACCCCTTGCCCTAATGCAGGAAGCAGGACCCCTCCCCAGTGAGATTAACAGACAGCAGGTTTAAAACAAACAGAAGGAAGTGATTTTTCATGCAACACACAGGAACTTGTTGCCAGGAGATAGTGTGGAGGCCAGATTATAACCGGGTGCAAAATAGAATGAGATCAGTTCATGGAGGACACGTCCATCGATGCCTGTTAACCCCGTGTTCCTCATCTTCCTGAACCTCCGACTGCCAGATGCTGGGACTGGGCAACTGGGGATGGATCACTCGATACTTGCCCTGTTTTATTCACTCTTCCTGGAGCACCTGCCACCTGCCACAGTCAGAAGCCAGGATCATGCTGGGCTTGCCAGGCTGTCAGTCTAACCTGGTGTGGCCATCGTTATGTACTAATCAGCATCATCAAGATACTCTCCCTTTTCAAAGGGCACTAATCCAGCTTTGCTCTTCCAGTTGAAGAGTCTCCTCCTACCCCTGGCTAGCCTGGGTCAGGCTGGCCCAGGGGAAGCAGACGCCAGGGGCGCAGAGACTGCACTGACCTGAGAGAGGTGCCACTGGCTGTCACCTGTGAGAAAGAGTGACAACATTAGTGGGTGAGATCCACCCTTTGAATAAACCTTGCAGAAACCCCCTTGTGTTCTCTGCCTGAAAAGCCCTGAGAAACCTGGCCCTTCAGTAATGGAAGAAGAATTCATTTTCTTTCCCACCACTGTCCTCTTTCCCAGCTCTATTCAGAGATGCCCATCACAGCCGCCTTGCTGCTTAGCCACTGTAGCCTGCCACGAGCAATGGCTGTGCTTTGCAGAGTGGAAAATCTCTTCCACAGAAGGGTGGGGTGGTCCCATCCAGCCACTGTTTGCCGCAGTCCCTCCACCATCCCTCCCCTCCACCCCCAGCCACACACACATTGACTGCAAAAAGTCACGTAATTGCTTTTTGCTGTTCTTGGTGAAACTGGCTGCGTGAGGGCTCATCAGGGTGTCCGAGACCCAAAACTGTCAAGACAGATGGAGGAGCCATTTCTCTTTGCCGTTGTAACAACTTGTGATTCACTGACAATCTCCTGTTGCTTTCCCTGGCTCTCTGGCCCTGAAATCAGATGGAAAGCAGACCTTGCCCCCTGTGTCGCCAGATTCGCTTCCACCTAGGTGAGCCTGGCAGCTTCGCTGCACTGGAGTGTTTTGCCCTGATTCTGACCTGCTGTATTAAAAGGTTTTCATCCGTCTTCCTCTCACTCTCGTTTGGCTTTCACCTGACCCAGGCTGAATGGGGCTGCCAGGGCCAGCTCTTCCCCTGAATTTAGTGGCCCCTTGCCACTTTGGAAGGTGTGGGACTCAAAGCCTCAGGACTGATGTCTTGTATGTAACCTTGTCCTGGGCAATGGCAGCTTTTCTGCCCTGAGGCGGGAAGGACCGACTTCCCTGGCCTGATTGAACTAGACCAATTGAATCAGGAGTGGAGCCTTGGCAGCGAGAGCAGCTAGTCATCACTTCTACGATCCTGTCTAAAACGCTAGGTATGTTCTCAGGGCAGCCAGCTCGCTCGTGTCCCAGCCGCGCTTCACTGCACAAGTCCTACTGGAGCAGGAAATGACAACTTCTGCTCTCATGTAGACATAAGCTGTGATTCAGGTTATCGGGCTAAGGATGCATCTGCTCTGCAATCACAGGGCATTTCTGAGCTTGCATTAATCTGGCTAGCCCTGGTACAGCAGCGGTGACATCTCCAAAGGCTTTAGGCAGGCCAGGTGCTATTACTCTCTCTGGCAACTCTTGCTCTTTTGAAAGCACCACTCAGTCCTCTTCCACCGCTGGCCAGCTGCCCACAGAAGAGCAAGCGCCTGCTCTGAAGCCATGCTGCTTTACAGGGCTGGGCATCTTTCATGGCAGCCATGAGTAGTAACAAAGGGAAGGGACTCATTAGTGAAGCTGCTGGGCACAGACTGTCCCTGCAAGTCTCTCTGCCTTGCAGACAGTTGAAAGTCGGCATGTACTGTCTAGTGTCACTATCCAGAGGGGCTGAGATTCTCAAATGGGGCTAGTAATTCTGGGTGCCTCTATTTTTAGGTGCCTAACTTTTAGGTACCTGTTTGTCAGGGTCCAGGTGCTCAGTAACAGGAAAATCAGGGCCCTCTCAGGTTGAGCACCCAAGCATTCGGACTTTTCTGAAAATCTTGGCCGTGGTCACTCGCAGTCCTAGCCTGGGCTAAGCCATGATGGACAGGAGAGCTGGCCATGCTAGCTGGTGGAGGATATGCACACTGTACCATCTGGGGATTTAGGGGCTGGCAGAGGTGTTGTGGCCTGGATTTCATGCCTGGAAATGTCACTTTACGGCTGTGAATGGTGCCTGGAGATGGGACAATGGGAAACCTGCTCAGTTTCGATTCATCACTACACATTTCTCTGGGTTTTTTTGTTTTTTTGTGTTTTTGGTTTTTTTTTGATGGTCCAGCTGTCCCAATGGCAAACAGCCTCTGGAAGCAGACACCCTAAGAGTGAGAGAGTTTAGCATTCTAACCCTGCTGCCTGGGGTGACTATGCCAACCAAGTCCCAAAGATGGTCATGATTTTTGTGATGGGGACTGGACTGAGGTTTCCAAATCATCTAAGAGGGGCCACTGCTATCACCCATCAGGTCTGCGCTCTTGTTGCCTTCCAAACCTCAATTTGTTCCCACCAAGACACCACCACTGCAAATTCCCCTTCTTCTCCCAATACAATGCCACCACTTTTCCCCTCCACCAGTCTTGCTGCAATTCCTGCAAGATATTTCTACTCTTTTGGGCTCACCTTTAAAACTCCCCTCCAACTCCTCTCCCATTTCCTGCTGCTTCCCTCACAAGCTTTCTCCTGCCAATGCCATGTTCCCATCATCTCCTCCCACAGATACGTCAGTGCTTTCTTCCACACCTCCATCCCACCCACCCTGAAACAGTCTAGTGACTTCACTCTCCTTCAGCACTCCTCAACCTCACTTCTTGATTTGACCTTTCTCCAGCACCCTCCATGTCGGTGTTCCCCTCTGCCATTCCCAGGCCCGCTGACGTGGGGTTACTAAAAGTGACGTGATGACTCAGAGGACTGCACCCACCGCCTAGGCAGGTTGTGGAATCGCCATCATTGGAAGTTTTTAAGAGCAGGTTAGACAAACACCTGTCAGGGATGGCTTAAGAGGGAACTTGGTCCTGCCATGAGTGCAGAGGACCAGACTTGATGACTTCTCATGGTTCCTTCCAGTTTCTATGATTCTATAATAATGCTTCTGAATGACAAGAAAATTTTCACAAGAGCTTTTATTCCCTTTCTCCCTTGTGTTGCTACCTACCAATCCCCTCCCAGGGACCGATGATTTCTTAAGTCTAGTTAGCTCTATAAACAAAGTTGTAAGGTCCTTGGAGTAGGGACTTGTTTTATATTATAATTTGGGTGTGCGTCTGTGTCACCCCACCTCTATGGTTCTCCATAAATGAAGCAGGACAACAGGACATCAGCTGGTTACCTTTCCATTTCTAGCAGGGTAAATGCATGATTTCGACCTCTGGGCTCTTCAGCTACCATAAACTGGAGTTCCAAAGGGGCAACCGTGTTAGTCTAGTAAAGCAAAAAAAAAGCAAGGAGTCTTGTGGCACTTAAAG
Source organism: Podocnemis expansa (assembly GCA_007922195.1). Lineage (NCBI taxonomy): Eukaryota > Metazoa > Chordata > Testudines > Podocnemididae > Podocnemis > Podocnemis expansa. The sequence goes on from ML682007.1 coordinate 5,985,161, forward strand.
ACTAACAGATATATTTATCATATGAGCTTTCATGGGAGACTATCCCACTTCGGATAGTCTCCCACGAAAGCTCATGTGATAGATAAATCTGTTAGTCTTTAAGTGCCACAAGACTCCTTGCTTTTTTTGCACAAACTGGAGAGCTCCCCAAAGAGATCTCCTCCTGCAAACCTCTCTTCCAGGGGCCTAGTCTGCTGTTTCTCGCTGTGTATGTCCTGACGTGTTATGCAGGGAACCTCTGTAATGCAAGTCTGATGGAGTTGGGAAACAGAGGACAAAAGCCTCATAGCCAGGAAAGATTTAGTGCCACGGGCTTGATGCAATTGGGAACAGTGTATTGTGTTGTTTAGCTGGATGGTACTCAACACGCTGCAAAGAAAATAGAATGGGGTTTTATGTAATGTATTTTGTACTCCAAGTGCCAAACCACTTTATCAAGCAGTGTGTAGGTGCAGTAAGTGTGTAGGCAAACACAGCAGCAGTTATGCACTCAGCTACAACTCACTCTCAGCCTAGGACATTAGAATTAATTTGGCTGTGCGAGGGAGTGTGTCAGGGCACTTAGATGATTTCTTACTCTTTCCAGAAAGTACCCAAGGACCTAGACAGCCAGAGATGGGAAGTCTTGGCTGAATCTCAGTTACAGAGGAAGGCACTGATCTGGTGCTGCACTGGGATGTGGAGCTCGGGTCTTGGGCTGTTTAGCAAAGCTCCCCCTTTTTTACTGAAATCACCACCCCAATTCTGAAACCAGGATTTTTTTTCTGGAGCTGTGGTTTGGCCAGGTGCCACGTCACCACACGGTCTGAGCAAGCAGCAGTGCTTAATTTGTAGTGCAAAGTGTAATGGGGCTCAAGTAATTAGATGCTAGGGCTCAAGCAAATTTTAATTTCATAACTTACATGGCAAGGCCAGAGGTGCTGGGGCTCAGTCTTGGCCCAGCTAAAGCACTGGCAAAGAAATCAAGTTCTGAGCAGTGTTTTTCCCTCTCCTCAGATCATCTGAGCTGCTGAAAAAGGGAGTGTATGGTTTCATTTTAGCTGCACTGTGTGCTTGGGCAGCTATTTGTGAGAGCAGCTCTCAGCACAGCATGCACGTGTTGGATAAAGGGCGATGATGGGAAGGGAGTGAACCATACCTATCAGGTGGCCTTTGAATTCCTCTTGACTGGCGCTTCTGGGGCACCATCACCTGTAGCCAACTTCTCAATCTATGTGATTTTGAATTTGTCTGAATCAGAGCCCTGAAAATGGGCAAACCTCTCCTTTTGTTTCTACCTGACACCATTATTCATCTCTCCAAAGGTAAAAAAAAATAAAAAAATAAAACCCCTACCATCTCCTTTCAGAGCTTAAAATAGAAGAGCATTTTGCCAGCTTCCCACACACCGCTCTGCCAATGCACCACCATTGTGACCTGAAGTATCACAGCTGTTCCAGGCTTGGTCCCCCACAAAGTTCGGCCAATGCATCTCTTTCCCAATCCTCAGCATCCTCCTGATATTTCAGGCTTGGATCCAGCCCCTACAGCTCTCCCAAGGCTCCTCAGACTTGACTTACAGCATTTTCATCTCTTCCCCTGCTGTTTCAGACCTAGAGACACAAACAAATCTCCTAGCATGGCTTAATCTGTGGTGCACGATGATGTTCCTGAACTGGAGTGCCACACAACAACACCAGTGCCCCTTGACCTGGCTCTTGAGCTTCCACTACTGTTCCCATCCTCGGCCTTCTCTGAATCGAGGCCACCAGCCGTGTGGGGCTGTTGGTTGGATTTATGAAACGCACAACCACTCAGCAGGGTCAAGAGGAAACCTCCTATACAAGCCTCATTTAAAATCTGTTCTTTGGGAGCAAAAGGCTGGTGCATTAATTGTCCCATGCCTCGCCCCCCAACAGAATTTTTATCCTTTGGAAAATAAATAAGTAAGCCGCTGTCCATCAGGAACAGTCAGTCTGATTCTTCTGGATGGCTGAACGCTTGGCTTCTCTGAGGATCCAATTGGCAGCACAGAGGCCACTGGGCAGGAAGCATCACAGATTTCAGGGCTTCCTGAAAAACCAGATTGAATTCCTTTTCTTTCTTCCTCCCCCCCCCCTTCCTTTTGCATCTTCATTAGTTCCTCTTCATCCTCATCTCAGGCATCTGTTAGTCTTCCTCTCCAGCAGAAAAACGGCATCGTCATCCTTAGACACACAGAAGAGCTTTCTGCCTTACTTTACTTGCTGACCTGGACCAAATCACCAGCGTCTTTTGTCAGCCATCCACACAGCAGGGTCTTGATGCTGCAGCTCTTTCACCTGGGTCAGGCAGCTTGTTTTGATCCTCCCATCAAGATCTCTATCATAAGCAAAGCCATACCTGGGGCGGGCAAGGGGAGCAGTTGGCCCCAGAGTCCTGACTGAATGGAAGGGGGATGCTAATTACCCTGGAAGGGGAGGGACATGCTATGCACAGGAAAAGAGATGGAGGAAAAAGGGATGAAAATGAACAAATGTGGCTACATGAATCCTCCTCTTCAAAGCCCCCTTTCCTCCACTGCTGCTGATGTACCGAATGGCAGGGGGACTACCAGAGGCCCAGTTCTGAGTCTGTTTGTGAAGCCAGTCAGTTGTTTCAGAGGCAAATCTGATCTCTCCCTCCACACCCAGTGGGTGTTCTGATCAGGGAGCGTTTGGCCTTTGAAAGCCATAGCTTTGATTTAGATCCAGCTCCCCTACAGCAATACACAGAAATCTCTGGCAACCTGTCTTGTGAGGACAAAAGTCCCTGCCACGTTTCACAGTGCCACCAGCTTTTGTTGGGAAGAGGAGGAGGGATTCCCCCGCCCTGGTCTGTGCAATTCCTGTGAAACAGAAGAGCACCCATGCTGTGCCTAACTGCACCGAAAGTCCCGCTTTTCATCTCTCCCTTGCGTCCTTCTCATGCTCCAGGCTTGGTTCCAGAGCCCTCCCGACTCCCTCTGCGTCTCTAAATCCAAAGTTTGTAACCAAGGCCGAGCCAGTTGTGTTACTTAACACATGGCTGGAAGGTGTTGAATGGTGCTGGGTGCACTGTAAGAACCTGGATGCAACAGAATGGAAAAACGGCCCAGTGTCTGCTATGCACCTGCAGGGCTGTAGCCCATGGGGAAGGAAAGAAACAAGGACTGCACCATGTGTCTGTTGTGCAGGGGTTAGTCTGGCAGGGGTGGGTATCTATATGCATGCAGGCTGTGTCTGCGAGGATGCACTCAGGTAGATGCAGAGATGGGCATTTCTCAGCATGTAGCTGTCTGCACAGTGTATGTGGGTTTGGAGATGTGCATGACGGCATCTTGTGTGAGCGCACACCTGCAGGCAAGTGTGTGCATGGACATGCAAGGGAAGCTGCAGGGCTGTGAGTCCATGCAGGTGGGTGTGAGAGACAGGGAAGGGTCAACATGTGTCACTGATGCTGGTTGTATATGTGTTTGTGGGGGGATTTCTGTGCGAGTACCTGGAAAGATGAGTGAGTGTTGTGTATTGCTCATGTTACAGACCATTTGCTTAGCCTTCCAGAGCACAGTTTTCCCTGCTTCATCTGAACTCCCTGCCCTTCCACATCACTGCCACCCTACGTTTCTTTTAAACCATCAACAAAATATGCCTCCTGGCACCTGTGGGAAGCAGCTCAATGTTGTTGGATTAGTGAGGTCCAAGGATGGGAAATGACTGGTTCTTCTTGCCTTTTCATTCCCCCAAAGGCCACTGTTTTCATTCTAGTGCTCCCACAGGAGCAGAGAATAGGGCTGCATTTGGCTCAGGGAGTGTCTGAAAGTTTCTGCATTGGCAAGAGAGACTTTGAGGTGTCTTGTGAGAACAGCAGTGAAAGGAGGGAGGGAGAGAGAGAGCTGTTCCTCATTCACTACCTGGAGGGCCAGTGGAACAGGTTTCCAAACTCAGATCACACCCCTGGGGGCCCTTGAATAAGTTTAGCTATATTTTACCTTTCAGTAGATTTCCTTTTCCTGCACCAACCCTCCTACAGTGGGATTTTTACAACACTTGCATGACTAAGGAGCTCAGGTTGCCAGGAGAGTCAAAAGGATTTCTCCTCTTGACTCAGACACTTAGGTCCTTTTGAAAATCCTAGCCCTAGGTTTCAGCTGGGACAGATCATGACTGTCAGAATCTCACACCCTTATTGAGGTTGTTTCTCAACAGCAAGCAGAAAATATATGTACAGCCTCTTTTTGTGGGTCTGAAAGAAGCAGACAAGCATCCAGTCTTTGGGTTGTTTATTCAACCAGGACCATCCTTGCTGCTAGCTGGGCAAACCTGTCTTTACCTCCCTGGAACCGGATGTGTTAGTAAATCACCATTGTTTCTTTCCATGGAAGTGCCAGGCTCTTTCCTAAAACCCCTTACATCAGTAATCTTCCCACAATCTGTCTGTCCCATGAATCCCACGAGCCACTGGAATGGGACCCAGAAAATGTAGCTGGCAAGAATTTGCGGAAAGCATTCCTTTCCTTTTTTACCCCCCCCCCCCCCCGGGATTAGAACTATGTTAATTGCAAAGCCAGATTTGCTGTGTTTCCCTGAAATCAACATCCCAGAATCAGACTCTGATATGCACCCCTTGAAATGTCCCAGAGAGTCTGAGATGCAGTACCTGCCCTCACCTCAGATGTACAGTTCCAATGCTAGACAGCCTTTCCACCAAGGGCTGATCTCCACTGAATCCACCTCTTAGTGGCCAACCATCCTCTCCACTGTGCGGACTTGAATAGCAAAGATGGGTAACCTGCACTAGAAGCTGCATTTTTGGTCCCCTCTGGTGGTTGATCCACAGAGGATAAGAGCCTATTAGAGCTATCAGCTAATGGAGCTCCTCTTTTAGCTAGTCAGTTATTCAAGTCAGAGAGATTTGACTTTTAATATAGACTGTCATGGGTTGAAGCCTGCTACCAGCATGAGTAAGATTATTTTAAATGCCCTAAAACCACCACTATATCTCATTAGTAAATAGCAGGGGAACCAGTAGCCAAATCCTGATGTCTCTGCTCTGCTTTTGCTCAGTTCTCCTTTCTCAGTGACTCCATTGGAAGCTTTGCTGGAGTAAGGACAGCAGGACATTGCTCAACAACATCAGAAGCTGAGAAGCCAAATGATAAATTCGCTCCCTCGGCACCTGGTGGCTAGTGGCATCTCATTTTAACAGGTGCAGGCATTTCTCAGTCATGCACCTTTCATTCTAATGCTGAATATTTTGTGGTGTGTATAAAAAGCTATCTGTTATCACTTCAGGGTGCTTTTCTACCAGCTCCAATCCCAACATACACAGGACTACAGGCTTAGATAGAAAAAGTGGCTCTTACTTCGCCCCCTTTGCAGGGTCAGTCTGTGAAACAGACTGGGGCAAACAGTTCAAGCATATCCAGGCTTACACACTATTTCATTAGTGGGGAAGAGTTGGATGGAGGGATCCTAATGGACTAACAAGTCTTTAGCCTTTACTGGATCAAATGTGTTCAAGCGAGTAATATTTGGAAGTTGTCATTTGGGGGCTCTACTGTATGTAGGCTCAGTCAGTTTTTGTCCTGCTCCTGCTGGAAAAACAAGGCTCATGACTGGTGCCCTTGGTTACAGTCTTAGAGGGAGGCCACGGACTGAATGAGACGTGAAGATTTAACTACCCCCTCATCCTGAAGTTAGTCCTTCTGTGTCAGGATTGGGGTGGCCCAGTGGGAACAGCTTCTGCTGATGGGCTTGCCTCCAATCTCTGCCTTATCTCCACTCACCATCTCAGATCCATTCTCCATTGCATCATTTCTCACTATTTAGTCTTGGTCCTTTTGTGCTTTGGTAAGTGCTAACCCCCTCCCGTCTGCTTGTGCTCTCAAATGCCAGAGTTGGGACTTTGCAGACATTTCGCTGGTAACAGATTGCGCTGGTACAAATGCAGGAGCAAGCAGAGGGAAAAGCTGGGGTGAGGGGAGAGAAGTATGTTCTGAATCTCAGAATGACAGAGTTGGGCAGGAGGAGAGCTGGGGGTTTGCTTTGCAATATCCTGTGAGTCAGGTGATCCAGACCTGGTTGGTTTGGATTGACATCCCATTTATGAACTGCCTGGAGCTCAGAAATGACTCTCATTTTGTCTCATGTCTACTAATACTTTGTGCAGATGCAGCACAGCTGTTTGTTTCAGGATCTCAAAGCACTGCCCAGACATTAAATGACGTTAGCCCAATGAGTATGAGCCATTGGGAAGTATTAGCATCTCCATTTCACAGAGGGGGAAACTGAGGCACAGAGCAGTCAGATGAGGTAAGACTGGTGGCAGAGCCAGGAATGTAGCCCATATGTCCTGACTCTCTCCCACTCTGGTGCTATCCTCCCTTAGGACACTAACTAAGGAAAACAAAGACAGTGACCAGCCAAGCCATCTGCTATTTCCATTAATTGTCTCTCCTTTCCAGTGAGCTTTAGCTTCCACGCCGAATTCTTTTCAACAACCAAAGGCCTTTACCAAAATAATAATGATAGCTGACTCTTTTGTCGTGTTTTTCATTACAAGATCTCAAAGTACTTTACAAAGGCAAGCAGGGTCATCTTATCCTCATTTTACAGCTGGAGAAACTGAGGGACAGAGCAGTGAAGTGATTTAGCCAAGCTCACCCAGCAGAGACAGGAACACAATCCGTTGCATCTGTGCCCAGTCGCCTGTTCTATCCACTAGGACACACTGTCTTCTGGTACCTTGCTTTTTATTTCTGCCTTGTGCCCTTCTACTCCCCAGTTCAAGAACAAACGTGGGGTGAGATAGTGCCACCCAAAATAGAGCCTGTGCTATTCCAGCAAGTTCAACTGAAAGAGAGTCATCTCTCTTCCCCTGGAGAGCATGTGGGAATCCAAGGGGTTACACGTGTCTCATTAGTACTGTGTGCCCAACTAGAGGCCGTCTGTTCTCAAGGAATCGCGTGGGCTGTAGCTTGAGAACATGCTGGGGAGGAGATGGAAGTGTGTGCGACCCATGCACTGTTCCCCTCAGCGCTGGGAGAGGGCACGGGGAGACGGGCTCTTCAGGCATTAGGTGATGACAGCATAGGCATTGAGAAGTGAAGTTCACATCCTCTGCTGGGCTGAGTGACAGAAAGTGGCAGGCTAGTGAATGGAGATGAATCTCTGTCTTTGCAGCCTGTCTCACATGCTGGGGGCCACCCTGTTGGGACAGGGATGGAGCTGTACCCTCCTGTGGGCAGCATGGCAGGGAACGGGGTTGTGTAGAGTGAGTTGCTTTGCCCCGAAGGAGCCTTCCGGTGTGCCAGGCCTGGTCAAATTCCAGGGAGCTTCAGCTTTTCTCATTGCCACTTTCTCCTTAAAACAAAATCAGAAGAAAGGGAGGTGCTAACATGACCGGGAGTCCACTGCAGGGCACATGACAGACAAATTGTGTCTGATTCTTAGGCTGTACCCATGACCATGTTATTGGAGCAGAGTGCCATCTCTGCCCAGTCACTGGCTCTTGCCAGATTCTCCATGGAGAACATCGCAGGCCCCCCACCATGGGAAGTGCTACCTACTTCCTCAGTGAAATTGTGTGCCAGACACTTTCAATGAGAGATGATGCCATGAGGACAGAAGTGAAGGGAAGAGGAACTAGCTTAGACTGATGCAAAGAGGAACAGCATGAAGTCCTCTGGCCTGTGGGCTACAGGAGTCAGACCAGGATTGTATGGGTCCCCTTGGCCAGTGGGATTGGGCATCTTCTGGCAATTCACTGGCTATGCCAACACAAAGGGAGCACTAAGTATCCCAGGGGGTCGGATGGGTAGTCTCTTTCCAGGTCTGTCGTGACTGCCCCAGAATGCTCTGTTCTGCTCTCTTCTAGTCTACACAGATTTTTATATCATGTATGTCACCTGGTATACGAGCCCCTTCCAGTAGTGCGGTAAATGAAATGCCTATATGTTGCCACCCAGCCACCACATACTGAGAAAGAAGTTGATAAAATGAAGAGATTTGAGGACTTTGGTAACTCAGTCAAAGGTTATTCAGGTCTATTATGGGAGGGAATGAATGAGGTTTTGTGGCCTGCATTGTGCGGGAGGTCCATCTAGATGATCATGATGGTCCTTCTGGCCTGGATATCATTGAGTCTAGGAGTTCAGAGAAGAGCAACAAGTGTCAGGGGACCGAAGGGATAAATTCTGAGCAACGACTCAGAGAATTAAACATGCATAGTTTAGCAAAGCAATGACTAAAGGGTGGACATAACAGTTCACAAATATTCAAGGGGTATAAACCCACCAAGGGTGGCAAGGAATTGGTGAGGCTTTTGCATGGGAGGATGGCTAGCAAGTTTCACTGTCACTCCAAGTTAAACATCAAGGTGTGACCAGAATGGACCGTACAATAGTCACCACTGAGATTCACACAGCTCTAATAATAACCCAGTTTCTTCTGTCTGCTTAGTGCCTATCATGTAATATAGTCATATACTGTTGCTGTGGGAACGTGTCTCTTCCCAGGAAGTCCATTTCATGGGCTGAGAAGGCAGTAAAATGCAGAGGAACAAACACAAAATCAGAACAACCCACACTGAAACGCAGGGGCCGTTTGGATCTGGTTCCCTGCAATGGGTTTCATAAAACTCCAAACTCAGGGATGTTGGTATCTAGGGACATTGCATAGCCCATCCCTAAAGGAAAGGCTGCAGTTCTTGAACAAGGCATATTTGAAGGGAGTCTTGAAATGGGAAGAAAGTTGGGAAAGAGAAGCTGTATGTAGTAGCCTTGATGAAAAGAGATGCTCACTGAACACAGGGTAACCGTACCAGGGGAGCCGTTCTCACGGTGGTTCACTGTGTTAGTGATGTGAGTCATGCCCCTGAACAATGTTACCGTAGAGAACTAATCAGGGCCAGAGGGTGTGAGGGGAGAATTAGGTTTCAGTTTGTACCAATGTGAGCACATTGGAGATAGATGGAAACAGGGGTGGCCAAACTTATGGAACTCAAGAGCCACACAAGTTGATTATTAAACCTTCAGGAGCTGTACTGAGGCATACAGCCATATACATTTACCTACTCCAAAATCACTAAGTTTAATATTCATTGCACACTTTAATTTTATTGTAGAAAGAGGACAAATATTGATCCTACTCATGTCAGATTCTAAGAATTACTTAAAGTTACCACGAAAATGAGCCCTATACAGTAAAAACTTAGCTGCTGCTCAATGTAGAAGACTGCAGGCTAGTGGCAAGTTTTTTAAAATCCCGACCAGGCCGCACCTCTCCCTGCCATCCCCGACCATGCTGCACTTCTCCCCACCATCCCGATCCCCTCCTGAACTCCTAGGCTGGGGCTGCTTTCCTAAATTGATTTGCTGACATTCTTCTGGGAGCCACAATTTTTCATTCAAGAGCCGCATGCGGCTCCTGAGCCGCAGTTTGGCCATGCCTGGATGGAAAGATACATTGGAGAGACAGTACAGGTTGGTGCTGTGCTACATTCACAAGCACACAGCAATAAACGGTCTGCCAGAGCTCCTTCAGCGTCTGATGTTATGGCACCTCTGGTGCAGTGTGAGACGTCCCCTCTAAACACATTATTAAGCTAGGGATGGGAGAATGCAGGCTGCCTAATTCTGTATATCTTGCATTCAAAAATTCAACACTAAGCTCATGTGATTTGTGTATTTTGCTGGGGGGGAGAGAAGGGGTTATGAGAGAGAAAAAAAAACATACCCAGTGCAAAGAGGAGCAGAGAACAAGCAGAACCAAAAAAAGAGACTGAAAAAAGTGAGAGAGGCAGATTGTCTGTTAATTCCCATTTATGAGACCCTATTTTGTGTTGTTTATAACTTTGCCAAATTTAAACTATTTAAGTTGAAATTTCTGATAATGGATGTCTGCCTTCGGCTGATTTTTGAGGATGGGGGAGATTTAGTAGAAATGGTTCAGCCATTTTCAAGGACTAGTTTAGAGGAAACCCATTATTTTGCCCATATAAAAAAATTCTTGCAGCAGTTTAGTCGATGAGCTCTAGCAGTGGAGAAAGGGCTTGAAATCTGGCAGAGTGTCCGTGATGGTGTCAGGCATGTGCTTTTTGCTGCTGTCAGGGAAAATGTGATCAAACCTGCCCAAGTTATAAGCTATTGCTAAATCTCAGCTTGTATATGCTCAGTAGAGACTCGTTAGAGTGTAGCAGCTAAATTCTCTGAAGAGCCTGTCTGCACTGAGCGTGCTCCATCCGCACTCAGCTCCCTACCTGCTGATTGGACTTCACGTGGACCATCCACTCAGAGAGCAGCTGAGGATGCCCTAGGCTGGGGTTGCAGGGGCAAAGCAGGAGTTTCCCTGCAGTCATTCCTCCTGACTGCAGACTGCTGTGACGCTAGGCTCAGCAGTGGGAGCAGAGAGTATGGTGCCAGCCAGGCGGTGAAGAGGGGAAGGGGGAGGCAGCCTGACTCAAATAAAGAGAGAATAAAAGCAGGAATGGAGGAAACTGTGTCTGCAAGTTGGGTGGGGGGTGGGATGGTCTGAGTAAGCCAGGGTGGGAAATAGGAGCCACAGGTCAGGCCCAGCCATACAGGTGACTAGGCAGTCACCTAGGGCACCAGGCTTTAAGGGCTGCCAAATTAGATGGAAGGAAATTTTTCTCTATTTAAAAAATATTAATATGTTTTCTCTTATAGGAGGGGCGGGGGCACCAAACTCATAGTTTGCCTAGGGCACCAAAGTGTAGCCGTCCTGCACCTCCTGACATGTGATTTGTTTCTTTCAGATCACCAGAAGCTGGAGAGAGAAGCTCGGATCTGCCGTCTTCTGAAACACCCTAACATAGGTAGGCGCATATCATCCTTCTCCAGGCTAGGGATGAGCAAGTCTGAGGAGCAGGAGTGGGGAGCGAGTGCCCCTGTGCATTCCCTTGCCTCCAGCCACACTCCACACTCACCACCGGTTCCCATTGAGGAAGGCTGTGCAGGTTCCCTGGCATAGCTGGAGAAGTGAGCAGACTCTGGGGGCTTCCATCAGTAATAACACTCTTTCCGGAAATGGCACACTGGTCAGGAACAGCTCCCCTGAGGTCGCTGCAGTTGGAGTAGGTGCCGACTGTGACAGGAGAACTCATGCCAAGGGTCTTAGTCCCCATAGTGCACCCGTTGCTCCCTACAGGACACGCCAGTCCTGTCTTAAGATGAAGGTTCAAGGGCTGCCTCCATGGCTGCTGCTTTCTCCCGGTGGGGCAATGTCTTCCTCCAGTAAGGCCTAAGGGTGGTGACCCAAAGTCCATTGAAATCAATGGCCAGACTCCCATTGACTTTGGATCAGATCCTGGTGTGGTGTGCAGCCATGTAAGGAGAAGCAGAAACTGATAGGGGCATGCTTCCTTTTTTACCCCTCCCCACATCCCACTCCCCAGGTGCTCCTTTCCTCAGGGCTCTCCAAAAGGAGAGCAGATCCCATCAGAGAGCAGCAAAGGGGTGGGGGCTGCAGAGGAGGGTGACATGAGAAGCGGGGGCTTTCCCACCAAACGTCCATCTGATGGGAGCCTCCTTCGGAAAAGCTGTTCCTGGAAAACTCCTGAGGCTTTGGGAAAGACAGAAATAGGCCAGGAGAAGAGAGAGAGAAAAAAATCCAACCCCAAGCCCTGATTCAATCTGTCACTCTCCCAAGCTCCTCCTGGCCGGGGAGCTTGCCTTTCCCATGGGAAACACGGGGAGCAAGGCTGGTGGCTCTCAGGGCAGGATCTAGGGAAAGAGCTATCCCTCCCATGGAGCTCTTACCCCAGAGAGGAGCAACATTGGGTGGCTGCACCATGTTGAAAAGGATGTGTCACAATAGGATCACCCCCAGAGCAGCCGGCCACACGGAGATGGACCCACCTTAGCTCTGCATTGGGAGTTTCAGCCTTCATCTTGCCACACCCCACTGCCTTGGTTTCCCTCTCTGGGCCAAGAAGGGCAGCAATGAGGCATTGTCCAGGATTGAGGGCTACTAGAAGAAGCCAGGCACGGGAGCATCAGCCGCAGAATGCAGAGCTCTGCAAGCCAGGGCGGGTGTGGGTCAGCTCCCTCCCCATCCGCCCCTTCCCAATGCACTGCTCAGGTGTGAGGCACTGCTCTCTGTTCTGTGGCACACCTGGGTAAAGGGAGACAGAAAGTGGCAGCAGAAAGCCAGTCCCGTGGGTGAGCCCACGCTGAGCAGACTCCATCCGCCCTGCGCTGTCTGCTCTGTTTGGAACTGCACTCTCTGCTTATTCCCACTTCGCCCCCTTCTTTCCTTCACCCATGCAGCATCCACGGTCTCTGCTTCATAAATGTTTCAGCTCAGAAAGAGCCTGTCAGCTTCAATCTGTCTCAGGCAAATGCCTGTGCAGCAGCGTCAGGTCTCCTCTGCATCAGCCTGTGCTGGACCAAGCTGTTGCCGTGACAACAGAGGCATTTGCTCCCCCATCCCGTGCTCCAGCTGGAACGCTTCTGGGCAAAGGGAAAACAAATTGGGGTGGGCGGGGGGGATGAGAAGGGGCATCAGCCACACTGCAAGAATCTGGGGCCAGAATAGAGAGAGGGAGGGAAAGGTGATGGCCATCGCCGCAGTGCTGTTGATTTCATTGGCATTTTGCCCCTTACCGTCTAATCTTCGGCACCCTGGCAACTCGGGCAGGACAGCATAGGACTCTCTCAGGCTCTCTGGGGAAGGAAATGAGAGTGAGCTCTCTCTGGAGAGCTAGAGTGTTTTGGTTTTCCCAGCACAATGAGAGGGGCCCCTCCTTTCAGTCTGACTGGTTTTTGTCTGGGGACTAAGGGAAACCTTTCAAGAAGGAACAAATGTAAAGTCTCTTGGCAAGAGCACAGTGAAGTGTCTGCTCCCTGCACGCAGCTTGCACGACAAAAAGGCTGTTTTCTCCACTCCTAGGAAAGGTGAAGGTGCAGGACAGAGATGAAGAAGTCATAACAGTTCCATAGGTGGATGCGGCACATAATGGAACAGATCAGGGCTCCTGTGTGCGAGTAGTTAGTGATTGCAACTAGGTTCGCTTCCCAGCTCTAGTCACGGATTCACTGCATGAGCCTAAGCAAGTCAGCTGCGCTTTTCCATTCCTCCTCGCCTCTGACCTGCAAAATGGGGGTGACATCTACTTCCCTCCCTCCCAGGGGTGCTGAGAGCCTGGATTCAGTACTGTACTTTGTGGTCCTCAGGCGGCAGACGCCCACGACATACAACATTGTCATTGTTCTATTCATGCAATGAATCCGGGGGAGGGAGGGACAAAGAGAGTATTCCCACCCCTTTGCAAAAGGCAGAGCACACGGGAAGAGAAATCTCCTCCCCTTGTCAAAGGCTCACTACTCTGTTCCTGAGCACAGTTAGCCATCTTCCTGCACTAAATGGCACCTGGACCACCCACCCACTGAAGTCTAGAATGAGCCCATGAGCATTTGGAAGAAGATGGCCAGGGAATGAGCCTGTGACAGCCAGGCATGTAGGAGTTTGTATAGGAAATACAGCATTTTTCCTGCTAACGAATGCAGATTCCTTTATCCCCACAACCCACTGCCTGGCAGGAACATTAGTTATGAGACCATCTCTGGCCAGTCACTATCTTCACCTTCTTATTCTCCTCTCCATTTTAGAGAACTCCTCCTTAGCTGGAAGGGAAAGTTCAGTCAAAAGCTACCCTGAAACCATACATCCCAAGCCAACCCACACATGCTGGTTGCCCGCTGCTCAGCAAGTCATGGGCAGCAGGACTGGATTAAGGCAGGGGCTTTTAGGTGCTTCTTCCCCGGGGCCTGAGCTACAAGGGGGCCCCACCGCCTTGCCAAAATCTAGCCCTGGCCAGCTGCCCTGAGTAGTGCACCACCCTGCCCCCTGGCTGGTTGGTTTGCTCCAGCAGGTCCCAGCCTGGAGTTGGGGCAGAAGCAGCATGGGACACAGCCTCCAGCCCAAGGGCCCTGGACCCACCTGGAGCTAGCCTGGCTGTAGGCGCTGCCTCCGCCACCCACCCAGTGCCAGCTGGGCCATAGGTCCTGCCACCCCTAGTGCCAGCTGGACCTCAAGACTCCCCCCTGGCCATGCTTAGCTGCCCCAGCACCAGGCAGTGTACCAGTACAGTGAGGGAGGCCACAAGAGTGGGCAGCCCCAGGCCCCCAGAAGCCTTGATCCAGCCCTGGGGGGCAGCACCCGCAGACATGTACATTGCTAATGTTAGGGCACAGAAACCATCCATAAAAGGCTCCAGTGCAGGGCATGGGAGTCAAAACTGTCCAAAGTCAGAGCAAATGGTGCACTATAGCATCCCCAGGTGGACAGCAAAGAAACCCTGGGAAGCTTCTTCCAAAAGGAAACTCTGTGTGGTCTATCATAGTGGCAGGTTTCTGCCCCAAACCAGCAAGGACTACAAGCAAGCAAGCCAGAAAAGGGTGCAAGGCAGGCTGGTCGGATGTAGCCCTCTCCTCCACCTCTCACTAGCACCAGATAGCGCAGACAGTCAGTAACATGCCAGGCCAGTCCATTCGATCAGCCTCAACCTCAACAGCATAGACAGAGTGCCTTCTTGCTGCTTTGACATTCATTCTCCGGGCCACGCCCCAATCGTATTGAAGTGAATGGGAGTCTTGGTACTGGCTTTGCAGATCTTCCAGTCATTCTGCATGTTGAGGCCAATGTAAGCTGCAGATTGATCTTCATCAGTCTTGCCTCCTTATTTGTCACCCATCTGGGCATGCACTTCTTATGACACTGTCGGCTTTGGTGCAGGGTGCATTGCTCTGGAAAGGGTTAACAGAGCAAGATGCTAATGAGACCAATCTGGCTGCTATTTATACCCATAAGGCATGTCTCCCTCCCCGCCCCTCGCACCCCCACTGTTCACTGCTGCCTGGAAACTTGGGAACACAGCTTCCCCTGACTGCAGCACAAACAGGCTAATTACCCACTGATGATCTGGAATGAACTAGAATGCTGCAGACTGGAATTTAAGAGGAGAAAGAAGAATCAATGCCATCAGGAGAGCAAGGAAAGCCAGTCTGCACTACATCCAAGATTCCTGGCAGAGGCCAGAGTCATGACTGGCAGGCTTGCACTACATTTTCAGGAGTGATGCACCTGCCCATCCAGCAAACTGGGATGTTTTCACTGGGCTGGCCCTTCTCCTCTCATTTTAGTTAGGACAGAGGTCCAAAGTTGAAGCTGTGTAGGTCTAGCGTGTTTGCTGTGGCCCATTCTAGAGATAGGAGCCAGCTGCACAATCTCAACTTCCTGACAAGTCAGTGGTGTCCAGAGGTGAGGGTTTGTTCTGACCCACCTCTAATTCTAGTAGATGTTGAGGCTCCTTCTTAAATAACGGGTCAGATCCTGTCATACCGCTACCTAAGTCTAACTGTCCTTAGGTCCTCAGCAGCCACATCCACCAATAACATGCAATTCTGTTCAGACCTCCAGCTGGAGAAACAGCAGGAAAACCCTTCGCTCCCTATAAATTTTGGACTTCTGTGCAAGGTTCTTATTCAATCCCTGTGGCAACTTCTAGTTGACTTGTTCCTCCACAGACATGGTGTGCACTGCAGTCATGGGTGATGCTGCATGTCCGGGCACATAAAGGATTCCCAAGTAGCAAGTCCTACCCGTTAGAACCAGTAAAAGTGCTGTGGCTGTGGGTGGCCAGGTATAGGGCAAAGGCTTGAGGGAGGCAGGGGCTTGTAAGTGGGCATGGCAGCCTTTATGACCCCCACCATGGCTGCTGACCATCCTTGAGGTCAAAGTCTTGTGCAATACTTCTGTAACCAAACCCACAGATTCAAAGTGGTGTGGAGTGGGGTGGCCTTTGTTTGCGTGATGCTGGGTGGATTCCTACTGTGGGGTGGCATCTGGGAGGAACTTGGGGTTTCCCAGGGCAGTGACCTCCAGGCTGGGCAAACTAGGATGGTGTCAGCTGAATTTGACTTTAAGGTCTTGAGTTTATTCAAATTCCGAGGTTCTGTGTGAAACTTCAGGCCTCCAGCCCTTTCCACTCTCACATCTGGACAGATTCTTTGGCAAGGTTTCTGTCACTGACGATGTCCCCAAAAAGTGTGTCAAGGATACTCATGGGAGCAAGAGGGGACATTTTTCTCTCTTGAGCTGCGTGGTCATCACAGGAAGACACAAACATCGCAACTGAACATGAGAGAGAATAACTAGAGATCTCTGCGTGTCGGGGGATGAATACAGAAACCAGCGACGTGAAAGAGGGAAAATACCAATAAATAAAATTAACATCTATGTCTCAGATCTTCAGATCCCCAAAAGAGGCTGAGAGCAAAGACCCATTCAGGCATGGCAACCCTACTCTCTTCTCTTCATAATTATTAATGAAAATACAACGGCAAACCTCCCGGAGGACTCTGCCTTGAGACATCAGTGTGGATGGGTCATTGTTTCCCTGTGCGCTCATCCCTTTGGGAGGAGTTTGAAGGCAAATGGATGTCACAGCAGGCCACAACCTTCTTCCTGAAGGAGTGCAGCCAGAAAACAACAGAGAGAGCAAGCAGGCATCTTCTGAATTGAACCTCTGTGCAATGAGCTTTTAACAAAAGCCTCTCTGAGAGCTGGACTAATAGATATGTGGCTGCAGCCAAAGTGAACCCAGCGTTCTTCCAAGAAACCCAACTGTTCTCCATTATCACTGTTAGAAGTGGTTCTCCTTGTGAATTAGGGCACAGGACAACATGGGCACTCTGAGAAAATAGTGTACATTGATACCTACACTCTAAGGGCGCCCCACTTTTACCTAGTTCCCAAGGTTTACAGCGTCACCTGATTAATTTAGGCACTCTTTCTACTGGTCATTTGCAGGAAGTATTCTTTCAACCTGATTAAAGGGCTGCGCAGAACAGTTGCAGGGTTAATATAAAGAGTGGCTGGGTATCTGGGTACTGAGTACAGGTCATTGGCAAGCATTGGGTTACAGAGGTGATTCTCAACATTTTATAGGTTGCAACACACTTGGCAGTGTGTCATGACCCAATAGGACACACCAACCCCCCTCGTCTCCCTGCAGCCAAATTCAGCCATCTCCCCAGTTCTCCATGACACAGTAATGTGTCCCAACATAGTGGTTGAGCACCATTGGGTTACAGTAAGAATTGCAAGTATGACAAGTACATCACCTGGGGCAAAAGCGTTGTGCCTGACTCGCTCTGAGTCATGTGGACCACGTGGAATGGATGCCTCAGGACCTGCTGCTCACCCGTCCCAAGTTTCTGGAAGCAGACAGGAGAGGCTGTTCTTTGGACAGTACACTAGGATGCTGCTCTTTTTGTTCCAGGTCTTCATTCAAACACCAGCAGTGGTGAGGAGAGTGGGAATGTTTAATAAGTGATTAAACCACCGTCATCGTGGCTGTCATAGCATGGAAATGTGCATCTCTGTTGCCCAGGGCCTGAGCACTTTGTGCAGACCACAGACAATTTCAGCTGCACCTCTTAGGGTTCTTGGCGGGAGGGACGCTGGCAAAACCTGGAGAGCACCACTTAGCTGTTGCAGTAGTGATCTGGATGAGGCAGTGGGGAGGCTGTCCAAGGAAATCACCCCTTTGTCCCCTCCACCCTCTTCTGCCTCTTTGCTCTGTTATTCTCTCTGGTGCTGTGGCTACCAAAGGGAAACAGGAGAGTCTGCACGAGAACAAGAGAGGCCACAGAGCAGAGCATGTCTGTGACTACGAAGGACGTTGTGATTGGTAACTGTTGCCCTTTTGTCTCCATTGCAGTGAGGCTCCATGACAGCATCTCCGAGGAGGGCCACCACTACCTGATATTTGACCTGTAAGTAATGGCAATCATTGGGGTTCATCCTGACCGCACAAGGCCCAGACTTTGCTGCTGCTCAAAGCCATCACCCCTTGACCCCAGTCCTGGAGTACTGTCTTTGGAGAGTCTCAGGCTACCACCAGTGAGAGGCAGCATTCCCAGGGGCAAGGCATGGAGTGATGGCAGCCCCTTAAAGAGACCATTTCACTCCCGCTTCCCAAGTTACTCAAATTAGTTTAGTTTGAACTAACTTCAAATCAAATCATAGGGCTGGAAGGGACCTCATGAGATCATTGAGTCCAACCCCCTGGGAACTGAACCCAGGACCTTCTGCATGTTAAGCAGAGGTGTTAGCCACTATGTGTTCTGTGTAGATCAGCCCTCCAGTCTTTTCAGAGCAACAGTTAGCATGTTTAAAGCAACCTCCCCAGAAGTCCCAATGCTACTGCTGGTCTCCTGCTTGTGTCACTAATCCTGCCTTGTATGACAGCTTCTGTTCCTTCCCCTTGGAGACAGAGGAGCCCAGTGGCCAAGTAATCTCTAGATGTTCTGCTTAGTGTTAGAGCCTCACTCTCTCCTCCTCTGCCTGGCTGCTCTCAGCTCTTCCTCACCTGTGCTGCCCAGGGAAGCACTACTATCCAAATGCTACACTGTCTGGATCTCTGAGGGGTGTGCTGGAAGCGGGGAGGGAGGTGGTAATGTGTGTATCCTGAACTAGTTTTTTGCCAGGGCCTGCAGTTGACATAGGTGGACACAAACCCTGTGTCAGAAGTGAGACAGAGGCTGATGGAAACGCTGGATGAATTACTTAAAATCTGATTGGGTGGATGTGCTTTCAAAGTGGGTGAGCCATGGCCCATCTAGATCCGCCCATAACTAGACCATGGCCATTAACTTCTAGATCGTGCTGAAAGGGAAGAGCATAATTTGAGTTTGGAAGGGCACAAAGGTCTGGCTTGCATCTACAGATTTTAGGGCAGGTGGGACCATTATGATCTTCTGGTCTGACCCTTTCCCCCAAAGGTCCCTCTCACTGTCTTA
Organism: Podocnemis expansa; assembly: GCA_007922195.1. NCBI lineage: Eukaryota > Metazoa > Chordata > Testudines > Podocnemididae > Podocnemis > Podocnemis expansa. The sequence goes on from ML682007.1 coordinate 6,003,963, forward strand.
CCCATCTGCGGTGGATGACAGGGCTACTCAGGTGGTTGTCGGGTGGGGCCTGGCTCTTCCCTCTCTGAATCATCAGTTCAGATGGGGCCCATCCAGTGGCCTCTCAGTGGCCTCCACTGCAAAATGAACTGGTGAACTGAGCTCAGTCTAGTTTCCCCCTTCTACCGGATCCCCCTTCCCCACTGGCTGTTCCAGGTGCCAATGGAAGAACTGCATCAGCATGGGGAAATGAACCTTCCTCCCAGCCCTGCACGTGGTTTTAAAGGACGTTATATCAGGCAAAATGAGCCCTTGTTTCTAGAGCCCTTTTGCTCCTTGAGGGCAGAATGTGAGGCCAGGTTAAAATGATGGTTGGCTGAAATCACTGACCTTCAGGACATACCTGCGGTGTGCAGTAACACAGCAGAATCACATAGGGTAGATAAGACTGGTATTTTTGGTGGCATGTAACTGGTTAAATTTTGCAGTAGGCTCTTCTGGTGGCAGGTCAGCTGTTTCCTGATAGTGGGTCCCCCAGTGAGTGGGAAGGAAGCGCTGATTAGCTGGAAGAAATGAATTAGCAGTAGCTGTTCCTCTACCTTTCTCTCCCCAGTCCCTTCCAGCTCACACATACCAGCAAGCTGGTTCCTGAATCCAGGATCCACAGCTTGTGGGAATGGGTTAAAATGGGAATTCAGTTCTCTCATTGACTGGAAAAAAAATGGCCAAGTGTCTGCCTTTTCACTCATTGGTTCCACACCCCAAGTGCCCCCATGCCCGTGTTATATATGCTCAGTGGCTTCTGAGTTGCTCATCTAACTGTGTTATGGTTTCTTCCATGGGTCAGATCAGTTGGGATAAACCAGCACAGCTTTATTACATTTAGAGGCTTCTCAAGCTGACAGAGCTCCTTGTCTGTTTCATTCACAGTGTCACAGGTGGGGAACTATTCGAGGACATTGTGGCCAGAGAATACTACAGCGAAGCAGATGCCAGGTGAGGATGGAAACTTACCACAAGGGACCCTGAATGGCTTGGCAGCTGGACCCAGGCAGGCAAAGGAAGGGTGGAGATTTCCAGCCTTTGCTAATATCTTGAAATCAGGCCTCAGCCAAGGATTTAAGTATTTATTTTATTTACAATATCAGAGCATCTGTTTCCTCCACTTGTATACTGATTTTGTAGCAGCACTCACAGATCTGCGGCTCTTGCTTCTTGGTGCAATGTGACACTGCAAGAGGCTGACTAGCCAACAGGCTTTTCATGCCAAGGATTTGGTGCGTAATCAGACTGTTGATTCTCCAAAGCTAAACCAGGGCTGGTTGATGTGAATACAGACAGATGCTCCCCTTGCCCCAGGCTGATAAAGCAGTTTGCACCCGACCTACCCACCTAGTAACAGCCGGTCTCCCTTGCTCCTCAGTCGCCAATGTGTGGTATAGGAGAGACTAATATCCCAGTCAGGAGATATGGGTGCCTGGAGCTTATGGAAGATATGGTAGATCCTACTCAGTTCTTGGCATTTAACAGTTGCAATGGTTCTTCTTCCAAATTTAAAGGTGTGCCCATGGTATTCATCATGGCATATCTGTGCACTGTGCAAATAGTGATGAATTAAGTCTCAGGGCAGCTTGAGATGTAGGGAAGCATTTGTTTTACTGAGACATGGAAAGAGGAAGTGCCATGTTCAAGGTCCCACCAGAAGCCTGTGGTAGGGAACCTAAGTCTACAGTGCCCTCAGCCACAAAACCATACTTCATCCCTTTCTCAGTGCCTTTATGGTAACACATCAACTCAGAGGGAGTAATCCTGAGGTTCAGGTAAACTTAGCCATGTAGTAAATGTCAGATTCAAGGCTCTTGCATGAAAACATTATCTTTGTTTCCTGCTTTGAAATTAGCTTTTTATTGAGTCTTCTGCGTGCACTGAACACACTTATAAGCGATCCACTTATTAGTACCCTGCAAAAATGTAAATCAAGACCTTTTGTTTTGCAGACAAATGTTTTGTAATCAAAATTATAATCCCCTCTTGGCACTGGAAACTTCCTTTTCTTTCTTTTTCCTGCATACAACAGAGTGTGCATGATTTAAGGAACTGTATGTAACTGTATGATACCCACCAGCACAAGTCAGTACGAGGGGAATGGGTTGGAGTTACCATTATCTGTAGAGTTCACCGTCTCTGCCTGTTGTTATTGCACAAACTCAGGCTGGTGTCCTGCTTTCATCAGGAGGCCTCCAACTCCCATCATCAAGTTCACATTGTTTCTGTGGGGATTGTTTTAGCAAATTACCTCTGCCAGTCAGGGGGGTCCCTAAAGCAACCTGTGTGCTCCTTTTCTATTGTTCTCTATGGCTGAATCATTTCAAGAACTGCCAACTGGGAATTTGATTGGCAATCAGGATTTGATTGTTCTACCTTTCTCCATCCTGCACCTACGCAGGACTCTAGTCATTCTAGGCCATGCTGCATGCTTGCTAGAGGGAAGAGAGGTGGGGGTGTGGAAAGAGATGAAAATGGAAGGAAGCTCAACTTTGCTGCATTGCCAGAGCACAGAAGTGTCTTGTCTGTTTCTCTTTTCAGCCACTGCATTCAGCAGATCCTGGAAGCTGTCCTACATTGTCACCAGATGGGTGTGGTGCACCGGGACCTAAAGGTAAGAGCTGTGGTGAGAGATGCCACATGTACGCATCCAACTGTCCATGCTTCCAGGATGCAATTATATCATAAAGAGAGCATCCTGGGAAGGTCTAGGCCATCTGTAAGTGAGAGCATGCCTTGAAGGAGCTACAGAACCAAGGACATAAAGCAAAGCCAGGCCTTCAGGAGGCATCGTTGACTTAATGATTTTCAAGAGGAATGGTAGGGGAGCAATGAGGAGGCCCCTTGTTAGGCCAGCTTCTCCTTCGAGCAGGATGCAGCTGATCGGGTTAAAAATGCCTCTCTGGAGAGAGCGGGAGAAAGAGAGAGGTGTGGAGGGAATGCTTTGTGGTGGTGGCTAATGGTGGGGTTTCAGTGAAGAAGTGTTCAGTCCTCTGTTGCTGGAAGATTGGTAGGTGACTGTGAGGCTTCCAGTCCCCACCAGGGAAACAAAAGGGCCTATTCAAAAACATCTTCTCCAGTTGAGGGGAGAAAAAAGACCTCTACTCTCATGTCATGTGGAACAAGACGTTCTCTGGGGTTTACTTTGGAAGCCAGCAGGACTGAAAAGGGCTTGATTATCCCAGTTCAGTTTTGGAGCCAGACAACTCCAGCTCTCTCTGCTCCAGAGTTTAATTCAGTGACGCTGAGCTCCTGCAGGAGATGCCTTCCCTTCCTTCAGGGAGGAAGGATTTTAAGGCTGTTGCTTAATATAAGCTAAAGTGTCACGTCCTCTAAAGCAGAAAGGCTCTTCTCAGACAGGTCCAATGCGTCCCACTCCTGAATTCAGGCCCAAAGGTGGGGCGAATGGGATCCAAGTCTGAGCCACTTTCATTTCTAACCACAAAGGCAGCAATAACTCCAGTGATAGCTGGGGATCGATAGGTGCTGTCAGTGGTTTGTTGGCCTGCTGTTTGTCTGGGGTTTATTGAGCCAGCTGCCCAATTCCAGGCTGGCTAATGTAGTCAAAAGAGTATAACTCTCCCTAACAGACGTAATAACATTGCTGCTGAGTGGGAGCCCAGAGTCAGACACCTCAGCGGAGATGGAAACTAACATCGTGTGTCTTCGTAGCCGGAACATAGGGAGTGATGGGGTTGATGGGTGCAGCTCAGACTTCATCAATAAGCCCACAAGCACTGTGGGCATTCCTAGCCATGAAAGCTCTAGTTTCTACATGAAAACAAGGGGTGAGGGTGAGCTGTCCGTGAGGAGCCCTCTGATCTGTATCACAAACTATTGCTTTTCCTTCCTTGAAGAAACCAGGGCCCAGATTCAGGAAGAAGTCCAAGGGAACCAAAACTGGTGTAGATTATGTCATATTTTAGCCACCCAGATGTGAACAGATGGCCTAAGAATTAGTCACATCCGCTCACCACTGTGCACTGTGTTCTCCCTGTCCACACATCACCCTGAATTTGGCCCCTGAGACTAAGTAAGGCAATGCAAACTACTGTCCCAGTAACTCCCAGGCCCATGGGGTGAAAGAGATGAATGAAGCAGGAAAAGCAATTACCAGAAGGATGTGAGAAGGTAATTGTGGCTGGCCACCCCCCTTATTCTAACATTCACAATCTCCATACCTCAGTTAGATTCACTTTCTGCTCCCTTCTGTGTCAGAGGCTGGTCTGGGTAGGTCTAAGAGACTCTCACAATGTCTAGGGCAATCTAAGTATACAGGACTCTAAGTTACCCACCCTACACTGAAAGGCAACTGTATGAATTAAGGAGGAAGGAAAGAACAAAGGGGATGATGCTTTCTATCTGATGGGAGTCCAAGCCCTTGTGCTCTCTGAGGACAGGCTCCTGAGCTCCTTTAGGCCTAGGCAAGAAAGGTTCATCCCGCATTTCTTTTTATAGCTTCAAGTCTAGGGCACTCCCTGCTCCTTGCCTCATGTAATATCCCATCACGTTGGGCAGCTGAATCATGGCATGTCATGCAAACATCATGCCAGGAACTCAACCTGAGCACGGGCTCCCTTTCCAACAGAAGGATGTGTAGCTGAGCATTTTTCAATTAAATGTCTCCCAGCTCCCTTCTGATGAGAAACAGTCCCTTACCCAGAATCTGCACTGGGAATTCTCCTGGCTGCAGCCATTCCCTGGGCCAGTCATTGAGCCCTAGGAAACGGGACCTACTTGTGCCCTGCTGTTTGAATACAGGATTGGACGGTGGATTTTTATTTTGCTTTCTATGTCTCACTTCCTTCTCTAGCCAGAGAACCTGCTGCTTGCATCCAAACTGAAGGGAGCTGCTGTCAAGCTGGCAGACTTTGGCCTTGCCATTGAGGTGGAAGGGGATCAGCAGGCATGGTTCGGTGAGTGGAAACAGTCAGGGGATCAAGGGGGGATCATTTTCCATTTCCTGTTTTGATATGTGTGACTAAATAGAACCCCGCTGTTCGCCACTGTCCAGTAGTGTTTTATTAATGTCACAGGCAATAAGGGCACCTTGAATATTTATCCCACAATCTAGATAAAGGGTTAAAAAATTTCATTGAGCTCCCAAGGCAAAGCCAGGCCAGCAGGGATGTGGTGGGTGGTGGAACCTTGAATGCAGCTACAGGGCAACTAGAGCCTTTCTAAGCAACGGTTTTGTCAGCCTTCGTGGCTCCAGAGTGGTACCATTCAACCATATATTGGGCATAATCCATTTGTTTCCATTGGGAAAATACGCTTTTGATTCCCAAGGGTGCCCAGGCAGCACAGAAACAAAGTAACTGAAAGGGGATTGAACGAATGGATGTGGAAGGCTAGAATCTGAGTTACAGAGATACTATAAGGGTTTGGCAACTCTGTGATGAGTAGCCCACATCCTGTCAGCTGTGCTCCTGGTCCACCAGTGGTTTGTGCCATGGTGAAATCCCTGAGTGCCTCTTCACTGCACTGCCACAGGCTCTGAATGCTGCTATCTCCCAGGATATGTAAAACTGGTCTTCTGTACAGCATTTGAAGCCCAGTGAGGCCTCCGTAACATGGGTGAGCTAGACATTCACCAGGAAAGGGTGTGATGTATGTCATCACAAGCAAACATGCCGATGTAGAGTTGAATACAATGAGAGAAGATTGGAGTAGGATGCTAACCCAAGACTTCTTCCTAATGCTGTGCCAACACTCGGTTCAGCAGGCTGGCTCCATGCCTTGCATGACTCATTTTCCTATCTTTCTTAACCCATCTGATTAGCCACTTGAGCCAGGACTTGCTCACAACAGGACAGATTGGTTTCTCAGTTACACCAGGGTAAATCTGGAATAACTGCACCCATGTTAGTGCAGTTAAATCATTGGACTGAACCTCCTGTAACTGAGAGCAGACTCTAACCGGCATATTCGCAGTCCTGAAGGAACAGGCGCTGATCTCTGAGGACACATAATCAGATCATGTGAATGTGGGTCCTCTGGCTGGCCAATTATCTTGACTACGGCTATTCTCAGGGGATTAATTGTGGCAGAAGGCTCAGGTCACACTTCTGTCTTGCAGTTGGCCATCGAGAGCTCAGTACTCCCTGGTGAGGGCTGGTATGACTGGTTGTTGTCTGGCTTTGGTTTCTTAGGTTTTGCAGGCACACCAGGTTACCTTTCCCCAGAAGTGCTCCGGAAGGACCCCTATGGCAAAGCTGTGGACCTGTGGGCATGTGGTGAGTCAGCCTGAGTTTAGAAAACAGGAAAGCAGGACAGGTTCTTTTGGGAGGTAGAAGGAGCAGTCAGGCTGTTCATTCCCCATGTTCTGTGCCACAGCCACCAGCAGATCAGAGATGTGTGTATTTCAGTGTGCTGGTTCAGATGTATGGTAATTTATGTATCAAACAAATAAGCTCTTCTGAATGTTAGGCCACTGATGAATGTAGAGGAACACTGCTTCACCAACACATGACTCTGGCTTTCCATGCCACCTGTTACGAGAGGCACCATTGCTCAGGAACAGGCTCTTCTTCCAGTCACGACTCCCAACAGGCCAAGTGCTGAAAGTGCTGCCTTCGTGGCCCCAGCACTTTGTGCAGTGCCAGCGCTCTACCTGAGATGGACCTGTTGCATGGGGCCTCAGCAGTGTGCCTTGTCTGTTGGGAACCAGTGACCCAGTTAATTAAAATTTCCACCTTCAAATTGATTTCCCAGCTCTGGCATGTGGAGAGGCCCTGCTCTCCGTATGGTTTCCCCGCATGAGGCACTGAGCAGATTGAATCAGATTTCTTTTAAGGCCAAGCTATTTTCAAGGAGGCTCCTGCACAATGTGTGCCTCCATTCGTGCACACAGTTCCTATGACTGTGTGCACAGAGCAGGGAGCTGTGCATGTGCTTGGCTAGCTAAGCATCAAACCAGCCATCTGTATGCACAGGCAACGCAGCTGCGGGGGTGTGTGAACTTCAGCAAGAAATAGGGCAACTTAGTGAGCCCCATTTATTAAAAAATCTACCCTCACCTTTGACTTCTTTCCAACACAGAAGTTGGGCCCCTATAGCTTTTCTGAGTCTGACCTGAACTCTGTCCTACATCCACTTGATAGAGGTGTAGAATAATATCTGCCTGTCCCTCTCTTGTACAGGAGTCATCCTCTATATTCTGTTGGTTGGATATCCTCCCTTTTGGGATGAAGATCAGCACCGCCTCTACCAGCAAATCAAAGCTGGGGCCTATGATGTAAGTAGTTTGCTTTTCTCCCCTGTCCACTCACCTTTCACGGGCCCTTCTCCATTCACCAGCCTCAGCTGGCCTCCGAGTCCTCACTTTTGACTCCTTATAAAAATAAAACCAGTTGCTGGCTTGAAGAAAACCAACTGTGCCATTTCTTATGTGCTAGTGATTGGCACCATGGAAAAGCAGATCTACCAGTCACAAGCACAGCCTTTCCAAGGCTTTGCAGAGGAAGGTGTGAGGTTTTGTTTTTTTCTGTGGAAACAACATGGGACAGAAAAAGCCAGGGTTGCTGTAGGGAGACCTGGACGGATCTTCCTCTGGAGCTATTGCGGCTGTTGAAATGCGTATTAGGGACAGTGCTAACACTCTGACTTCATGCAGACACTCGGTTCAGCAGACACTTTTCTGCATCAGGCCTCCTCCACCTAAGCTGAAGGAGAATTTCCATGAGAGAGGGGTTTAGGTCTGATATTCTTGTTAAACTGCTACTCCAGGCTACAGGAGGGACAGGACAGTAGGGAAAAAACAACAATCTCGTTGTCTAGAGACAGACTTTCTTCTACTTTCCACTGTTCCATGCATCACATGTCTTGACCTGGCAAAATGAACCCTTAACTCTTCCACCACATCTTACCAGCCTGAGAGGAGTGTCCTCTTCTTAGAAGAAGATTGTGTGGCAATGAGGTAAACTGCACCTGGGTGGGCTGGACAGCCAAAGAAACACCTCCAACATGATTGCTGTTAGTGCTCTGATGTCTGGCCTCTTTGCTGTGCAGTTCCCGTCACCCGAGTGGGATACTGTCACTCCTGAAGCAAAAGACCTCATCAACAAGATGTTAACAATCAACCCATCCAAGCGTATCACTGCAGCGGAGGCCCTGAAGCATCCCTGGATATCGGTAAGCATGTTGTATGGGATGGCACAAGCCACGCTGTAGACAGATGGTGGACAGGGGTACTGGACAGGTTTGTGTAGTTGGGAGATGTGGCCTGTTCTGTTACGCGGGTACATCTCTGCTAAGGATGAAGGTCCAGAAATTGGGAGGTTCTCTGCAAAGGATGGGGTACCCCGCTTTGCCACAGTGATGAACAGACACCTTGTGTCTATCTGACTTGTGCCTATCTATCTGACTTGTCAGGAAAAGGTTCTTCACATGTTCGGCTCCTCCTCCCAGATCTGTTTCCAGCATCAGTGGCTCTGACAGTGCGACAGGCATTTCTTTAAGTCAGCCTGAGACTTTTAGGTGGTGTTAAATCACAGTTCAAGTGCAGCATTAATACAACTCATGCGTCGTACTTGATCCCAGACAGCCTGGTGAAGGGAGGAAATGCAGCCAAACCAAGCAGAGTGTCGTGTTAATTCATTAATGTCTCATCCCCCGCAGGAGCCTGAGACAGCAGAGGTTTGCTGCTCCTGGCTGCTTTGCAAGGGGTGGTGGTGGGAATCTTATCTCTCTTTGAAGGGGGCTGTATCAGACCCACCTGCCCAGCTCCCTGGGAGCTTGGATCATAGAGGTCATCATTGCTAAGCCCCATTGCTGTGGGCTGGGCCAAGTCTTCCTTGTCCTGCTGCTGCTCCTCTTCCTCCACACAGCTGCAGTTTCTGATAGAAACACAGGGCCCAGCATATCCTGCACCCTCTCTGCTGCCTTTTGTCTGGACATGTGGGATTGAGGCACTCACCTCCATACATACATGGAATCATAGATGATTAGGGGTAGAAGGGGACCTCGGGAGGTATCTAGTCCAACCCCCTGCTCAACACAGAACCAACTCCAACTAAATCATCCTGCTAGGGCTTTGTCAAGCTGGGTCTTAAAAACCTCAAAGGATGAAGACTCCACCCCCTCCCTAACCCAATTCCAGTGCTTCACTGCCCTCCTAGGGGAAAAATTTTTCCTATGATCCAACGTAGATCTTCCCCAGTGCACTTGGCTCCAAGCTCTGTCATTTGCCACCACTGAGAATAACCTAGCTCCATCCTCTTGGGAACCGCCTTTCATGTAGTTAAAGGCGGCTATCAAATGCCCCCTCGTTCTTCTCTTCTACAAACTAAATAAGTCTGGTTCCCTCAGCCTCTTCTCAGAAGACATGTGCTCCAGCCTCCTAATCATTTTCACTGTCCTCCACTGGCCTCTCTCCATGTTGTCCACATGCTTCCTGTAGTGGAGGGCCCCAAGTGGGACACAATACTCCAAATGAGGCCTCACCAATGCCAAATGGAAGGAAATAATCTTTTCCCTACATCTGCTGGCAATGATGCTACTAATGCTGCCCAATATGCTGTTAGCTTTTTTGGCAACAAAGGCGCGCTGTTGATTCATGTACAGTTTCTTGTGCACTGTAACCCCCAGGTCCTTTTCTCCAGAACTGCTGCCCAGCCAGTCGGTCCCCAGTCTGTAGCAGTGCCTAAGCACATACACATGACTAGTCTATGTATCTGCAAGTTTGCTCTCACCACAGACTGGGGCACTCTGGCTGAGAGGGTGGAGCATAGGGGCGTGTGGGTAGAGCCAATCATCTATTCTAGCCATTAAGTCTCCATGTTTCTCCAGAGTAGCATGGGACCTTGCTCAGGCACTCATGAAAGAACCCAGAACTGGAACAAATGGGAGAGTTAATAGACCTTGTGGTGTCTGCCAGGGATGCCCCGTTATTCTCTTGCTCCCAGTTTCAGAGAATCCAGAAGGATGTTCAAGAAGGCCCACATGCTTTCTCCATGCAGTTGTTTGCATTTTGTGACCCCCAGGCTTCCCTAGGGAGAGACTATCACAGGGAAAGCATGGTCAGAAACAGGAGGGGCCTGGATGCTAGTGTGAGTCTCTGTGTGCCCCTGAAGGAAAAGTCCCTGGCCTCCGTGTACCACAGCCATATGCAGGTTGGACATGTGTTCCTGCATCACAGAAAACCAGAAGCCTCAGATCGTGCTCTCCTGGAGCAAAAATAAATGATACATAGCCAGAGGACTCTCCCACTTTCATCACCATCAGGAAACTATGGTCCTAAAGCTGCTTCTTTTAGGATTTTTTCTTCTGGCAAGTAGATGTTAGAGGTGACTTAGCCACAGGCAAAGACTGCATAAGCCCCAGTTCCTGCAACTGGATCCATGGGGGCAGAGTCTATGCAAATCTAGTACACTCTTGGGATCTCCACATTCACGGTAGCAACAGATATGACTAGATTTCCCCAGCTCTGTCAGCCAGGTTCCCTCCTTGTGTAACTTCATTGGTTACCTGGGGGCAGATTAGGCCTTAGAGTCTAACTATTGTTACAGCCTCTGACAGGGAAACAGGGGAGCCTTTTGCGGATCTGAGGTACAGCATTTAAGTCAGACAGTGCTGGAGAAGGAGTATTGTTGTCATGTGAAGACTGTGAGAAACCTCGCTGTAAACAGAAGGTCCTCCCAGAATGGGCCAATAACAGAGCGTCTCCCTTCCATAGAAGAGCTTGTGCCAAAGCCTGAGACCCACAGACACACCTTTCACCCCATAAAACTCCAATCATCAGTAAACTCAGCCTTAATGCCTGCATGGTCCATGCCCCAAACCCCCATCACATCCCACCCTGCACAAGGAACTGCTGTGTTAATCATCCAGGCAATTAGAGTCAGCCCAGGGCGTAGCTCAGCTCTCTGCAAGCTAATTTACAGTCTGCTGCATAGCGCAACCAGGAACAAATGAACACAGAGAGCGACTAGCTCATGCTACCATTAAAGTTTTATCTGCTACTTCCAGAGAGACCCACACAGCTGCGTGCAGCTATGGACTTACAACTCAGCTGTGAGAGCCTGAGAGCATGTACACAGCAGCTTCCCCAAGACTTGAAATTAAGGGGGATATGGGGTGGGGGTGTTGGGGTGCTCTCACTAAATTGGTTTAACACTTTTACTAGCTGACAACTGGGAGGGTGTTAAGGAAATCCTGTGTGATGTGTGTCCATGCGAGAGCATCAGTTGTGTGTGTACAAGTGTTCAATAAATCTGCCCCAGGTATTTGACTGTCCAGGTTTCTCCTCTTTCTCCTTCCCTACATGACTGAATGGGCTCTCCTGTTCTCTTCCAGCACCGCTCCACAGTGGCCTCTTGCATGCACAGACAAGAGACAGTGGACTGCCTGAAGAAGTTCAATGCCAGAAGGAAGCTGAAGGTAATTCGTGGGGTCCATCATCATCAGCCAGGTATCTTTGGGAGCTGACTGGGAAGTCCGGAATGAGGCCCGCTGCTCAAAGGATGTGAAAGAGGAAGTGGTTCGCTTGCCCCACTGGCCGGGTCTGAGTCTGACCAGGTTGCTAGCTATTTTGAGGAAGTTGTCGGTAGGGTGGGTGACAGGCAAGTTGCATGATGAGATGGTGGCCGTATCAGGCTCTAGGGCTTTTTATTCCCAGGCAGTGCAGGAACAACATCTTACATGTCTAAAGCACCTTTAAACAGTACTCCAGGGTGTCTTCACCTGCCACTAGGACGCAGCCTTTTCAATGGTGCACAGCCATGCCACCCACCTCAGTGGGTTAGAGTAGGAGACAAAGAAGTACTGTTGTATCCAAACAGTGATGAAGAGGGGATTCAGTAACCCAGATGTTGGGGCTGATACTGTCAAGCACTTAGAAAAAGTGCTGTTGGCTTGTGAGTGATCAGAGGGAGTGATCACATCCAGAAAGGCCATACATCTAGCACCCCAGTGTGCTGAGCCCCATGCTGGCATTCATTCCCTATCCCGTGGGAAGAGGAGTGTGGAACGCTGAGTCATTAAAATCAGCCGCCTCCTGCAGGAGGTCTCCAAGCTAAGCCGTGATCTAGCCCTTCCCTTCATTAGCCTGGGAGATCTGAGGGGTTTGCAGTACGTCCCCAGACTGGTAACAATATTGGCCTGAAAAGAAACCGGCAATAATCTATGTTCACTCTTCAGCTCAGCAAGAGATCAGATTAGTTCTGGGCTTCACTTCCAAGCTGTAATCTGTTACTATAACCAATTATTCAAATCTCATTATATGCTACCTGAGTAGCTGGTCGAGTTGATTGGAAAATGGAAAACATCTCTGGTGAATGCTTTCACAGCATTTTTTTTTTCTGTTTCTGATTTAAGTTTGGTTTTGATGGGAATTTTCCACTCAATTGCATATAAGAAGTGACTTTAATAGCACTGAACCTGATTCTGATCTCTGTTACACCCATTTATGTTTGGAGTAATCTACTGGTTACAAAGTACACAGGCTAAACTGCAATCAGAGTATGGCCCCATACACCTGATACTCCCTTTAACCTCACAGGTAAAGGCAGTATCATGGCCTGCGGTGGGACCCCGTGACTGTGGTTAGCAAACCAAGTGCAGGAGAATTAACTGTTCTTGAAAAGTATGAGTGATTTTACTGGCATTTTGGTCATTTCACCCTGGAAAGATCTCAGAAGGGCAGATAGGGAATGGGGGGGAATGGTTTCTCAAAAAAAATCTCAAGATAAGGAATCTTCCCAGAAAAGCTCTGCTGATCTGGTCTCTTTGCCCTTGGAACACAGGGCCAGAGAAACGATAGAGTCGTGTGGCACTTAAAAACTAACAGAGTTATTTTTCGCATGAGCTTTCATGGGAGAAAATCACACTTTGAAGTGGGATTTTCTCCCATGAAAGCTCATGCGAAAAATAAATCTGCTAGTCTTTAAGTGCCACACAGCTCCTTATGGGTGGTTTTTTTTTTTTTTCTGAACTAGACTAACACAGCTGCCCCTTTGGAAACTGGCATGGAAACGATGTCACTGAAAGGGGCTTGGAAAGTCCAGCCCGGGGAGAGATCCAAATCGCCTTCCCAAGAAGGTTGTAAATCATGCCATCCCTTCCATCACCATCCCAGGACTCAGGCTGTAGGGCCCTTAGCCTGAATCTCCATGTCACCGTGCACTCCTCTGCATCTGCTAATATGTCTGGGCTATGATCAGGCCCCTGTGCGGCCTCCTGCCAACTCCAGCTGGCTCCCTTTGCCACTGGACCGATTGCCTTTGAATTGAAGGACAAATGGATGGATGTGACTCTGAACACAGTGATCTCTTTTTCCTTTCTCTCCTTCCTGCCTTTTATGTATTTCAGGGGGCTATTCTCACTACAATGCTGGCCACCCGGAATTTCTCTGGTAGGTGTTGTCTCAGCACCTCACTCTCTTTACTTGGTTGCTTTGCGTTTATCATATACAGTGTGTGTCAAGTGTTACGAGAAAGCCAGTATGGACCCACAAAAGCCTGCTGAACCCAGAAACCTTACTGCTACAGTCTGGCTTAGACTGTCACCTCTGCATTTACACCATCCATGTCTTTGTGCAATCTGAGGCCTTGCACTGCTTGTTGAGAATGGACATCATTCCAGGAAGTGCCACCAGACTGGTTAGCTAGGAAGGGTCATTGCAAAGGGGAGATGTTTGCCCAAGAGGGGTAGAAGTGTTCAATCCTGGGGAGGTGCTAGGAGAGAGATGTCACAGTTCTGTAGTGGATGGCACTTAGATTCAGCCCAGCAGGGGAAGTTTCTGTCACTGAAATAATCTCACCCCCAGTCATGCCAGGACAGGTTTCAAGGGGAGCTCTTCCATTATGATTTGATTGATTGATTGATTATCTCTGGGCAGAAGAAAAGAGCAAAAGTCTTTCAGGAAAGAGTCCCACATTCACGCTGTCTCCTCCCTTTCCAGGCTGTGAATAGAGCCAGGTCTGGCCCAGGTCATACAGGCTTCTCTTTGGATATCAGTGCAAGGAAGTGGAACCCCATCATGCAGAACACCCCCGCCATACGTTCCCCTTCCATCGAGGTTGCTCTGGGATGGGACATGCAGTCCCAGGGGCCCCTGGAGCCTGTGGTAGGCTCTGAAAGTGAGAGCTCTGCTGTGAGGAGAAGGCCACTGTTCCACATTGCCTATCATGGCACGCAAGTTATTAGGTTGCTTTCCCCTGAGCAGATGGATTAGCTGCAAGCCTGAACTTGGAGTCCAGCCCTCAGTGAAAAGATCACTCTTTCTGTGGGGGAGGGTATTAGAGAGTCATGGAAAAATTGCCCAGCAGTTAGGTCCTTTGGAAACTGTCCTGGTGCCATCAGAGCTAAATCACAGCAGCCCCCAGCCGCTGCAGTTTCTTCTTGTTGCCCTCCTTTCTTTTCCTGCATTTCCTTCTCTTCCTCTCAAGCGGTGGGTCCTGTGGTTAGAGTTTCAGGAAGAGTTAATGCTACTGGGAAGTCTGGTCTGTGCCCAACATCCCCAGGTGTTATATGGCAGCTAGCACATGCAAGTGGACCCGAAGGGAATTGAGGTGGAGGTTCTGTAGTCCATTCTGTAGCCGGTCTCTCAGGGTATTCAGCAGGCTTAAAACAAACCCTACTGGTGGGAAGTCTCATAAAGGAATCATGAACTCCCTGACGGTTCCTAAGTGTGGCACCAAGCGAGATCTCCAACAATCAAAATGAACCTTGACCCTCCTTAGAAAACTGGCATCAAAAGCATCCCTTTCCTCCCCAGCACAGGTCCCTGCAACTGTGTTGCAACCCTCACCCCTCCCGTGAGAAGTAGAGGAAGGCACCAGGACTTAATGGGCACGGCTGCAGGCCGGCCTGGCTCGGTCCCCCAAAGAGGGGTGAATCTCCGACGCCAGGGTCTCAGCCAGCCTAGAGAAGCGGTCGCTCAGATCTGTTGTAGCCATAGGTGTGTTTTGACCTGAACCAGTCTCAAGTTTGTCCTGAGCTCATCCAACATGAAGCAAAAAAGATCTGTTAGAAAAATAACGTATTGGTGATGGCAAGATTGGCGACCACACCTCAGGGCTAGACCATTAGCTCTTCAGAACAAGGGACCCTTTCATTTGGCATCTCAGACGGTGTGGTGTGCTTTGCAGCTGATTATTATTAATGGTATTATCATTTTGAAAAGACAACTAATCTTGGAAAATTGGTAAAGGGTGATGGGGAGGCACAGAGAGTTTCCTGATCCATGTTAGTGTTTGATCATCTTTTAGTTACCTACCACCCAAAGCATGTTAGAGATGTCACAGGTCATTAGAAGACATGGTTCCAATGCAAAAGTCTTGGCATTCCCCGTAGCACTACAGATTAACTCCCAGGCTGATAACCTGTGTTCTGGACAGACCCTGAAGAAACACTGGAGCAAATCTGTGTTTTGGAAGGCTGATGAATGGGCCATGAAAAGCCCAACACTGTAATGCTGGCTCCCACCCTCAGTAGCAGCCTGGGAGTAGGCCTGGGAAATTTTAACTTTATTTTTCAAAACAAAATGTGCCCTCTCCCTGCCTCACTGTAACCCCCAATCTGAGGGCCTGACACCCCATCTCCCTGCTTCTTGCACAGTTCATAAGCTGAGGAGCAGAGCTCAGACCCTGCATGCTCATCTCCCCTTCTGGCGTGGGTGGGAGGACGACTGCTGGGAGCTTCTGGTTTGTTTGCTTAGGGCAGTGAGCTGGCCTGCAGCGATAGGTGGGCTCGAGGGAGGCCGTCTGCTTTTCATCATTGTCAAAATGTGGACTGCAGCTGTCAGGGTGAGGGAATCGTAGCACATGACCCCAGCAGCGTGGGGCTAAAATTAGAGGGGGAGAGGCAGACAATTCCACAGCGTGCTGCATGGCATTTAATACTCCGCTCCCCAAGACAAAAGCAGAAAGGGAAACCCTGGAGCAGGACTGAGTCTCACGCCCTGCCCTGAAGGCCTGGGTTCACACTGGCCAGGTTGCTGCATGATTCTTGAGTCCCAGCGGGAAGGAAAACTGCCCAGAATGTGAAGAGCAAAGGTTTCACACTGCCCTTTGCTCAGCTTCTACCATGTGCCTGGCCAGAACTGGCATGACTTTTATTTCTGCGGGCAGGAGCAGGAAAGGCTGGAGATGAGGAAGTCACCCCACAGCTCGAGGGGCTGTTAAGAAAGGCTGCACCTGGGGCTGTTTTGCTCCGGGTCTGAAGTGTACCCACAAGAAAGGACTCCCGAATCCCTTCTCCCTTTTGTCTGACTCCATCCTCCCCGATGCTGCTGATCCTCGCTCTGTTGGCCCTGGTGCCTTGCCTGGCCCTGCTAACCTCCCACCTTGTCTCTGCAGGCGGGAAAAGTGGGGGCAACAAGAAGAACGATGGCGTGAAGGTAAGCTCTCCCTCCCTTCCAGAACAGCACTCGGGGGTCAATCATCTGCACTGCTGTGGATTCGGCTCGACTGAGGGTCCCGCCCTGGCACCCTGGCCTTCCTCTGTTTGTAAGGGCAGCTGGTGGTAACAGTGCCTTGCTGGCCAGGCTTCTTCGGCTCCAGCCCCTTGTCCTGATGCCAGAGGGCCCTTCCTCCCACCCTGCTGTCAGGCAGCAGCACTGCAACGAGAGAAAAGGAGAAAGCTGTAAAACATGAAAAGCTCTCTAGGGAAAAGCTTGGCAGCTTGCAGATCCGGAAGGGAAGGGAAGGGAAGGGAAGAGAAGAGATGCACATGCTCATGCTTGCATAATGCAGTTCCTCCACCATCCCTGGCGGGAAGGTGACATGAGGAGAACTCAGAAATTCCCACCTTCTTGCCCCGCAGGATTTTGCCACTGCTTAGCTGCCTGCCCCTCCTCTTCCCAAGCTACACATGCCACCCTCCCACCCAGTCTTTCCCCAGGAGGGCAGGAGTGATGGGGAAAGGAGAGAAATAGACTGGGAAGTGTGGGGGAGAGGAGGGAGCAGGAAAGAAAGAGAAGAAGGGGAAAGACGGGCTTGCAATTTATGCCTGGTGGGAGCCAAGGGTTCTGGTAAACAGCAGAATTCAAAGCTGAGGCATTTCAGAATCTCCCCCCACACAAACCAGCCTGCGAGCCCCTGCAAATTCAGTCACCTAAGGGAGGCTTAGCTGAAGAACTTGCAAGAAGCTGCTTGTGTTCCAGTGAATGCAGGAGCCTGGGTCTCTGCAGAGAGTTTCCCAGCCTGCCAATTCAATTTCAGTCCCTCTCGCCTCCCAAGCAGGTGGCACCAGTTTGGGATGGAGGTGGGGAGCAGAGTGAGCTGGCCCACCCCTGTCTCCTCCAGCCCCAAATGCAAGATTTAGAAATAATAGGGGGAAAAACATCCCATTTTACTTTAAAAAAAATAGTAGTAGCCATTGAGGTCTGTTTCTCCTGCCATGTCAGGGGTATGAGTGACAGCGCCCCCTGTTCTTGTGGTACCCGTGGGACTCAATCCAGCATCCAGGGCACGATGGTGCCTACGCACGAGGGCCCAGTAAAAATCAGCTCTCTCCATTGCCACCTGTTTTAATGGCCGGGGGTGGCAGGGGCTCTCTTCCTGATGCCCAGACTTTCAGGCATTCCCAGCTCATGAGAACAGGCTGAGGCAGGGTCACCAGAGAGGCCGTCTGTCACAAGAGTCAATCCTCTCCCTCTACACTGGTCATTCACGGGGTGAGTGGTCCAAAATCTCTTGAAGTCATTGGGATTCTTTCAGCTGATTTCACCAGGGCTTTGCATCTGATGCCATGGTGGCCATTTCTCCGTGGGATGTTCTCTGTGGGTCAGAGGTTTCTGAGGATCAGAGGATCAGGACATCCCTCAGTTTGAAAGCCCATCTGCAAGGCCCTTTGTGCTTGGTTTTTATTTTGTTTAAAATGTGCTTGGCATTTACTGGTGCTTATTATGAGAGTTTAAAATCAGATGAAAAATCAGTGCAAAAATACCTTTAGAGTTTCCTGGGTAGACACTGAAGTTAATATTATGGGACGAGAAGATGGATAAAAAGCAACAAATAGAGAAAAGTAAGAATGCAGAATGTAAAAGCAATTTAATGCTTTCATGAACGGTATGTTGAGTGTGTATTTATATGAACGCACATGTGTATCTTCCACTATGTTGCCTGACTTTAACAGACAGCCTCTCATTTAGCCTTGATCTAATTTTTTATTGACATAAGCACATCTACATAATGTAAAGTATTGGATTTTCTTAACGTAATCAGTGTTTTCATGTACTCGAGTGGCCAAAGTGTGGATGAAAGTGGTACAATAATGGCTTTTGTACAAACCAGGAATTTGGGTGTAAAAATCAGTAAAAACTGAAAATGAAAGGCCTTACTCCTCCATAAGGGGAGCAGTGGATTAGACCTGTCGCTTCATGAAGATGACTGTGATGGTGAAAAAACCTCTGCTAAAGGTTTTCCATATTGCTTTTGGTGGTGGCCAGGAAGGCAAACATGGTTCTCAGTGTGGATGGGTTAAGGGGGTCACGAGAGTAATTGTGGGTAGGTAAACAGTGGGTTTAGGAAGACAATCCTTTGAACCATCAGGAGGGAAGGGTTTTGATTTCCAGAAATACATCGGTCATTTAGGTCTGTGTTCTTTGGTTCTGAACCTTGTCTCTTGCGCCTCACTGAAAAGGGTGAATGGGGTCTGCTGTCCTCCGTTATCACACAGCTCTGGAGAGCGTATGAACTCGGGGCATGGTTCTGAATGATTTTGCATCAATGTGACTGGGCATCAAGGAGGGACAGCCTGGGTAGGTGGCTGGAAGACCCTCCTCTCTGCCTGCCTGCCATGCTCTGAGTCACAGGGAAGATGGAGAAAGTACTACTTTTGTGGAAGGGCAGAGGAAGGACTCGTGCCTAAACACAGGTGTTGGTTCTTTCCCAACGGACTGTTTCTCCAAGCACTGTTCAGCAGCACCATTCCCTACAGCTCGCTGCCCAGGCCAGCCTGGAGGCACCGTTCTCTCTCAGGGCATGGCTTCCATCCCACTAGCCAGAGGAGCACGGAGAAGGGCAATGTGTAGGCTGGCAGCTGGATGTGCCCCAGGGCGGAGCTGGTGTGAAAAACCGGACACTCTGCAGAAATCAGGACACATGGTGGATGTGTTCGTTTTGTTGGTGTGAGTTTTTAACTTGGCTGGAAAAGTGGGACAGTGTCTTGGAAACTCCATGGGTTCTTTGGGGCAGAACTGTGCGTTCCCTTTGCCTCCCAAGTTGGGGAGTTGCTGTTTTCATGGAACATCATTCAGGCCATATGGTCTATTGCTGGATTAGTTGGGTGCTCATACGGGGAAGCCAACAGGGTTACCCTTCCAATGACTGCACACTGGTCCCAGCCAGCAGACCCACCTTTCCTGAGTTACTGTCCCATCCTTGAGTTAATGCAGCCACCTCGTTATCCTACAAATCGTTGAAAAGCAGGGTTCCTCCCACTTCTGTTACTCCCCCCACCCCGCCCCTGCCCCGCCCTGCCCCACCCTGTTAGCGCAGATATCCAGCAGTGTGGCCCCGTGGGTTTGCAAACCTGCGATCCCAAGAGGTTCTTTCCCCATGAAGCAGCTTTCAGAGGGCCAGAATTTCCCTACACACAATGTGGGGAGGCCATTTTGAGGTCTCCTTTTCCTACTAGATACAAAACATTCACTGCCTTGTGTGGTGTCACATCCTGTTACATTGTAAACGAACGCAATCACTGCCCCCTGTCACATCCTGTTACATCCTAAATTAACGAAGTCACTGCGCCATGTTGCATCCTGTTACTGTACGTCCTAAATTAATGCAGTCGCCACTTTGTGTTGCATTGTGTTTCGTCTGAAATTTCTACACTGACTGCCTCGTCTCACGTACTGCATTAGTGGACGCTCTTGACTCTCCTTGCATTTTGCTGTGCCCTGAATCAAAGCAGCTGTCACTATGCTTTTCTCATCAGGTTTTATCCTAAATACTGCAGTTGCCACCATTTAGCCTGATGTCATTTTTAAGGATGTATATTTGTTCTGGGAAGCTAATTTCGGACATCCTGTGATGTCAATGGGATGGTGGTAGCTGTGCAAATATAGGATGGAACCTCATGAAGTAGGAGATAGTGGCAGTGGCCATGTAGGATGCAAAAGGAGGAACAAGTGGGAATGAGCATTAGTGGATTAGGATGACTCTATAAAACAGCCCATCTTGAGCCCTGATGGGACAGAGCTCACACTCATTGCCCCATTAACAGTAGGAGGTATATCTAATTTTAATTTGCTGGCACTGAGTCTGTTGTTCTGGCACCACAGCTCCCAGATCTGATGCTTTTGCATCAGCCTTTACTGTTGTTGTAGTTCGTAATTCCTGCCATTTTAACCACCACCTCCATCAAAGTGGAAATGGAATGTGCTCTTGCAGAATGGATAACCCTGGCTCACATCCTATAAGGTAGAAAGGGAGAAAAGGCAGTTGTTTAGCTTGCTTGTCCTTTTAAAGACATCTCCAACCAAATAGAAAGTGGTGAAAGGAAGCTGAGTGCCTAAGCTAAAGAAGTGGGAGCCATGCAGTATTTTGGGGTAACAGGCAGGAATCTGCTCAACCAGTCTTCTTATCCAAGGAGCCCAGAGCATTCTTGCGTAGGAATCAAGGTGTGCACACAGAGTGTTCTATTGTGAGGAGCTGTAAGGAGAAAGCGTACATGCTAGGATTGTATCCAGGACACCTTGACTTGGTTTCTTCAAGAAAGAAAGTCTGTAGCACCCTCTTGGAGGTAAAAATTACTCCATAGAATACCTGCAACTGGGCAATTTCATGGCCACAGCTTGCTCATATGCACAATCAGGGCAGAGGGAAATTAAATTGGTGAAGAGGATTAGAACATTAGCAACTCCTCTCTGGAGACCTGGTTTCAGATCCTTGTATAGCCACAGGTAGAATAAGTTTGGTGGCCTGATACTAATTCCTAGTAGATGGCTGTCCCCCCTGAAGAACCGTGGCACAGTTTGGTATGATTGGTTGTCAGAGTTCAGAGAGTTTTGGAGTAGCAAGGCTAGCACTAAGCTGCATGGGCAGAGCTGTGGAAAGGTCCAGAATTGGAAGAGCAGATGTTGCAGCAGATCAGGGCCGAAAGCCATGGACGGAGCTGTGGTGAGGAGCTCACATAGCATTGTCTGCTATGTGTTTCACGTTAGCTAGTGGCCTCAGTTTCTTGCTTTGAGTGCCGGATTTACCCCCAAATTCACCCCTGCAAAAGGACTGTGAAGGGTGGCTCAGGAGCTGCTACATCCCGTGTGCTGCTCTCTGCCTTTCTCACTCTGTGTCTCTTCCTGTCCCATCTCTTCTCCTTGTTTTTCCAGAAAAGAAAGTCCAGTTCCAGCGTTCAGTTAATGGTGAGTGTCCTTCATCTTCCTCACTGCCGCTAATGCAATGCTGGGCCTCTCTACGTGTGCCAGCCTCCCCCATTTTTGGAGCTTGCCTTTGACACGTGGGGTAGGGAAAAGGGGACACTGGGAACATTCACCCTCAGCTCCCATGAACAGGGCTGGTGCTGCCCCAAAGCCAAGAGGAAGCCAGTGCTGCTCCCTGCTGCCCAGTTATCATGGTGTTTCTCTCTATTCTGCTGTCTGCAGGCGCTATCGGTCCAGAGAGCCTTGAAAAAACACCTTAGTTGGCTCTGCTGGAAGTGTATGATCGTGGGAGACCTTGCCAATCCATTGTAGCGGATCATGGGTAATACATAAACACGCCTTTGCTGGGGTGAGCTAGCAGAGTCATCTACCTGGGAAATGTGGAGAGTGAACGGGTTCGCTGGCCCTGGCGCCTCTCTGTGCTAATCTGTGTATCGGTCGGCTGTTTATCTAAGGCGTACATCTCAGCCTTTGGTAGTCCATGTGGGCTCGGAAGCCCTCTCTGTCTTATTGTACATTTCTCTCCCTATTACGCAGTCAATGTGGTCTCTCTCTCACTCCTGCCCAGTCCCCTCACTTTCTCATCGCAATTACCTCTCTCTTTGTGAATTTGTACATTTCTTTTCCTGTTGTACAGTCAACATGGTGTCTTTCAACCCTGCACAGCCCCCTCCCGCCCCTTCCTCTGCCCCCGCTGGCTGCACTGATAGGAACCTTTAACCCTCCCCTGACCCCAGATCTGCCCCTTGTATGTCACAGTAGCATAGATGGTCGCAGGAAAGGCATGTCCACTCCTACTAGATGCCAGCCCCCTTCTCCTTGGCTAAAGGTTTGAAAGGCAGGGAGGGCATCACAGCTGCTAAGCTAGAGTGGTGGCTGAGGACTGACTCGATCAGCTGGTGTTTTACTTGGTTTCTGTCTGTTTGCAGCGTTGGGAGCTGTGGGGTAGAACCTGGGTGTTTTGGTCTCACTGAGTGTGCAGGATCCTTCAAACAAACAGCTTAGAGCGGGTCTTACTTTTCTTCTCTTCTTTCCGTTCTTTGCTCAGGAATCTTCAGAGAGCACGAACACCACCATTGAAGATGAAGACACCAAAGGTACAGTATCTCCCTGCATCAGGGAAAGAGGTGCAGCAATCCTGTCCTTGTCCCTGGACCCTCCCAAGTCAGACATACCGGTAGTTATTCTCAAAGCGCTATAAACGCATTTGTGCCTCAGGCCACAATTTCCCTATCTGTAAAATGGGTTTGATGACACTGTCCTGCTGTGTAAAGTACTTTGAGACTTAAAGGAAAAATGAACTGGAGCAGAGCTAGATGTAGGGAACACAAGACTCTGTGACCATATTGGGCAAAAGTCATTTGTGGTGTAGGTCTATTTACTCCATTTGGCTTACACCAGAGAGAAATTTGGCCTGTTTTATCTGGGCAACTGGAGATGAGGCAAATGACTGTCCTCAGTTGATCCATCTCTAACAAAGAGCGTTTTACTCTGGAACATCATTGCAGCATGCCTTGCTTTATGTGATGGATTATATGATTTGTCCTTGCATTTTTCACATTCTCTGTCCCCCCAGCTTAGCTCTTTTTCATGCCCGTCCTTTCTGGAGACAATGTGAAAAGTGAATCAGCCTTTGGGAAGAACCTGAAGAGGAAATACCTCCCAGCTGCTTGTCAGGGCCAGCTTGCCAAGAATAGCCCGGGGAATAATTGTTCAGCACTAATTTGTAAAGTCTCTTGACTGAAGTGAACCCAGCATCAAGTGATAGGGACTCTGGCCTGACATTAAAGTTAATTGAAAAAATGTGTCCTCTCAGAGATCAACTGCCAAGAGACACGGAATGGAAATTAATATTTAAAAGGGTGGAAACACTTCAGGCCAAGCATGTGAGAAAGGCCCAGAGTTAGAATTCTTTTTTATTAATGATCTTCTCTCTCCCTTGGCCCTTTGACATAATAAAAAATTAAGTCTCCTTTCTGAGTCACACAGACCCCTGATTTGCATCTGAACTGGGACTTCATTAATCAGCACAGTGGGTGGCTCTGACAGGTCACTTCTGACGTGCCAGCCAGCCGAGTGCCTTACTGGACTTGTTGCAAGCAGGTTAGGTCTAACCCAGAGCTGGATGAGAGCTACACTGGCTGGTTCTCTCCTGGCATTTCTTGTGGGCAGTGGAAAGGAGGCAGATGGGTAAGATGCTGAACCCAAAACCTGCCTCTGAGATATGCAAGGAAAACCCTCTTGCCAAGCCAGGCTAGTTCCCTCCTCCCACCTTGGGCAGAGGACGGCAGAGTTGTTTGGCTGATACAGTAGAAGTGGCACCACCCCCAGGCACCGATGCTCTCAACTTAAGCAGGATAGATACACAGCCCTCAGATGGTGGCTCCGTTACCTGGTTACATATGCCCTACTGTTTGGCCAGGAGCCTGCGGTGCCGTATTCCAGCTAGTAAAGAGAAAGAAAGTCTTGGAGACTTTCATGCAAAGGGCGCTGCTCAGAGGTGGCAATGCTAATGGAGAGATACCAGCCAGATGGTGCAGCTGAGGTCACTCAAGACTCCATACCCTCATTTTCCACCACATGTGGACCACCAGATTGGTCACTAGACCTTGGGCTCTGCAGAAAGAGATTAACATCAAAAATTCCTTTAAGTTCTC
This sequence comes from Podocnemis expansa, assembly GCA_007922195.1. Taxonomy (NCBI): domain Eukaryota; kingdom Metazoa; phylum Chordata; order Testudines; family Podocnemididae; genus Podocnemis; species Podocnemis expansa. The sequence goes on from ML682007.1 coordinate 6,027,969, forward strand.
TCTGATTCTGAAGGAGCTTCCTCATCTGCTGTGGTTAGCACTTTTCCATCCCATCGTTCCAAGCCCCTTCGCTGCTCCCATCGGAAATGGTTTCCATCCAGGCAGGAATCCCCACTTTCCATCTCCCTGATGAGTTTTCTTAAGTGTATGGGGACCTCAACATTTGCCTTTTATGTTTTTAAAACCAACAGTACGAAAACAAGAAATTATTAAAGTAACAGAGCAACTGATCGAAGCAATAAGCAACGGAGACTTTGAGTCCTACACGTGAGTGTACCTGGGGTGGGTTCTGACTATGTAATGGAAAGAAAGGGAGTGCAGCTCACTAGCTAAATGGGGTTCACTTAGCAGCGGGTGGGTTGATTTGTGTGGCCATCTTGCTGGGAAATGTCCTGTTGCTGTGAAGTGAGACACAGAAAAAGTAAGTGACTGCTTCATCACCACAGGGAGTCAACATCAGACCCAGCGTTGGAATTCAGGAGATCTGATTTCCCAGTCCCATACTCAAACCAAACCACTAGACCATGCCTCTCTCCCATCATTAGAATGGATAGGTACATTCATTTTATGGGCTGCTGAAGGATGAACAGTTGTAATTGTGATTTATGATGGAGGGAGGAACATTATTTCCACACCTGATTACTGGGAATTGCCTTTTGGTACTCAGAAGCGTAGCGGGAACTACTCATATGCATTCCCTCCTGCAAGTTCCTGTGTCCAGAGACAATTTCAGAGCCATTGTTTAAGTAGTACAGATCTTAGTTCCTGCCTTAGAGAACAAAGCAGGGATTTATTGGTGCGAAGCAGAAAGGGTTAGGCTTTTAAGCAGGGGGATTCTTTTAATCTCAGAAAAGAGAAGAGATCTGAAGCCTCTTCTAGCTCTGCAAAAGCTTAGATAGAGTATCACAAAGATCCAGTTCCACTAGGTGATGAAGCACCACAATCCTCTCCCTGAATTCTTGGGATTAGCTCAGAGCACACCATTTTTCAGATAAGTCCTTCTGTTTCTCATTAATGGAGATGCACAACAGGCACCTCTGGTCCAGCTGGAGGGGGCCAGCTAGCATCTTCAGTACAAATGCTTTGGGTGTTGCAACACCCTGTTCTTTTGTAAATTCAGGATTCAGATCTGACCCCCTTTATCTGATCTTTTCACAGCTAAGGGGGATTTGGTAAATGGATCTGACGTGGGCCCCTCTGCATTATGGAACCTCCCCATGCTTGGCTATGGTGCCAGCCACCCGCTATCTTTGAAGTATGTTCATTCACAGGGATGGTTGTGACCACCACATTGTCCTTCTGCTTTCCTGTACAGTCATGCCAGGGACTCAGATGCCAACACTGTGACAAAAAGGACTCATATCTCCCTAAAGTTCTTGGTGCATTATTCCAGTTAACGCCTGTCCTGGAAATGTGAGGACAATGCTGAGAAGTACTGGGGGAGTCTTTCGCTAGGTCTTTTAAAAGGTTGCTAAGGCGCGCATGCATCTGTGTGGCCTTGTGCTGTGCAGAGGAAACAGGGGTGTGTTGTTCTGCTCTCAGAGAACTACCATTCTCAGCAGAAGCAGGTCTGAGGTGAGGCATTGCAAAGACTTTGAAGTTCATCTCCTAGTCAAAGCGGTGGTGGTGGTAGAGGCCAGGTAGTGTGAACTGACCCAGAGAAACCGATGCTGGTAGATCTTGCCCTGGCTTGTCATTTTTGGAGTACTGATTCAATGGCACCAAAATGTTTTGCAAATTCAAGTTGGTTTTGCCAAATTGTTTAAGTTGAAAAAACAACAACACTCCACCACCCCCTGCCCAAGCAAAATGTTGTTTTGAAAATGTTGCAATGAAATGGTTTGACTCTGGGGCTCTAAATGACACCTCATTTTAAAAGTTCCCTTCATATTCTTTTAAAAAAACATCAAAAGCTTTTAAATGGTCAACATTTGAAATGAAATGGCTTCAATTTGTCAAAATGAAACACATTCTTTGACCCAGAATATCTCATTTTTACCCTTTGAATAACTGGAAAATAGAAAACATACGTATATATTGTTTTCAGTTTAACCCCAAAAGACTTTTTTTTTTTTAATTGCCAGCAAAGTGAAGCTCAGTTATTCTGCTGGCTCTTGTCAGAAGAGCTAGGTATGAGAGATAGGAGCACAGTGTATATGTGACAGAGATGGGACAGACGGATGTTGTAATGAACTTTATGTTCCAGAAAAGCTAGGATGAATTTATTATGTAACAACATTCCTATAGTCCTTCCAGTTTGAAATGACGAGCTAATCTCTCCCCATCTCTATGTTTTGGCTTTCTCAGGAAGATGTGTGACCCCGGAATGACTGCCTTTGAGCCAGAGGCCTTGGGGAACCTGGTGGAAGGGCTGGATTTCCATCGATTCTACTTTGAAAACTGTAAGCAGCTTCTTTCCTCCCAAGAGACTGTTGACATTTTATGCTTTGATGTCTCTTGGTAGGAAGAGCAAGGTGGTTGGGCTGGGGCATCTCTGGATCTCCTAGAGTGGGTTGTTCTTAGTGTTGTCTCCTGACAATCTCAAAGGATCCCAGTGGAAGGTGAAGGAAACCTGTTAAATCATTTGAAATGGGGAGCAGATGGTTCATAGAATGGTGTTTGGGTTAGTTACTGAATGTGGCATAGAGCGACCCCTTTCAGTCTGAGCTGCCTTGGTGCAGAAATGACCTGATCTTCCATGACACGGGTAGGAAATCAGTTTGTTAAGTATCTCCTCTTTCTGTATGGATTAGTCAAGGAGAGAGGGGATTGCCTAGTCTCACAGGAAGAGCTGGGCGCACACAGGACTCCTGCCTCTGTGTAAGTCCACGTGGCTTCCCCCTTCTCCAGTGTGGTCCAGGAATAGCAAACCTCTGCACACCACCATCCTGAACCCGCACATCCACCTGATGGGAGACGAGTCAGCCTGCATCGCGTATATCCGCATCACACAGTATGTCGACGCTAGTGGCGTCCCACGCACTGCGCAGTCTGAGGAGACCCGCATCTGGCACCGCCGCGATGGCAAATGGCAAATTGTTCATTTCCACAGATCTGGAGCGCCTTCCGTTCTACCGCAGTAAGCCGATGAGAAACCACGGTGCCCGACTGTGCAGGACTCTAGCTTGGGGAGGGAAGTACGCTTCTGTCCTGGCCCTGGACAGGGATCAGCTCATGCTGAAGCTCTAGGAAGGACATTAGTTGTCATTTTACCCTAGAAGGTGCCACATCGGGGCTCACTCCAGACAATTTGTCCCCATGAGGGTGGGGCAGAGACACCCTGAGTCCTCCGGTACTCTAGTCCTGAGCACAGAGTTCTGTCGGCACCATGCAGCTCCCCTGGCCCTCGGCCGCCCTGCACAGGTGGGGCTCCCCTGATCCAGCAACTCCCTTGGTGGCAGGGTTCCCTGGCTCAGCCCTATCATGCTTGTTAAATGCCTCATGCTATTTATTCCCCCCCCCCGCCCCAGCCAACTAAGTTCTTTCTGTATGTCCAGCTTGTGGCTTCTGCTGCATGATCCATTCTGCCTCATGGTGGTGATCTGCAGGGAGGGAAAGGATAGGAAAATCCAGCTGGGAAGTGAGATAAAACACTCTCTGGATTTTGTACATAACCCACTCCTGAGCCTTGGCCCCAGTCCTGATCCTGATGGAGCTCTGCCCCTGCAAACTCACTGTCTCATAGGTCCTCCCCTCTCTACAGGGCCAAATTAACTCTCCTCCGTGTCTGGGGCTGTTAGATTTTGTAGGGCACCCAGTGGGGTGGATGCCCTGTCCAGCAGTGAGGTGGGGTAGGGCAGGAAGGGACATGCTGGCACTTGGTGCTGTGGTGCAGTGATGTTTCAGAGGTTGGAAGCACGTGGATCAGCCCACAGTGCAAGGCAGGCCAGCTCTGTGGCATGGTGCAGGCAAGTGGTGGTCCAAAGGCTAGGGGTACTTGAGCCGGGGTGCTCTGGGACCTGAAACACACTGGTGACCCTGAGGGTGAGGTGGGCTGGAGCTGTGGGACTGTATGGGCTGGCAGGCAGAGCTTGGACCGGAGGTACTGCAGGGCCAGATTTATTTTTGCAGTGCCTCCTTTTAGCCCAAGACCCTGGCGGTAGCCCCTAAAGCTCCTGCATTAATTCAGCCCCTCTCTCCTGGCAGCAATTTTTCCCTTTCGTTGGCCTGTTTGCTGAGAGATGCAGGTAAGGGGCCCCCTTCAGATCAGGTGGATGAGCTGGATTCTGAGCTGGTGAATTTGGAGTCAGACAACCTGATCCAGAGTATTTCTGCAGGGAAAATCAAACACAGGCTGTGGGCTCGGGCCTATGGGAAAACAAATGACCCAGAGGGCAGGGGAGCTGGCTAACTCCTGCAGATGGGATTGGACAGGAGTAGATGTAGAGAGACACACTCCCGAGGCTTTTTGAATAGAGCAGGGGTCTCAAACACATGGCCCGTGGGGTGCATGTGGCCCCCACAGTTATTTCCTGTGGCCCCCAATAACACTGTCATTACCAATATTTGCAATATCATTATATGAAAAGGTTTCTACAGCGTGGCCCTTGGGTGAACATACTAGTCCTCATGCAGCCTGCATGGTGATTTGAGTTTGAGACCCCTGGGATAGAGAAACAGAATGAAACATCTTTTCACTGACTTGTGTTTTTCAGCTGAAGCGTTGGCCGCTCAGGCCAGGTTTGTCACTGCCTCACTACGAAGGGAAAACCAACCCCCATCCTTCACCTCCAGAACTTGGCTGCTGGTTCTACCGCTTGGGTCTTGCTGGAACTCCTTCCACTCACTGGGCTCCTCATCAGAAACAAACAAAGGACAACCAGGCCTGAACAAGCTTCGACTTGATATCTCTTTCACTCTTCCCCCACCTTTCTCATCTTTGTGCACAGCAAGCGCCTTCAGCACTCGTGCACAGGTCCCACTGCGTCTGCATGAAACTGCCCACTGGAAAATGATTAAAAACAAGTGGCCGCCAAAGCAAAATTTCTCCGAGGCTCCCCAGCACCTCACCAGAACTTGTGAAAGCCCACATACCATCCCACATGGCTCAGTGCATTTCTCCTAGGACTCCTATTCCACCTCCATCACCACTTCTGCCTGAGTCTCCGGGGACCAAGGCAAAAGAGAGGAGTGAGAGGGGAGTTCTGTGCCACTTTGGGCTGACCAAGGTCTGGGGCCTCCTCCTGTCAGCACCAGTGGGTTTTGCCTTCTTGGTGTCTAGGTACCTGGACTGGTGCACTTGACCATGGCATGTTCTCCACATCACTCCCTCTCAAGGCCATGTTACTCCCAACCTCCCACTTCTTCATTCGAGCAACAACTGAGAAGCATCAGCTTAAACTTTTTCAAAATCCTACTCACCCACTAGCTAGGTTTTATTGGGATGGGTGAGTAAACTGTATCCTTTGTTTCTCTTCCTAGAAATGGTTGGGCGGGCTGGGTCGTATACATGCCCCTGTGAGTTCTCATTGATTTTCACCATGCTGCTCAAATGTGAACTTTTCCCTTTCTCCCCTTCTCCTTTTGGAGTGGGGGCTAGAGATGCTGGGAAAAGAGAGTGAGAGATTAAGAACACAATTTTGTGTGCTTTATTGAGATGATAAGGTGTCAAAGTGCAACTGAAATTGAGAGACCAGCTCTCTGTGCGGAGGAAAGTTATAGCCACAGTGACAGGGTGGATGTGGTATCTGGCTTTTCTTCCACAAGCATTAATTTTCCATTCCAGACTCAGTGATAGGAACTGATTCTCTATAAGGCAACCTACCCATCATCCAGAATATTGCAGGTGACCTTCTTTACCCTCACCCAATTTAAGAAACCAGCTCCAAACATCTAGGGTTGAGTCTAACCCTTTGTCCTCCACCCTCCTCTTTTATTCTGCCTCCAAGACTCAATTTCCTCTTCATTTTTAAAGGCCACCCAAAACAAGGAATCAAAACCTTTTCCCATTAATCAGCTTCAGGAAATTCACAGAATCGACATCACTGCTGCTTAAGGAAATAGAGCCGGCAGTTCATCTGAGAAATAAAAATAAACTTATCACATGACACCTTCCAGCAAAGATGGCAAATGCAAGCTTTAGTAATAAAACTTTGAGGAATCTGAGTATGCTTTGAAGAAACAAACAAGCCTTTAGCTATCTCTTCTACTTTGAGCGCATGCCTTTTTATAGGAAAAAGAAAACTACTGTGTATTTCGTAAATTGATTTTGAGTATTTGCTGAACTGGATCTTTATGTAATAACTAGAAATATTGAACGTTGCGGGTGGGGGGGATTTTTGGGGCATTGTTAGATTTTTGGGAGGTTGGTTTTGTTTACATTTGGGACTGGCTTAGTAACAAAGCGATATTCATAGTGAAGGTCGCTCCAGGTCTGTTTGCAAGACGGCAGGGTAGGAAACATCCCACAGCTGGTTTTCCTGTGAACACAGGGACTTGGGGCAATGTAGTCATTTCTACTTGCAAAGGAAATGTCTGAATGTCAGAAGTACCCATATGGATGGAGACAACTGGACAGTGAGTCATTCCTGGGTTCTGCAAGGCCAGTGGTCCTCTCCAAGGGACATCTGAGCCAGCTGACAGGAACACAGGCATGTTTCCCCATGGGTCGTTTTTGAGCCCATGCATTTCTTGAAAAATAAACCACCATTTGGTGGTCCTTCAGGCGCCATCATTATGTCAGTCTCATGACATGGGAGGGGCTGGGAAGACATCTGTTTTTGGTAGAGGTGCGAGAGGCGTGACAAGGCTATTTTTTGGCAATCCTGTTTCCTGTTCTCTTTTTTCCAACTGGAACTTCTTTACTCTTTGATGTGAGGTTACTACAGTGCGCTTTCTAATTGCACTTTCTTCATTTGCATGACATTGAACTTTATAACCGGTGCGTGTATTTAGAAACAAACAAACAAAAATGCTTGTTTTGGACAAAAAAAAAAAAAAGTGTGTTCTCAGTGTAAATTCTGAATGGTGTATTTTGCCTTTTCCGTGGTTTCAAGTGCTTAGCTCACCATCAAGGCAAGACAGCCACCTGTTGAAACACAGCCATGTTTGCAAAGTGCGAAAATATTTTCCCGTTGGACCTGAGGGGAAGAAATCCAAGCAGCTGGGGCATTTTAACAGGCTTCAGGAGGCATGTTCTGTGAGATTTCTCTGACCCCATCAGGAGCTCATTATGCAGAATGGGCATTGAATGTATCTTTTTAGGGACATATCAGCCAGATTCTCGGCTGGCGGTAATCAGTCTTTTTCCATAAAACTCAATGGAGCTACACTGATTCATGCCAATTAAGAATCTGGTCTAGAATCTCTTCTTAAACAGGCACTCTCATTCTGGGGAGAGTATCTGCCTTTTAAGTTTGCTTTTTCACAGCGTTTTCCTATGTTTGCTGAGTGCCAAAGCTGTTTGTGTTTAAAGGAGAGCATTGGCTCTTTCACTGCTTCTGTGCTCCTTTAACTGTGATGCCAACCCTGATGAGGTGTCTTAGCCACCTATTTATCATCAGGGCACCGGCAGTATTTGGGATGTCGTGAACATTCCCAGGGCAGGCACTGCCCAGATCATGATTTAATGGCAGGAGCAGCAGTTGCGGCTGTGCTGTCAGGTTTCAGAATCATCATCTTCCCCCAGTGGAGGCAGTAGTTTGAGGGCACGCTCCACCTTTGCGAGAGCTGATGGAGCTGCATCTATGGTGGGAAGGTTGCTTGTGCAGTCAAGCCACAAGAGTGGCAGGATGAGGCAGATGGGGGAGGTGGGGTGGCCAGACGTCCTGATGTTAGAGGTTTTGTCTTATGTTCACAACTATACCCACCCCCAGAAGAAAAAAAGTGTCCTGATTTTTCACGCTTGCTCCCCAGTCAACCCAGGGGAAGGGAGCGAGAGGCCAGGCTGGGAATGCAAATACCTTTGAGAATAAGGGAAGGACCTCAGGAGAATGCTGACCTTTGCGTAGACATGTTCTCCTTTCACTAGGAGAGTCTCCTTTTAAGGTATGAAGCTGATCAGGTGCCAGGGTAACTTTCACCTCCGATGCCAGGGCTGGATGGTCCCACTACCTAGGTCCCATCCATTTCTGCATCCAGTTTGGCTTTGCTTCCAGCCAGGTTACAGCCTGACTTATTTGAAGTGAGTGGCGCTTCTGACTGTTTCCCCAGGGACCGTTTTCTCAGGGGAAGGCTCATCCTCTGTCATGGGTGCCATACATCACCCACAGGACTTTAATAATAATAACAATGAGCCACCAGAGCATTTCCAAGTGAAGCGATTTCCCTGCAGAGGCTAGGGCTTTGGCTCCTTTTAGTCTTCCAGGAATGGAGAATCCTAACAAGGAAGAGGTGCTCCAGTCTTTCATGTCTTGCCCATCATGTCTTCTTTAGCACCCGCACTTTAGGGCTCTGCTGCCACAAATGGGTTGCTGTGTCCTGCCTGCATCCCCAGTCTGGCCCCAGACACTTAGCCCAGGTCTCCCCTTGGGCCTTTGGCAGAGTGAGCATTCACGTAGCACTGTCAAAAATTCCTCCAGCTCTGGTCATCTCTTGGATTCCCTGCTTTTCCCCAAATCCTCCAGCTGCTCCAAGAAAAAGCATCCACTGTCACAACAGATTGGCTTTTCTTTGGTACCATCTTTCCCTAGGGAGACCAGCCCTCTGGGCGAACCCACCCAGTCACCTTCTTAGTTCCCTTGTCTGGGCCGGGAGACCACAAGCAAGAGCTGAGGTGACACTATTTGTGATCAGGTTTCTGCTCCAGGCTGGAGGAGATAGTGGCAGCAATTCCTTGCTTAGCCTCGGGAAGCTGCCAGGACCCGCCTGCAGAAACATCTCTCACATCCTTGCTGTGGCATCAACCCTCAGCCTGGAAAGAGATTGAAAACTTGAGCATGGACTAGTAGCTATTGATAGGTATGTGCCAAAGGGTGGGAAAGACCCATTCCCCCCCAGGACCTGTCCTGCAGGCTGTCACACTAGAGCGTCCCACCAGTCTCAATCACAACACTGGTGCAACATCATGCAGTGATGCTACCACGTCACAGTCCAGCGTGATGCTGCCTGTCCAGAAGCAGCACTAATATTCCCACTTCTAATGTCTCTGGAGCAACTTATGTTTGTATCTGGCCATGCCATTGAAAGAATACGGCCTGCGTTAAAATCCTGTGAGTCTTGTGCCTGGTGCAGGAAGACTGTGTGGTCTGTGGGGAGCTACCTGGTTAAAAGGTCACCTCCCTTATAATTTGCCCTGCGAGTTACGGGGAGCACATTTTGGGTTCACCTTCCACCCCAGTAAGCAATCACTATGCCCACTAGAATGAGCAAAGAACCAGACCTGAACCCCACCAAGACCACCATCAAGTGTAGAGCATGTGAGCCTCACAAGGGAGCTGGACAGCTGAGGAAGCAGCAGGCATAGGCTGGTGGCCCATCTGGTGCTCCCAGGATAACTATGCAGTGGTGCTGTGGCAAGCCAGTGGATGCAAATTCTCAGTGGTCAGGACATGCGGTTTTGAAAAGAGAAGTGACACTGTTTGCGACATTTCCACTGGGGCACCGTGACGTCTGTGTCTGTGGGGAAAGGTGACACTGTGTCTTTAAACCAATCCAGATTTAGTCACGTGCTGCAGATCATGCAATTCGCTCATGTGGACTTTCCAGGAGCACGATTAATTCTTGTTTCTAGCTCAGAGAAACTCATCTGTTGGTATTTATAGCAGCATTGGGGCATATTGCCTTGGGCACAGTCAGCTGGGTTTTCAGGAGTTTCTTTCTTTGGAGGTATAGCCTTATGTTCTGAGATCCGGCTGGGGAGCAGAGTCTTGTGGGGGGCAGCCAAGAGCCCCAAAAGGTGAGCACTCTTGGGGTGAGAGTAGACCCAATTAACCTTTCTCAGACACAACAGCAGTGGTGAGATGCAAAGGACAAGTGGTCAGATACTTACCAACTATTTATAAAGGGTGTAGAAGTATCACGGCCATGATGAGCAATAGATGCCATAGAAGGTTGGAGGCAGTTCTGCAGAAGAGTTATAGATACTTACAAGCTACCTGCTGGACTCTACAGTTGAACCATTTATTAAAACATCTATTAAAACTTTATAGTCAGTTGATACTGAGAACCTTAATATAGTCCTTGACATGGATAGAGCCTGGATCAAAGGACCTCTCTGTCCCCACTTAGTGCCCTAGGGGACACAGATGGTCACGACCTTCCCTGTAGACCCATCTGGCTCCCTCCCCAGCTGAACTTCGTTCCTTCTCCTCAAATCTCACACGGCTGTGAACCATCCACCTCTTTTTTTTTTTAACCGTGACACCAGTGTGGGAGGGTGGGGTTCAGGGAGAAACAGGGTGTTGTTTATTGACTTATTTCTTTTGGATTGTTGTCACTTTTTTCTAACTGTTGCACAATTTTAGGGCTTTTGTAACATTTTTTGAACAAGCAGGGAAAATGTTAACAGTGGTTTAAAAATATAATTATATATAGATATATAGATATATACATACATGAAATCTCTATGGAAATATTTATTTCACATGACTGCAAAAAAAAAAAGAAACCAAGGAGCTTTGTAATGTACTGAAATAAAACCCCAGAGAGAGGCTGTGGTACGTCCTCTCCGGATTGTAACTCAGTGTGGTTGGATTCTAAGCCTTGAGGTATCTTTTGTAAGTGAATCCGATCTGTAAAGCGGCGTGTCCATGTTGGATTCTTTGTTACAGTTTTTTGAACCTGTGGCTGTGAACAGAATGATCACTGCTCAAATTTTATGCTATATTTTTGGGGGACTTGGGATGGGGCGGGGGGGAGAAATGTAAGTTTTATTCTTGGTGTTTCAAGTGCAATAAATAGCTACAAACTTATGAGCGTGGAAAGCGATAATTTCTCCTGCAGCAATTCAGACGGTCTGCCGCCTGGTCTGTTTGTTCCATGGAGTCCAAAGTGTGGAGACTGGGTTTGAGGTAGAGGGGAGGGCAAAGGGAGTTTTATCTTTTATTTAATTGTTGGTTTTATTACCATACCTCCTAGGAGTCTCAGTCATGGATCAAGACCCCATTGTGCTAGTATACACTCAGAGAACTAAAAGAAATCTGTGATCCAAAGAGCTTAAGTCTGATTTTCTCTTTTTTTGTTTTGTTTTTCCATTTTTACTTCCTCAGGCTTGTAAATTAAAGAGGAGCTATCAGTTTCAATATATTTATTTATTTGAAAATAACCAATTTTTCTTTTTTTTTTTGTAATTCTCCTTTCTGGCAGAGCTCCCTTTAAGCACGGCTGCAATTTCTCCCCCACTAAAATAAAATTGTTTGAAAGTGTTTTTCTGATCCCAGTTGAATTTGAGAGATTCCCCCCCTTGGAACTTTTTTCAGTGAGGCCCTGATTCAGCAAAAGCTTTGAGTGTATGCTCACTTTAACTTACTAGTTAAATATGTGCATAAGTGCTTTGCTGAATCGCAGCTTTCATCAGTTGCCCCCCGGTTTTGTACTATTGCCCATCCCTGTAGCATAGAGAGAAATACGGAAACTGACAATGTGCAAAGTAAACTAGCTGAAGAATGGGGAATCTTTCCCCTGCCCCCCACCTGCACACTCATTTCTTTCAGCGACAGTCTCCTTAGGTGCTAGTCATAACACTAACAGGTACGAAATTTGCCGTGAGAAACATAACACACACATGCTGACAGTATTCTTGTAAGTCAATCCTGTTTTAAGCTACCATCCATCAAACCACCAAAAACAGTCATTTAGCAGAGCTGGTCCGTGTTGGGTGTATCAATAAACCTGGGGGCTACTTTAAAGTCGTCCTCTTAGCCTGGGGGTTGCTTAGAGAGGAGGTGGGATGGCAGAGGCAGGTTTCGCTGTTCGTCGCAGTGTCAGCAGGATAAGCAAGCAACACAAAGTAGGGCATGAAAGATAAAAACTGGTGGCAAGTTGCATTCCTCAGGAAACCCTCTCCAGTATCTTTGGCCTTCAAGAGGTACAAGGGCTCTTCCGGGCTGCAGGGCACATGCACACAAAGCTCTGTCTGATATCCAACTCCATCAGCTTTCCTGAATTTCCCACTCTAGCTTGGCCTGCTGGAGCTGCTGGGTTCTTGCTACAGCTCCAGTGTATCTAACATGCAGCCTCCTCGCTCGCCACTGCCCACTGCTGCACCTCTGCCGGAGCCATCTCTGCACTTGTTGAAAGGGTGCGGTAGTCCTGACTGAAAACTTCCCTGGAAGAAGGATGGCTCGGGCTTCCCGGAATGAGCAAGGAGGCCTACCATGTCTAGGCTCTTAGAGGAAACCTGCCCCAGATCAGTAGTGATGCTGACAGAAAGTCACTATATAGACTGAAAGACCCTTGGTCCTTGGTGGCTGGGTGCCCACGTGATAACTGGCAACCTCAGCAGGGAGGCCAAGAGGTTTCTGTCACCACCTGGACAAAGAATTGGGAACAGTTGACTGCTGCTAAAGAATTTAACAAGGATAGCTGGACCTCAGTAATGCAGTGTGGTTTAGCTGCCACGACAGACTGTGAATGTTCCTTGGCCTTTTGCTGACCCATCAAAGGCACCAACGCACAGCAGAGCCTGACAGCCAGGTGCAGCCTATCCTGTTTGCATCCCAAGTGCAGCTTTCCAAATTGAGCTTGCCTTGAGTGATGTCCCAATATGCACCACGAGCTGCCGTTAGCCAAGGACAAGAACCAGAGTGTAGATGCCTAGCTCTGCACACATCTTTCAGAGCAAGGCGTGAAGCAAGATGTAATAATATAACATCACACAGCCAGGAAAAAACTACAGGAACAGCATTTAAAATCCCTGGCCAGTAACGACAGCAGATCCCCAGATCAGGAGATTTGAATCAGGGCGCGTGGGTTACATGCCAGGACCAGGAGGCCATGTGTAGTCGCAAAGGGACACAGGAAAAAGTCATCCTCCTGTTCTGGATCCGTAAAGCCCTTTCTTGCAATACCAAATTCTGTCCACCAGATGCCGGTGAAAGACCATCATCTGCATAGCTGCTTAATTCACATAAAGAAACCAAGGAGTCATGTGGCACTTTAAGACTAACAGATTTATTTTTCACATGAGCTTTCGTGGGAGAAAATCCCACTTTGTCAGATGCTTCGAAGATGGGTGAACGTACAGAATGGTATGAAAATAAGTGCAAGGGGGTGTAAAACACAGGATCAGGTCATCCAGTAACAGCAAACCAGAGCAGTTGTTAGGTTCAAACCCTGGGAAGCCTGAAGTCAAATTACCTTTTGTAATGGGAAAAGAACCCATAGTCTCGATTCAATCCTGCTTTCACAGAATTTAGCTTGCATATTAATTCGAGTTTAGCTGTTTCTTTTTGGAGTCTTGATGTCCCAGCTACATCTCTGATGATAGTCGTTAAATCATTCATGGAGTGATTAGAAAGATGGAAGTGCTCAGCAACTGGTTTCTTTGTTTTGTGATTTCTGATATCAGCTCTGTGTTCATTCAACGTGCATGTGTGAGAAAGGAAACAACTGAGACCCTTTCTTCAGTTCCAGCTCTTCATCCATGGATGGCAAGTTTCTCTTCCATGGAGCAGCCACCGCCTACTACTTCAGGCCTCCACGGATTCCACCTGGTGCCATCAGAAGCTCCTGTCTCCCAAGGGCCAAGGGCTGGGCCGTTTCTGCCAGAATTTAAACCTGTACTCCCACGGTGTCCAAGCCTGCTGGTGGGACATTCAAGAGACCTGCAGTGAGAGCCCTCCTCCTCACCATTCAAACAGCAAGTGTTCTCTTTTTCTTGCACTTCAGTCAGGACAAAAAAATGGGTTCAGGGCTTGTTGTGCCCTTTGAAAACTAAAGGTGACTGGGAGCCTCACCCAGTGCAATGCTCCTCACCTCCTCTGCAATTCCAGCATACTGCGGCTGTGGCCAAGTGTCGGTCCGGATTTGTTATCTGCTGGGCAACACCAACCCACTCAGCCCCTTTCATTATTGACAAGGGAAAACAAATGTATACGAGGGTCACTGAAATGTCTCATTACCCGGGGTTGTTCCCTGTCTCTACTATTCCAGGGCCAGCTCTGCTCCCACCAACAGTTCTGGCTGCATTTCTGCTTGTGCTGGGGAACGTGGTGGCAGATCCAAGCAGTTAGGTGTCTAACTCAAGCAGATTGCTCATTAGCATCATGCTGCTATTGCCACCTACAAATCGCTGCACCAGACATGAATTGACTTTTAAAAACTGGGCTTGCCGCAGCCCCGACGCAGCCTCAAATGTTCCCCATTCACAGCTGTGCGAAATGCAGCATTAAACATCAGCAGCTTGTTCCTGCCACTCAGCTGGCAATGAACACTGCTACTCACACATGTCGAAATAGGTTCCCCAGGGGAACCCCAGTGCAGGTGTGGCTAGGAGAGCTCTCCCAAGACATTAGATAGGCAAAAATGACTCGGGCATTTGGGTGCCCAACTTGAGATGCTTTTCAGAGGGCTCTTTTTCAGAGGACAGATGCTTGGCACTTCCTGACACTCAGCTCCCTTTGAAGTGTATCAAACTGGGCACCCAAAAATCACTCATTTGTGGCTAGCGTCCTCCACCATACCTGTTGGAGCTCCTTCTGCTGCTCCATCTCGTCCACGTCTGGTGCCTGATGGCTGCCTCCTTTTGGCACCAGGAGCTAAGCAGAGATAAAGGAGCGTCTACGGCTTGGAGCTAGAAGACATGAGCTGTCCTGCAGCTAGTGGGACCTCACTGATGACAGGTGAGTGAGACAGCGCTGGTCTGGCTGTGAGTGAATGTGTGTGTTAAGAGGGAAAGACAATTTTGTGCCTAAAACAGTGACCTGGGCTCTGTTCCTGAGACACAGAAGGCCAGAATTTTGAAAAGTGGAGAGCTGCGGTCAGGTGGGTGTGGGGACTGAGCTTTTCATGTGATTTGGACCCTGTGGCTTGAATGGGGGTTCAGGCCATCTCCAAGCACCTTGCACTGATGGTGCATGTGCAGCTGTGGGTGCAGGGGAAACAATCTGAGTCACACCAAAGCTGGGGCAAAGGAGCTATTAACCACGTTTGTGCCGGGGCTGGCTGTCAGCACATTGTATTGGGTCCCCCCCCATCCCCATCCCCAGAGGGATGGTGACATGTATGTAACCGACATGGGAGCCCAGCTCTCGGTAAATGTTTTATAGCCTCTTCCTTCACAAGGGTGACTGTTTGCTCAAGCCGGGCCATCTCCACCCCATTCCCATGGGAATCAAACCTCACCAAAAGCAGAAGTCACCTGGCAACAAGCCCTTTCCTCTGCGCTTGCTGCCTTGCCTGCCCCAGCTCCAACCTGGACACTGCCCATGCGGCATGGGGGAGATTGAACCCCCACGCTTCACCTGAACCTTGGCTCCCCACTATTCTCATGGTGGCCTCCTCTGGAGGTGGAGAAGATCTAGTGGAGAGATGGGGATGGACCCCCTAGGTGAACAGCCCTTGTCCCTCGCAGGTCCATCAGAGGGGGCGTAGGGCAATGAGCACTGAGATCCTGTCCCCGTTGGCAGGAGAGAGGTGAAGTGGGTCACTCATGGAGCTATATCACCCGTGTAAGAAGCAAGGAGTCACCACTCATAGGCCAGGCCAGTCTAGCTTTGCATCTCCCATGGCGTGGCCCACAGCCAGCCCTGTGCTCCCCGATCCTCACCCTCACCCCCCTAATCCGAGCCTAAGCAAACACACCCCACTGAGCCAGCCATTCCCTTCTTTGCTGCCCTAACCGCCACCACCCCAGGCCAATCGGCACTTGCTACATGACTCAATTGCCTCTCCATTTGCCAGCTAACACTTAGTCTCTTTCCCCACCCAATCCACTCCCGGGTGGCCGAGCCCTCGCCCAATGGCAGGGGGCCAGGGCAATAAACTGTTCTCCGAAGCCTCCTTTTGGGTAAACAGTGTCAAGGTCAGAGCAAGTCGTTGGCTGGAGCCATAAATCTTTATTGCCCCCCCACCACGTCCTTGCCAGAAACGGAACTTTCCATAACCCATCCCTTTATGACGGGCCTCTAATGATTAACTCTGCTGGGGCTTGCAAAGGGCTCCCTGCTGGCCCGCCCCTGGGCTGGGTGAGCGAGGCCAAAATATTGGTACCCCATCATGCATCCAGCTTCACACGAGATGAGGGGTGATGCCCTCGCTCCTTAAGAGCACACACACAATTCAGCACACCCAAGAGAGGCGTGGAGCAGAAAGAAGGCAGAACCTCAGTGCCACTCAGTGTGGCCTGGGTTCATTTGAGGGAATTATTCCCAGGCCCCTTCGCCTCTGCTTTTACAAGCCCCTTTTCCCAGCAGCTCGGCTGGTGGCCATAATGCAGAGAGAGGGCCTACAGCAGTTTTTCTAGCGCAGGGGTCGCACCGCTGGGAGGATCCCAGGTCGTTTCATGGGGCAAAGGTGGGTGCTGGCATGGTGGTGCCTGGACAGGAGCAGTCATGAGGCATTCACAGCCAGCTTGTCCCCAGCCTGCGGTTTTAGCTTGTGTCTGACTGAGCGAGGGGTTATTGTGCAAACACCAGGGTTTGCCGTCAAAGCCAGCGGGACAGTGTAGACGACTGTAGACGCCCCCTGCAGGTCCATCAGGGCAGAAAATAGATGGTTTAATTTTTATTTTAATTTTGACTTCTATTAGCTTCTTTAGCTGCAACGTGCAAAAATGAAAGCCAGGGATGCAGGCACAGATGCAGTGAATTATTCCATTGGCGCAGGGCACAGGCTGTCTGGATGGAGAGGAAACGGATGAAATGCCAGCCAGCGCCACAGCAGAGATAAAAATATTTTAGTCTCCAAGGCTGCAAGCTGCCAGGGGCCTGATTCTGGGGCACGTTGAAGCCCCTCCAATCCCACCCACCTCTCTGGCAAATAAATCACAGATCCCTGAAGTTTAAGGCCAGAAAGGGCCAATTTTAACCCAGCGTAGCTTGCCAGTTCCTTGGGGCAGGGGCCATCTTTTTGTTCTGTGTTATTCAGCACCTGATACGCTGGGCCCTGCTCTGTGAGTGGGGTTTGTAGGCGCTGTGGTGATCCAAACAACCAGCAACCAGCTCACATAGGCTGACATCCTATGTGTCCCTGGGACAGCATTTTCCCAGCAACCCCAGCATTGAGCCCCATACCTTGTGTTTGACCGATGTCTAGCTCGCAAGCTGACTCTGGGCTCTGTTCTAGCACCCATTCCCGCAATGTGGATCAGGTCTGGGTCAGCAGGGAAGTGAAGGACCTCAGGGGCTGGGAGAGGAGGACTGAGAGAGTCAGTCAAAAATGAAAGCAGAAGGACAGAAGTGCAAGGAAAGCCAATGGTGACCCAGGGGAAAGTGGGGCATGGTTTTCCTTTCTGAGGTGCTCACTGCAGACATTGGCGCTAACTGTTGGCAGAGGGGAGGAGATGAGAGGAGGAGTGGTTGGGGTAGGACGTTTCCCAGGTGTCCTTGGTATGGCATGCTGTATTCACTGAGCAAGGAGGCGTGCCCAGGCCAGGAAAATCCATTGCAACCACTCCCTAGGCACCAAGCTGAGAGACACGGCGTATCGCCAGGGGAAACATCAGGCGCCAGCCATAAAGTGGAAAGCAGAGTGCCAAGTGGGAAATAGCTGCATCTCTCACCAGCGCCCACCGTTAATTCAGCCTCGTGCACACACGCAGACGGGCCAGCATCCGCTCGGCGCTGGAATGTCCGATTCCCATCCGCTGGAGCTCAATAGCTGCCAGCCAGCTGTGCCGGGATCCCAGGGACTCCAGTGGGAGGAAAGAGGTTTATTTCAGTGTAATGGGATTGACGCTTTTTGTCCTGTCTCCCCCATGCACATACACACATGGTCGTGCCCACGCAGATACACGTGCTTTGTTTTGTGCGTGTTTGCTGTGGTGCCGAGGAGGGGAGCAGAAGGGGAGATGGTGCAGGGACCCCAGGGGGCAATTATCTGTTGTCTGTATTGCTGCACTCTTTGAGGAGACTTGTGGGGGGGGGACAGGGAGCCAGGTCTCAGTCTCTCCCAAGTCTACAGTGCAAAGGAACTGAGATAAGTGAGGACGCTAGAGAGGACCTGGCCTGGTTGAGTCAGGGCCAGCTGCCTGCCCCCGGCACACAGGATGCTGTTGGCTTGCTGGGAGCTGGCTGTTGTGCATGGGCAAAAGACACACAGCCACTCTGAGCACACTTTCATTTCTTGGCCCAGATCCACAGCCACTGCCTTGCTTCCTTAACCCAGCGCTATTGAATTGTCTCTGTCACAGAAGGCAGCCTTTCCCCGAACTGCTGGGGCTGCCTCTTGCATGTTGATCTCCTTCAAGACAAAGGTCCCCGACAGGGACCTGCAGGACTTTGGTCAGCATGGCTGGGGGACAGAGTAGCTTGGCAATGAGTGCTGGAGATGGCATTTAGTGCTAAGCAGGTGACACCACAGGTACTGTCTTTACACATGCATCGCAAATGCACTCAAACCCAATCCAGCCCAGGCTAACCCTGAGGGGGAGACAACCTTTTCAAACCCAGTCCAGACCTCGCTGGGCCTAAGGGACGCAACAGCCCTTCAGTCAAGAGCACGAGCATGGAACAGAAGCATAAGTCAAGCATAGGTGCAATAAAACTCACAACCAGCCAAACACGTGATGTGGCCAGGTCATTGGACAGACCAGAGACAGTCCCCAAATGACACGCTGATGCTTGGTCAGGTGGCGGGCTGATTCAGTCTCAGGAAGTTTGGAGGCCTGATTAAGATACACAAATGCGTGTTTCTAGGGGGATCTGAGTTCCTGGAGCTAAGGTCAGTCCCAAACCACAACATCCGGGTCCAGATGATGATTTGAAACCCATATGTGGAGGTTGCTTGGACTGGGGCTTGTTTAACCCCACTGCAACAATAAAGGGCCATTTGCAAAATGCAGCCTTGAGTTCAGATGTGTTTGGAGCCAGGCTTGAGCTCTGACCCACCTCTAACACAGCCCTGGAAAGCAAGGTTTCTAGGAAAACATCCAATTTTGTGTGCTTCTGAACTGCAAGGATCCCAGGCACGGCCCCGCCGGTAGTAGGTTGTTGTGGCTGCTTCCGGTCTCTGGCTTCGTCCACACAGGAGTGGAAGCCCCACATCCTGGCTGTGGCTGGCCCAGGCCAGCTGACGTGGTCTCGTGAGCTTAGACTGCCGCGTTAAAAGTTACTGTGTAGATAGGCAGGTTCAGACTGAAATCCAAGCCCTGCGACCCTCCCCTTTCACAGACACCCAGAGCTTCAGCTCCCAGCTAAGGCTGAAAGTCTACATTGGGAATTGGTCATCCCAAGAGCCCAAGTTAGTTGGCCCCAGCCAGCCACAGGTGTTTTGACCCTGTGTAGACATACCTACTCGCAAGGATTGTGAACCTGTAGAGCGATGGCTCCAAGGCCTCTACGGAGCAGCCATCTGGGAGCTTATAGGAGCTAGCCACTGGCTCCATTGCCTCTAGGACTCAACAGGTAGGTTTGAAACCTGGGTTGAGGTGGGAGAAATTCTGACTTTCATTAATGTGCCTGAAACAGTGTGCTCAACTCAAAGTTCCCCCACAATGTGGCACTGAGCCCCTGCACAACTGGGGCTTTCTGGTGAGAGAGCTGAGAAGAGGGACCTGGCCCCTTTCAAGCCAAGTGGGCAGAGAAAACAGAACCGGCAGTCATCAGTTGTTTTTAATGGTCAGCCAACGATACACACACGAGCACATGTCAGAGTCAGCTAACATGGTGTACACTATGAAACACCAAGGGTGCAGCTTGGGTTTTGAACTGCTCCTTAAAAGAGGGTGCCCCGTTGCCTTCCATGTGCAACAGCATCTGCAGGAGATGAGCTGCGCGCGCGCACACACACACACACACACACACACACACACACACACGTGTGCACGTGCATCAGCTGCCAGGACCCTGTGGCCTTTAAAAGCTGAAAATCACGTGACACAGCTTCATGCCACCAGGCACCAGCCTCCTCTTTAGAGCTCTGATTGAGGTAGCCTGGCTGTGTTTGCTCAGGCTGAGAACGGAGCCTCCCACTCAAAGTGCGGCCGTCCCTCAGGGGACATCTGAGCTGCCTTGTGGATCCAGGCTTGCAGGTGCAGAGTTTCCAAGCCTGCACTTAAACATCCCTGCTGCACTGCAACCTGCGGTCATAACTGCTGAGCCTTCATCTCACAGCCTGGCCTGCAGCCCGAGCCAGAACATCTACATCGTTCTTTTGCATCCCATAAGGGCAAATCAGTGACTTGGCTCTGCCACTTGCTGCCCCACATTATTTTATTTCTTATTTTTGCTGTGTAGAGGCACCCATCATGCACCACTCAGGCTTACCTTGAGCCTGCTGGTGGAGGAAGAGGGGCAGAGTTGTATGGATGAGCGGGCGAGTGGCTGCCCTGCTTTTATAGCTATTTGAGGCAAGGTCTTATTTAGGCCCCTATTGTCCCCCTGCCACTCCATCACACGTGCTTTCCGGTCACCCTAGTGTGGGAATTTTAAGTGGTCATCCGGGGAGAAGACTTCCTGGAGTCTTTGCTACAAATCAGGCCATTCCTTTGAGTTGTACTCCATGTCATGCAGACACAGATTGCCAGATCAGGCTTTTCCTATTGCCCTGTGACTGAAGAGGAAGGCAGCCCCCCACCTTCAGTGACAGGGACTACAAGGGGAAAGGGAAGGAGATTGTGCCCCGCCTTGAGTGGATGCTGGTACCATAGGAGAAGACGCAGGGCTGGAGAGATAACCCTGGCAGCAGTGCCTTACCCAGAGAGTGGGAACTTGCAGTGAGTCCACACAGAGAGATTTTTTTCCATTCCTCTAGGTGAAGTTATTTTAGTTACACTTCACAGGATTGCTTTACCACAGGCTCAGGCCCAGGTTTTTCTTTCTCTGACATGTGCAGAAAGGCCTGGAAGGGTCCTGCTTGGTTTCTTTCTTTTCTCTGCATGTTTTTTTCTCCTAGGCTTATTTATCAGGAATGGCCCCTCTGGCTCTTCCTTTATATTGCTGGAAGCTCACACCCATGACAGGGCAAGGGGGAAAACAAAGACATCCTTTCTCCATGGGTCTCTGCATCACTGGGGTTAAATAGGAATTAGCAACAACAAGAAGCCTTATTCTCCACTGTCTTGCACCAGGGGGGCTCACTGATGCCTGTGCAGAAGGACAAGAAAGTGCCAGTGAGTCAGACTGCGGGACGGAGGGGGCCCAGGCAGGCTGGGGCAGGCCTGGAGCAGGGTAGGGTCCCAGACACTGGTGCACTAACACAAGGATTCATTACACACTTTGCCACACCAAACAAAAACCTCAGCGACACTGGAACGCTCAGCAGTGATCGCCTGGAGAAGCCAGGACGTCCCGTGGGATGCTGGAAGGTCAGCAGCCTGTAGCTGCCTCTAGAAAGGCCCATTCACTGGCCCAAAGTGCCTAAGTGCAACTGTGCAAGTTCAGGGACGTGGGCAGGACTCACAGCCTCCTCACATCATGGACTCCTCTTCCTCCTCTAGCTCCTTGTCCACCTCGATGGCTGTGTTCTCATAGCTGGTAATTCCCCCATATCTCCTCATGTGGACCATTAAGGGTTTGGGGGACTGGCTGCCAGCTAAAGTAGCCACATACATGCCAGTTCTGTTTTCCTCCAAGGAAGGGCCCCAGTCCATGGCTGGCCGGCTGGCTTGCTGGATTCTCTGTGGTTGGAGATAAAACATCTGTGTTACAGAAGCCACTGCAAGGCACTAGGGCCTCAGCAATGGTGACAGACCAAGTGTGTTTTACACACTGTCCTAGCAGATCTGCTTAGGACTAGCCTCATTCCACACTTACAGCGCCAGAACCAACAGGTCACAAGGGCACCAGATATCTCTAGCCAGCCCATCCGGGGTCCTGTCATCACCAGCCCACAGCAAGTCCAGTCATTAAGTCTGAAAGGAGCACTTGAGGCACTGAAGTTAACCCACCCACCACTTGTGTGTGATCAAGGGCTTGCTGCTGCCCTGAACCCTGTCCCACGGCTGGGTCTGCCCTGGCCTCTCCTTGGCCAGTCCCCTATTGCACTAGTGCTGGTGTGGCACTAATGCACACCACTGCATTTCTCCCACCACACTCTCTAACCTGGCCCAGAGCATGGTGAAAATCACCAGGGAATGCTTGGGGCACCTACATCACTATCCTGTTGGAGTTGCCTTGATGCTGGAAGAGTCTCCAGGCAAAGCTAAACCTCAAGGTACCTGCTAAAGTTCCCCAGGGTTGGGTCAGCTATAGCAGACAAGGCAGTGGTGTCCTTGTCTTGGAGCATCCCCCCAGCAGTGAGTGATCCTGGAGAGCTGGGAACCAGCAGACTCAGGCCCTGTGACTGGGTCTGAATAACTACACGCTACCTTTCAGGTATGCTCATGGCCCCACCAGCAGGCTAAAAGCCTTTGAGAAGAGCAGCCCACTGAGGAGCCACTCTCCTCATTATTCATCTTGATGAAAAAAGCAGGGCTCCGGGGAGAACAAGCCTAATACAGGAAAATCATCACCCACACCCATCAAAATTGCTGGTGTCTAATGAATAATCAACCAGCTTGCAGTTGCAAGCAACCAGCAGGTGCCCGCACTGGCACAGAAGGCAGCAATTGGCTGAACCATCCCTCTATTAAGCACGAACAGCTGGGAAGAGCCTTGTCCCAAGGCACGATGGGAAGGTAGCTCAGTATAAAACACTCCCTGAGTCAACTGTCCTCATAGCTGTTTGTGGGCTGTGGGGAAAAGCTAGGTCAGCATTAAGTGACTAATCTTTATGCTAGAGCTTGTGGCTTTGCTATGTAGTGAGTAGGGCCCAGGTAGGGATTTTCCTTTTATTTTATTAGTCTGTATTAGTTAGTGAGCTAAAGCAGATTCCTTTCTCTTCTACAGCCAAAGCTGCAGAGAAGCCTGACTACAGATGTTGCTTTGTCACTTGCCTTTTGCTCTGGCAAAATTGGGAGGTGGGGTGGGAATTGCAGAAAAAAAAAGAGTGCCCAGAAAGCAGGGATCTGACTCTGTAACACAATCTCTGGGAGCCTGGCTGGGTCACACACAGAGCTTGATGAACTGTTGATTTACCTTCTAATCCTACATCCCAGAGGCTGTTTGGCTGTGGCCCAGAACCACAGGCCTCTGTTTTGGGGCAAGCCAGGAAGAGTGTGGGCTTCTGGAGTGTGTTAATTCCTAGCTTGGAGTCCAAGAGCCCTTTCTCATGGTTTAGCTTTCTCTGCAAAGGGCACATAGTTCCAGTCAATGGGGAGAATGCTGTGAAACTTGCAGAGGAATAGCAAAAATTTCAGAGTTTTGGCCAGAAATAGCTGCTCTGACTGGCCCCTTGCATGCCCAGCCCCAGCTGCTGTGCAAAGCCTGGGGGCTGGAGCCCAGCCCCATGTACAGTCAGGGCCCTTTTGAGGAACCTGTGCTTAGATGTCCCTCAGATGCGCTGGGCTCACAGAGGTCTCAAGACCAGTCTTTCTCTTTCCAGCTCTGGGGTCAGCAACTAGTAACTATTTTTTTTATACACAAAGGGGATGTTTGCTTTGGAGGCAGCAGATGAGCCCCAGTGGGTGATAACTAGCTATCTGAGGGAGCTGTGAGCACTGATCCATTAAGGCCCAGGATTTGGCTGTTTGTAGAGTAGGTTTATATCTGACTGAGTTAAACACTTTTTATTAAACACCATACAATGAGGAGATGTGCAAAGTATGATGCTTAGGGAGGAAAAATCAAATGCACAGCTACACAATGGGGACTGCCTAGCTAGGCAGTGGTGGTGCCAAAGACAATCTGGCTGTTAGGGTGGGTCCAACTCTGTGATACAGGGGTGAAAAAAGGCAAATGTCACCCAGAGTTGCATTAACAAAAGTGTCATATGTAAGATGGGAAGTAATTGTCCTGCTCTACTTGGCATGGGGGAGTTTTCAGGTGGAGGGCTGGCTATCACACTTGGAGAAATGTGGGGAAAAATTGGAGATAAACCAGCGGATAGCAACAAAATAAGAATTCAAGAAAAATGTGTCCTATCAAGGAAAGGATGAAAGAATTGAACATGTTTAGTCTGGAGAAGAGAAGGCTTCAGGGGTGCAGAACAGTCTTCAAATACAGAAAAAGTTGTTCTAAAGAAGAATTGTTCTCTATGTCTACCAAGGCTTGGACAGTAAGTGATCAGTTTACATTGCAGCATGGGAGATTTTGGTTGGACATTAGGAAACATCTAATAATAAGGGTAGGTGTGCACTAGAAGAGGTTACCTTGAAGGTTATGAAATCCCACCACAAAGTTTTTAAGGACAGGTTGGCCAAACACCAGTCAGGAATGGTGTGGATTTAGTAAGTCCTGCCCCACCTCCAGGTGATGGATGGTGATCTCTTGAGGAGCCTTCCAGATTCACTGACTCAGGACAGTAGGTGGTTGGGAACAGAGAGCCTTGGAAATCTGTAACTCCTCTTTTTACCTGCCTTTAGCCTCTGTTAGCAGATCTTAACTTTCCCCAAACAAAGCTGCTGGTTTCCTGTTTTCATTGCATAGCCAACTACATTAAAGTCCCAAAACACCCCAAGAGCTGCTGGTCACATCCCTCATGGAGATTTAAACACACACACTGTTCTGCTGCCTGCTCTCTGCCCATACAGGGAAACCCCAGTCAGCAATGACCAGGTGTTTGCCTGCAAGCAAAACTGGGGCAAGCTCCGGTGCATCCATGCCCCTTCCCTGCATGCGAGATGCAGTCAGGATCTGCGCACTGGCCCCATGTAGGGCGTAATGAATGGTGATATCGACAGCATAGCCACAGGGTCACGCGAAGAAGTGAGGTGGGTTGGGCGTGGGTTATGGCTCCCAAGCGTGCCTTTGTGATGTGCGGACCACTAGAGGGTGCCCCACACCACTGTAAATACGTGGGAATGTGCTGTCCTATACACCAGTTCTCAGGCGGCTTAGGCAGGGAGGGTGCGATAAGATCCCAGACTGCTTTCCAGGTGAGGCCTTTGCCCTTGATGGGGCAGATCCATTAACCCTCTCTGCAAAGGTCAGGAAATAGGGGCACTCGACTCCTGCCATTCTCCTTAAAGTCAGGCAGGCTTGGGGGGAGAGCTGACAGCCCCCGTGACAGCTGAAGGGAGCCCCAAGAGAATAAGAGTTGCCCCAGGAGGCGGGCTGCCATGAAATGCAGCAGACGGAGGAGGCCGTGCGCTAGCCTGGTCTGAAATGAAGCTCCGTTCTCAGCCCTCATGCCCAGGGTCAGCCCAGCCATGTGGGTGAACTAAGGTGGTTGCCTAGAGTGCCAGCATTAAGGGGCAATGGGAGTGAATTTTCATTCTCTATTTAATATGTTATTTCTTATAAATGAAAGTATTGCCCTTTGATGGGTTCGTCAAAGTCGTAATTCATTTAGGGCACCCAAAACCCTTGGGCCGGCCGTGCTCATGCCAGGACCAGCTCCAGACGCTGCCCCTTTTGAACTCTGGCAGGAAGGCTGTGAAAAGAGCACAAGCCAGCAGGTATAAAAGGGCAAGAGTTCATGAACCAGAAAAAGAGCCTCAGGCAGTCGGGAAAACAGAGGAAGGAGGGAGGGAACAAACCAGACGCCTGGAGAAGGGTAGAGTCCTGGCTCTTTTGACAGGCTGCTGCCTGCCTGCTGGGATCCTGGGCTGCCACTTACCTCCCATAGCGTCCCTTCCTCTCTGAGAACTGCAACCACCATCCCTCCAGGAATCATCAGGCAGGAGAACACCCCCATCAGGACGCCCAGGACCTCGGCCCACCGTGGGAAGCGATAACTCCCATATTCGGAGGGCTGGTACTTGACAATATTGTACACCAGCAGGGCCTGCAACACAGGCAGAGACGTTCAGCTGAATCCCCTTGGAGAGGAGCTCCTGTAAATGTTTCCAGTCCGGTGGGTGCCCCAGTGCCTTCTGTGGGACAGAAGACCGGAGACCCCTCCTCCAAAGCTGAAGCTGAACAGAGGAGACACTAGGGAGGGGGGTGTCTGGGAAACAGTATCTGAGAATTGAAGCCTTGGCATGGTCAAAGGGATGAGTCCTCTAGGGACTGTGCATCCCATGAGCCCCACATTTCTGGGTGGCTGGGGTGTTACAGGAACAGCCCGATTCTGGGATATACACTGTTGACCAAGGACCATCACATGAGATCTCAAATGAAAGCTGGATCACACGTGTCTTTGTGAGCAGTCTGGGCAGAGACTATGGAAGGGAGTTGTGTGTAGGCAGTAGCAATATGATCTTAGAAGACATGCAGAGGTGGTGACATGGGTTTTCTGTCAGCCAAAAGCTTTTTATCCATGTGTATCTCTGCTGCCTAGACAAAATGGGTGAGGGAATACCTTTTACTGGCCCACCTGATAGTGGGTGAAAGGACCACTTCACATGCCCGGCAGAGAGGAGGAGCTACAGGTTTTTCTTGTGGAAAATTTTGCTGCAAAGGGGTCCACTCAAGCAGACCTGAGCCCATAACAATGGGGTGTGGGCACAAAAGGGAAGCTCAGAAAATGCTGGCCCGTTAGACCACTTACCATCATTGTTGCTGGGGACAGGAACATCCAGCAAGTTTTGAAATAGAGCCCTGGTTTGAAGCCCAGCATCATGTGAATATCCCGGCAGAACCTCTTCATGCCTAGAGAGAGGACAAGGAGAGGGCATCAGAGGTCAGCCAGCACCTCTAGTTTGAGTGCCCCCAGCTCCAGGGGAGCACACCATATTCTGAGTGAGCTCAGGGACTGGGCTGTGCGTGCCCAGGGGCCTGAGAGCCTGCAGAACTGGGCACCTTCCTAATTGCATGATCTTCTCGGCTCTGAGCTCAGGGAACAAGGAAGGAGTTAAATGTCACCAGCACGCCTGCCCGCTACCATTGTGACACAAATATCTCTGGCTTGAGCTGGAACTTGCACCCAGTCTCATTTGCACCCAGGCAGAAGCAAGAGCTGTGAGCTGAGGGTCTAGCCCTCTGTCATGGGGTCCACCTACACAAGCTGGAAATTATACCCCCTGCTCCAGAGCAGACACCCCCAGGCTCTGGCTCCCATGTCCTTGTCACCCCCCCAAACTTTGGCATGAGCCTCTAGGTCTTTCACCGTGTCCCCTCCCCAGGAGAGGCCAAGCAAGCCAGTTCCCCTCACCATAGACACGTGTCACGACCAGGCAGGTTGTAATCACCACCACCATGAGTCCAAAGCTGGCACTGTAGTCATCCAGAAGGACTAGCCAGTACATCCCTCCCTGGAAGGAGACAACAAGCAGCCAACCCCTCAGTGAAGGACCCCCCGTCGTTAGAGCTGTCAGTGATCTCCCACCCCATGCCTCCTCGTCTTTCAGGGTGAATTCTCTCATACCCCTTTCCTGGTCCCGTGCGGGAGGCTGAGTTCCATTCACCTCAATATTCACAGGAAGCTGATGCCAAACTGCCAACCCTTCCATCCAATCGGGGGCACTAATAACACCATCACATATCAGATCAATCAGATTTTGAATCCTGAGTATTGGCTACTCAATGGGAATTGTTAATAAACAGAGGCCCTGCTACTTGGATAAATTATTTCTGAAGAATGATTTACTTGGCTCTGCTATCACCTATCCTCTCCATTCTCATGGCCCTATTGTGGGGGAAACTCCATCCATCTCTTTTCTTCACACCCATCTCATTCAGTCAGACTCACAAGTGGTCATGGATCCAATACAATCTCCCCTAGAAATCCTCCAACAATGGAGCTCCCAAATGCCAGGAGGAGTCAACGCTGAAAAGCCAGCCCATGGGACAGGTTGCGTACCTCTGTGGTAAGAATGAGTCCCATCAGGTACATGGCAAGACAGATGACAGCCGAGAAAAAAGCCTTCTTGGGCCGCAGGTAATATGGAAATTCATCTGTCACTGCAGTAACAATGGTCTCCATGAAAGCAAACTGCACATGAGAGAAAACAGGTGCTCAAAACCAGCAAGTTGTGTGCTAGGGTGGGTAAATTACTTGACTTGGCACACCGTGTCCTTACCTGGCTGTCCAGGCCCAGGGTCAGCAGCATGAAGAAGAAAAGGAAAGACCAGAATGGAGACAGAGGCAGCATTGTCATGGCCTGCGGGTACACCACGAAGGCCAAGCCAGGACCTAGGGGACAAGCAGAGGATGGACAGTGACTATGATTGTCTAGCATCAGGCCGGGTTGGACCATCTCCATCTGACACTGCTCTTACTGTGGGGCAGATGCCAGGTTTGTGGCAGCCTTGGGGAGGAGAGAGATGTCTCAGCAGTGCAGAGAGGAGGTGTTCCCAAGCGTGGGATCTAGGCAGAGGTTGGCACTGTGGGATGGGGCAGGAGATGAGGCCTTGTTATGTTATATAACAGTGGCCCTTTATAGCTAACCAAGGGTGTCATGCTGGATACTGTGGGCAAGGAGAGCTCTCACCCCAGTGGGCACATTGTCCCCTCCAGCCAGCCAGCGAGGTATCCCAGTCTTACCAGTCTCTCCCATTACCCATGGCACCAGAACTGTATGCTCCACACAGCCTTGAAGTGGCTCTTACTGTGGAAACAGCCTTTTCCCATCAGCCGGCACTATAGGGGAGGGTACAGAGGGTGAGATGCTCAGGAACTCTCCGCTTCAGCAGGCTATCTAGGAAAGCACGGGCTGGTGGGAGCGCCAAGCTGTTTCCATCCCAGCCTGCCCTGTCTGGCGGCAGTGCCGTGACATTGGCTGAGGATGGAGGTCACCAGTGCTTCTGTTCTACTCACTCACTACAAGAGCATGGGCCTCCAACAGCTGGCACGGCGCCGGTGTGGAGGATCACTGGCATGCTTTGAAAAGGGAAGCCGAAGGATGCCAATCTTCAGCAGGGGAAGCTCTGCCCTGCCTAGTCCATTATTGACCCAGCGAGGCCCTGAACAACACAGCTGAGCATGATGAGGGCTTCACTCCCCCCAAACCCTCTCATCTGTGTCGAGCTGCCATTGACACAACCGGCAGTGCCAGCGAATGGAACCATATTGCTTTATCCAGCCTCTCGTCTGTCTGCCGCAGCCTCCACTCCTACTAACATCCCCCCCGGTCTGCCATTCCTGCAGCTTGTCCTGCTAACTGCAGCTGCAGGGGCTGGAGACCCAGGAACACGTCTCGCTAAATAAGCACCAAGGGCTTTCACACAGGGCCTGTCACAGTGACTCCTTCACAGACACATTTGGGTACATGACGTCTCTCGTAAGGGCCTTCCCCTGGGCCCACAGCCAGGAGCAGACTTTGCAGGGAGCCTTGGGGAGCAAGAAGCAGCTGTGTGTGTCCTGCTGCATTCTTCTCCCCTCCGTAAATAACACCCTCCCACCCACGGTCTCCGAGCAGTGCCTGTCTTCTCCACAAGAGGCAATGAGAGTCCCAGGGAGCTGACAGTACTCCCAGCCAGCTGGCAGCCACCTCTCTGTGGAAGGATGAAGAGCTGGCATCACACCACCAAGCTGCCTTTCTTTTCCTTGGGGCGTTCCTTGCTTTCAATGACACATGGTATAGTTTTACTTCAGTGAGTGGCTCACTTGGTGCTGCAGGTGTCCAAGGAGAGGTATGGACAAGAAGCAATGGACTTAAATTACAGCAAAGGAGGTTTAGGTTGGATATTAGGATTAACCACTGGAATAAGTTGCCTAGGTAGGTTGTGGTATCTCCATCACTGGAAGTTTTTAAGAGCAGGTTAGACAAGCACCTGTCAGGGATGGTTTAAGAGGGTACTTGGTCCTGCTATGAGTGCAGGGGACTGGCCTCGATGACCTCTCATGGTCCCTTCCAGATTCTATGATTCGTGTCCCACCTGAGCCCAGATCCCCCCCTGAGCTGGCTATCAACCTAGGGCCCTTTGCTACACTCATAACACATCCGCTGATGCTTGAGCAACAACTAGGACTCATTGCAAGGAAAAGAAGAACAGCTCCCTGCACATGGGAACAGATCAGAGCCTGACAACTGTACAAAAGGCACAGATCTGGGGAGTTCTACCCATACCGGAAGGAAGAGAAAAAAAGGACAGGGCAAGAGCCAATGATACACACTCATTTCACACTTGTTATGTGGCCACCTAAACCTTGCTCCAAAATCCTGAGTTCATGGCTGGGTGCTTAGGCACCTGCTTATTCATTTTGCCCCATTAAGTGCCGATTTATACAAGTTATTAAGGCAGCCTCTTCTGGTCCTCATACCACTTCCGTGAAAGGTCAACTCAGCAGGAGCTAGAATGGGCTCATAGAGGGGCAAATGGGGAGACCGCAGCTCTAATGCCTGCTCGATCCAGGGCCTTCTGCAAAGTCCAACATCACCCACTTTGGTGATGTACTTTGAGATCCTCCAGTGCACAGCTCTTGGTTTGTGCAAAATACATACCTTGGTCATTATTTTCAGCTATTGCACCTGAGTCTTATAACGCACTTATAAACCTGTCACCTCTGCGTACACACCCCAAACCCACACACATCTACACACCCCACAAAAAAGAAAAGGAAATTTTTTTTGACTGACCTGCTTTTGCCACTTGGTTAACAGGGACGCCCAGCTCCTCCGACATGTAGCCCAAGACAGAGAAGATGGCAAACCCAGCCAGGATGCTGGTGATGGCATTGCCCAGGGTGACTATAAACGTATCCCTGCAGAACACAGCAGCTGCTCCAAACGTGTACCCATCACAGTCCAAAGAGACTGCATGGCGAAGGGGTCACATGATTTCCAGAGACACAAAAGGAGACAGATGCTGCCTGGGGTACTCGGGGCACAAGCTGGCCTCCTGCTATGAGCTGAGATGGGATGGGCACCTTAGATAGCAAGTGGGCGTTCTGTTTTCTATTTGCCAATTTCAGGATTCAGAAGCATATGGGCACCAAAAGCGTATGTGACAGAGAAAGAGTAACGAGCAAAACCACATGCTCTTGGGATCTCATTGTACAGAGGCCATAGTAAGCAGTGCATCTTTGTAGGCTGGAAGAACCATGCTGGAGGGAGACAGCGCAAGGCACCATCCTGATCTGCTTCAGGCTTTTATTACCCCTAACATCAGGGAAAATCAATGATCGGGGCAGAAAGTTCAACTCACACGCTGGTTTGCAGCTCGGCCGTGAAACAGCCCCTTTGCAACCTGTCCCTATGTTTGGAAAAGGAGAAGGGCCCCTCCTGTATGTTCCTCAGCGGGGCCGTAACTAGGGTCAGGGGACTGGGGCTTTGCCCCAGGCGCTGTATTTTAGGGGGCGATTCCAGTCTAGCAGCTCCATTTCACCACTCAATTTGAGGGCGTGTTTCATGCTGCTTGCCCCAGGTGTGCACTGGGCACCAAAATACCTAGTTCCAGCATGTTTCTGAGTATGTGGGTGTCTCTCCTTCCAAACTGCTATAGGATGCCATGCATCCCTATCCTCCTGCTCGTTTCCCACCTGCTTCCTTCTTGTACGACCCTTTCCCAACTCCTCCATCCTCTTTAAAGAGAGAGCTGGTGCTCACTCATTGGTACGTAGTTTCCATGGATATACAGCTTCCATTCAGGAGAGGGGATTGTACCTAACTCTGTAGGCCTGGCTCAGTTTGAACCTCTCAGAGAGGATCACCCCCTACGCTGCCCAGCATTTTCTGTGTGAGGCATAGAAACCCACCTGTAAATATTCTGATGGAAGGTGTTATAAGAGGCAAAGGTGAGCAGTCCCCCAAAGCCCACCCCAAGGGAGTAGAAGATCTGCAGAGCTGCCTCAATCCACACCTAGGAGGGGAAAACAAGAAAGAAGTTATGAAAGGATAACAAATTTCAGCTCTGCTCTGGAGAATATTTTCCAGTGGCTGTGAGCCCCACTGCTCTGGACCGACATGTTGTTGCCTTCTAACAAACACATCTCAACCATTTGAGTGTGCACCACCGCCATGGATTCCAACCAATGCTGGTCTCTTTGGTAGACTGAGGGCAGCTCCCATGGACCTTCACTTCTGGGCTTCCTTCAGAGAGAACTGCAACCTGCCCCATTGGACTCTAACCCTGAGCTGGTAGATCCACCCTGATCACATGTTGGAGACCATGTTTGGCCATTTCCACCTCACTCTGAAATGAAGATACACCAGATCTGGAAGTACCCAAAAAGAGAGGGGAATTCAGTCCAGTTGCTCATTGATTACCCTTCCCTACATTATCACCCGAAGGGCATCCAATCCATGAGCTTCTCCAGGGGCCTCCAACCCAAAGGCGGACAGTTGAGAAGAACTGCATTTGGCTTCTTCGTTCCTTCAGGCTTGAGCCCCTCATAAAGTGCAGCCTGTCCTGGGCTTCCCAGCAGCTGCTATTCACAGTGTGATGAGTTTGCCCAGCTTTATGTGCTCAGAGAGGCTCAGGTTGCAGGGATTCAGCTGGAAATGACTTCCCAAGTTTCTTTAAAAATTAGAGACCTGTGGCACCTTGACACCTAACAAATTTCTTTGGGCTGTAATCCACTTCCACAGTTGCATCAGAAGTGGGTTGCAGCCCACAAAAGCTTATGCCCTAAGTAATTTGTTTGTTTTTGGGGTGCCACAGGACTTTCATTGTTTTTGCTATATACAGGCTAACATGGCTACCTCTCTGGAACTTATCACCATGCAGGTTTTCTTTGCTGCTTTAAAAGGCAGGAAATGATTTTTGCACCCCATTCAGTTTTCAGGAAAGTTAATTAGAGCTAATAATAACCAGATTGACTTTCTGGGGCATTAAACATCCTTATACAACAGAATCTTTTCTTTTATGCACGTGTCAGATTTGGGATTTCACTGCTTCACAGATCTGCTTTGCATGCAGTCAACCCTGGAAAGTGGTGGACTGGACCCCAGCGAATGATGGGATCCCAGCCTGATCCTGGTAACCAAACCCCACTGTCTGTTCCCCTCTCACCTTGGAAGACAGCAGGTGATCAAACTGGGGTGTGAGGTAGAATTTGATTCCTTTCCAAGCCCCCTCCAGGGTCACACCACGAATGAGCAGCATGATCAGAATGAAGTAGGGGAAAGTGGCAGTGAAATACACAACCTGCAGGAGGAGAGACTGGATCTGAGAGAAGCTTCAGCAAGACGTTTGCAGACTGACGGACAGAGAGGGGTCTTTGCTCACCGGACGGAACCAGAATCACTTGCAGATTCACTTACCCTTTGGGGTGTTTCTCTGTTCAACTTTAAGTCTGCTTCCTCTTGCACCTCGCTGCTGGGTGGGTTTATGCCAACACACTGCTGCATGGGTCACTGTGCCGTATCCATGCAATTTACGGCGGCACATGGTCATGTTGATTCCATTTAAGGCAGAAATGTGGCATTAAATACACCCTAGCCATGAACACTGGGCAGGCATCTGATGATGTGCAAACTGCCACCCTCTTGAAATGGTGCCTATTGATAGCTACGGTATTTAGCAAGTAAGCTAGCTATTTTCACTGACATTTCCAAGACACACACACATATGCACACAGCTACTGTAGATGGCTGAAAACCATCATTTAACCCCACCAGGTTCACTCTTGTGAAGCAACAGTCTGGAGGCTGCGAGAGAACGGTGACTCCTGCTCTTACCTTGCCGGAGGATTTGACTCCCTTGAGGATACAGAGATACACAATGACCCAGGAGAGCAAAAGGCACAGGCACAGATTCCAACGGATTCTCCCAGGATCCCCGATCCCCGAGCTCTCTTGGATATGCAGAACATAGCGACTAGGGCAAAAGGAGAGCCATTAATAAGTCGGCAGTGTCCTCCCACCAGCACGTGCTGGAGATCAGCTCCTGTTCTCTATGCTGCTGCAAGTTAGAAACTAGATCTCATCTTGACCCTGGCAATAAAAATAATACTGAAAATCCCTTTGATAACAGCAGACAGGGGACTGATACCTATTTAGAGGCCTTCTAAGTGCATTCCTGACCACAGGTTAATGAACTAAATGGAAAGGCTGGTTTCGAGGTCAACTGTCTCGAACAATACAAAGAAATTGTTCTGAATAGGCTACTTGCTCCATGTTCACAAGGACGTGTAAATTAAACCTGCTGCTGGGTCACATGGTCATCCCAAACCATGTGAGATGCCAGCATGGCCAGAAAGCTCAGAAGCTCTTGACCTAGCAACTGAGAACATCCCTCCTCTGCCAGAGTGGGCATCTGAGATGGCATGAATTTTCTCTGGCACAAGCACTCAAGTGTATGAACCCTCTCCAATTACCAGGTGCTCAGGGCCTGGCAGTGTCAAAAGGGCACATTTCAAAATGAGGAATGGTGGGTTTGCACAGCCACAAAATCTGTTCAAATCGTAGCCCTTAACAGGTCAAAAGCAGAAAGAGAGACAGAGCATGAGTGAGTTTAGAATAGTCAGGGGATCCTGTCCTAATGGCCACCCAATAACCCGGCTACCCTTCCTATGTTATGGCCAGTGAAATGTCAATCCATGCAAGTGGCTCATCTTGGTGTGCTGTGTAGTCACCTGGCAGAACAGCCAGCTACATTCCCAGGCCTTTGGTGACTAAACGTTTCCACTGAATCAAAAATGCACATGTAACAAACCAGGATTGCATACAGACACAATCGCATCCAGACCTCTCCTGTAAACGCATGGCCCTACCACTTGAGCTACTATTTCCTGTGTCTGCAAGTACACAACAATGTTTTAGACAGAGGATCCCACCATAAGAAGCTGGTGTACTACCTCAGTCTCCATGCCATGATGCAACCCAGGCTGTGCCGACATGCTGGTTAGGGCTCTTGGTAAAAGCCCATGCTTCATCATGCCCTTGGAGAGTGGAGGTGTCCATCAAGCCATAGTGTGTGTGTTGCAGACCCGTCACCATGACTCTCGGACCAGCTGCACTCTCTCCGACCCATGGCCCTCTCTGTCCTATCCTCCTCACCTCCAGTATTCCTCGCTAGGGCTGACGGTGTTAGTGATGTTGAACGGGAGGCCAGCGTTTCCAGCCTGGATGACGTGGTGATCCAGGCAAAGGTCAGTGTTCCACCAATTGCCGCAGTGCTGCCAGGGCAAGTTGTTCGTCAGGGACGCGAAGAGGTAGAAGAGAACATAAGCAATGATCATATTATAGTAAATGGCCACCAGAGAGACGATCAGGATTGTGCCCATCCCAACACCTAAAGGAGGGGAGAGGTAAACACAGCTCAGTGCGACGACAGAGGCAGAACACCTAGTCATCGCTTGGGGGCACAGCTGTTAGGAATTGAAAATGAATCCTTGGCCACTAGAGCAAACCATGCATGAAGGAAGAGTAACCCACACAGAATGGGATATTCAATGAGAACATGAAGCATCTTCTAACAGACTCGTTGCTTTCCTGGCTTTTCCTGGCTCTGGCTTTGTACTGTGAACTCTTCTCCATCCTTTCCTTCTAAGACAGCTTTGAAAGACAGAGGCACTGGCGCAGAAATGTGATCAATCCATACAGAGGGGAACATGCCCTCCAGTGAGGAGGAGAGAACCACTCTAGATTTCTGTGGACAAGTGTCAGTCAGAGATGCCTGTCTTAAGACTCCTTTTCCCTTGTCCAGAGTCCCTTTCCAAAGCGTAGTAGTGAATTGGGCTTTGATCGAAATAGCGTACATGCAAATGCAGGCTTTATATGAACTTTAATTCTTCTTATTTCTTACATTGGTTTCAGCTTGAGAGGTTTTCTCTTTCAAGGTGAAAGTTTCAGAGACCTGTTTGCCTTATTGCCTGGGTCCTTTATACACCTATCTGGTCATAAGATGTTCACAGTTATTTTCCATTTTTCTGCTTGATGAATGTTGAGGGGTTGGTTGTTGCTATAGTCTTTTCAGTCTGTTATTTTTAGAAGATTTGGGGTCAGCCTTTCCATAAAGTGGTGACATAATGCTCTTTGCACCCAGACATGGCCATGTCAACTTTCTCAAATGTGACCGTGTGTTCTGTAAAGCAAACACTTAGTCTCTGTAATAGGCAAATAGTGGATATTTTTAATTTCCTTGCTTAAAGGGGGACTTTTCTCTAAACAAACACTCACTAAGAATGATCTCACTCGAACATGACTGGACCAAGTTGCATGACCATGCAAGAATTGAAAGTGAAGGAAGAAGCTGGTAACTGGCCCTGATGTTGGGGTTCAGGGTTAGACAATCCGATAAGTTCAATGTCAAAATATTTCAAGATCTCCAAGTTACAGATCTGATGGACTTTGGTGATGCTTTTTCTGGGGTTCATAACCAAACAGACAGTCAGCTCCGTAGGTGCCACCTTACACTTTATAAGGATTGATTGATTGTTGTGCTAATCAGACAATTTAAATAAACAATGATTTAATTCCAATCCAATATTGAAACTAGCTTGTTGCTTTGGCCTTGATCTGGTGGCTGCATTGCTTTATTCTTAGATTAATTTCGCATTAGCAATAATGGCTTCCCTTCGGTGATGAGTTGTCTCCATTTTTATTTTTGTTAAATGGCTGTAAGAACACTTAGAAAATTGACACCGACTCACATTTCTTTCTATAAGTAACATGGGCCCAGAGCACTGGAGGACATGGATGAAGCTAATCAACCTAAAAAGCCAATGAGTTCCCCCTAGTTACCCTTTAGTTTTCACAGTTGCCTTGAAAATTAAAAGATGTCGATGCCACCGTATCTGACTCCCAGCCAGCTTGCCTTTCTGATACAAGGGTGGAACAAAGGAGGGAAGAGGGGTTAGGGCTGTCACGCACCTTTAAAGAGCGGGCTTATCTTCCAGACTGCGAGTGGCCCCAGACTGGAGAACTGGCCAAGCGAGAGCTCCATGAAGAAGATGGGGATGCCACATATTGCCAGCATTATGAAGTAAGGAACAAGGAAGGCTCCTGGAGGAGACAGAAAAGACAGGGAGTGAGACCCAAGTGGTGCTGCTGGGACAGGAGGTCAATACAGATTTCAAACTCCTGGAGTACCTCAAAGTGCCCAGAGCCAAAGCCTGGAGGATGATCAGCACCCGCAACTCACATTAAAGTCAGTGAGGTTGGGACTACCTAGGGTCCCTCAAGATGATTTGGACCTAGATATGTACGGATCCCTCTCTGACCATAGTAATAAAGTCACTTCCGCTGAGAAATGCAGTTCCATTGAGACAGAGCATCAGTTCTTAAGTCAAAAATTCAACTTCTAGGGGAACTTTAGCTGGGAGAATGTAATTATTGTTTGTTGGAACAGGGTCAGGACCCTGGGCTAGCATCCCACGCTTGTGAAAAGTTCCAGGAAGGTTTTAATGAGCGGTCACAGCATTAATTTTACATCTCCTCTGCAAAGATGGCACCTCCGTCAGCAAGGTGCCCCTACGCATCATGTTATCATGCTAGCTGGATACTGAATTCAGTGGGCGCCTTCCGTCTGCTGAGTCAGAGCCGCCTACTGCAGCATCCTGGGGATGCGTTAGCCATGTCCAGGCCCAACCCCGACTCCACTTAGCTTTTGGAATCTAGAGAAATGAGAGCTGGGCAAATAATGCATCGAGTGCTTTATTAGTCAGCATATTTTACCCGAGCTTTTTCTTGTTTTTGAATTCTCTGCAAACAGACAGTCAAATTCTCCAGTTTATTTATATTCCAAATTACTAGCAAATATCTCTCTGAAAGAACTCTTCATCAGCAGGCTGTTTGCAAACGCTCCTGGGAAGATTTATGGTGGTGCGCGGGGTGGTCCTAAGATTCTCACAATGGATGACTCGTGTGACTAAACAAAAGCCGGGGTTTACAGGAGTCCAGTTGGCAAGGGACACTTTTGTTTAGTAAGTGCATTGCGAAGAATGTGTGACATTTGAGGTTTCACCAGTATTCGTGCTGGGGCAAACTGCTCATGAAGATATTCGCAGGGAGTAATTGCACAAAGAGCATGGTTACAAATGAAGCAAATTTGTTTGTAAGTGGGATGAAGATTCATGGGAAATGTTGCCAGGATCTAGAGCTCTGGATGGGACCAATGCCCATGTGGAGTGACTGCAGAGGGGGACCCAAAGGCCAGGAGGGACTCATAGATCTTAACTTTGTCTCAGCCCCATCCACATTCCCATTTTAAGGTCCCAAGAATACACCTTATGATGCTGTATAGTCCCAAATGGAGTGGGGCTTCCCATGTATATCCTCCAGGACAGTTCATAGTAAGCCACTCCTGTACCGAGGTACCAGGGAGATGTGGGAGAAACCATCTGAAAGCCAAGAATTTTCAAGCACAAGAGCGACTGTCGATTCCCAGCCCTGAAGGGGAGGGGAGAAAGGTACAAAAGGGAGGTTTTATTCTGATACAAATCCCTCTTGTCAAGGGAATGGAAACGGTGCAATGGAGCCTGTTAAAGAAGGGATGATCAAGCATGTACCTCCCCCATTGGTGTAAGCTCTGTACGGAAATCTCCACACATTCCCCAACCCCACACAGTATCCAATACAAGAGAGAAGAAAATCCAGCTTCCCCGTCCAGTTCCCTCTGTCTGCCGGGTACTCCATCTCCAGGTCCCCATCTCCTTGGTCGCTGGGGCTCATCAGCAGGTCTGGCATTATGGGCTGACAGAGAAAGAGAAGAAGGAGGAGGGAGGTCATGGAGTCGGAGAGAGGTAGGCAAGGGAAGAAGGAGAATGGGAGACGAGAGAGGATGAAAGGAGGGGGGAACAAACAGAAAGGCAGGCAGGGTTAGTTGTGGAAAGGGAGGAGGCATGAGAAACAAGGTTAGAATTCAGGCTTCCAAGGCTGCTGACTTAAATATATTTAGGCCCAAGGACGGGTCCCCAAAAAGCCCCCTGCACAGTCCTGAGAGAAAAGGCTGACACGAGTGGCTCCATGAGACCCTTTGCTGTCATTTCTTCTTCCCACTCCTTGCCAAAAACCACACACCTGCACCCTGGGGATTCTCCTCGGGTGGCTAGAAACCATCTCCCACTTGCCATCCTGCCTGTTTTCCCCACCCAAAAAATTCAGAGCCAAAAGGGACTATTTTGAACAGCTTACGCTGACCTCCTGCTTAGTACAGGCTGAAGCATTTTGGCCAGAATGACCTCTTCAGAGTCACAGTGTGTGATGTGCCCAGAGAGCCTTCACTGGTGAAAACTGGGGTTGACCCTGCTTAGATCCCCTTGCAGCGTGGCACATTCCTGGCTAAAAATGCTGTATTTATTTCCTACGCATTTTGCGTTCCTGTTGGCTTGAAGCACAGTGATTTGGTGAGAACCATGTGACTGGGGTGTAAGATCCTTTCCAAACTCACAGAACCTAACCCCTGATCTGCAGAGCGCATGCTGTTCTCAGACGGCAGGGTATGAACCCTTTTCTTTCCCCCAGGATCTCAAAGCTCTGCCACAGCTGAGTGGGATTGTGGTGCAAACCTTAAAACACGTCTAGCTTTGGATAAGTGCCCAGATGTCTGACTGTTTAGCTGGAGTAAATGTGCTTTAATCTGAAATTCTGGCTGGCTATCTGGCTATGCAATGAGCTATCCTTCCTGGTGAGAGAGACTTTCCGGTAGCTGAAAAGAAGGCAGAGGCTTAGCATAGCTGAAGGGATTGGCTAGAACAGTCATTTTCAACCTCTTTTCCTTTGCAGACAGCTAAAAAATTTTGAATAGCAAACTGGACCCCACTGCAAATCTTAGACATAGTTTGTGGACCCCCAGGGGACTGTGGATCACAGGTTGAAGACCAATGGGCTGGAAGGTTAAGGCTGGCCCTTACTTTATCTGAATTCATGAAACCAAATGACCCAACTTCCCTAACAAAACGTTGCACGACGTGATGCCTGTGCTGCTGTACCCCCCAGGGAGGGCTCCCTGCCACGTGCAAGCATCGCGGATCAAACACCTCTCTACCTCCGCTAAGCTGCATTTTCTCAGTGACCAAGCTACAGCAAGTGTCATGGTCTGAACAATACTCTGGTGGCAACGTGCAGGCAGAATGAAATAAATCGACCACATACAAACTCACCGCCCAGTAGAATACACATGGGCTCATCGGATCCTATGTCCTCCTAATTCTAATTCAAATTTGCATTAGTTGTGTACCAAAAATACCCCCCATGGGCTTGGGAAACATCTGCATGGAGAGATAACACATGGGGGGAATCAGCAGGGAGTACCTCTCTTGGTTTAGAGCCCACTTAGGTTTCAGGTTTGCTGCACAGGGCTGGAAATGAAAAATGACTCACTTCCCAAGGCAGAGCCACTTTTCTTCTGCACCCCAGAAAAAAACAGAGCAGCAAATAAAAGTGGATGGAAAGGGCAGTGCCGGCTATGCCCACCCAGTGCCGGCCAGAGCCTCCTGGCTCTCAGACTGCAGCCTCCCAGCAGGTGTAAAGCTGATGAAGGCCCCCAGCCTATCCCCCCTTCCACGTCTCTCCTTCTCTTGCAGCTGCCCTTTCCTTTCCTTCAAGGGCTGAGCTACAGCTGTACACTTCCAGCTGCTCAGTTTCTATGGAGACGAGGAGCTGTTCAAATGGAGACAGCATGTGTGATGTAGCCAATGTGTTCATTCAACAGACCTGCCTGGTGTGTGTCTGCCTGCCTGCCTGCCTGGAGAGTTGCACACCTATGTGCCTTGCACATGCACACCTTCAGACGTGCCCTTACACTCTTGCATGCATCATGCACCCGTCTGCCTACCCATGTGCAAAGACACGCATATGCACACATTGCCTTCTGGCAAGCCTGGGAAGAATAGAAACCAAATGAAAAGAAGCAGCAGCTCTCGGCTTTTTGGAGAGTTCTCTTTCAAGGTCTCCCCCCCGCAAAAAACTCCAACCTGTAGAAGCTAGACTGAGACCAAAATGCTTTCCTTCAAAAAAAGAAATGCAATGATTACTGAAGACCCCGTTAAAAATCTTCCAGTTCCTGCTGGATGCCCTTATAAAAATACACAGACTAAAGGAAAATCACCAGAAATTCAAACACAGGCTATCACACAGCCCTGTTAATACAGCAGATGAGTTGACTAACCACTGCCCTGACCATGATGCTTAATTTGAAAACCCTCCAGTTCAGAGACCTCCCTGGGGCACAGCCACATAGACTAATTACCTCAGTACATTGTGAGGACTAGTAATGGTGTGAGGGATCTGGGTCTGCTACGGAGACTTTTAAACCATTTTTGATTCAATCTAGCACACAGGGCTGAACCTTAACCAGGAGTGTGAGGGATGGAGTGGAGCCGTATATGAGCCTGTTAAACCCATATATCCCTCATCAAATATCACTTCAAAATAAACACCTGAAAAGGAAGCAAAGGAAGGGTGTAACGCCAGGCACACCTTTCCATCACAACTGACCTGGGAAGACCCACCAAAAAACTCAGTGGTGTGCTGGTGATCCACGCTCACCTATGCAAGACAGCCCCCAAAGGAATTCATGTGATGGCCACCATCTAGCCAAGCTGGGTCAGATGCTTGCCCAGTTCAGAATCAGTGACTTCGTATCAGAAGCGGAAACCATGGGCGAACAAAGCATAGCTGGACCACCAATAAGTAATGACTGCGAACAACCTGGCGTGCCATCGGGAGTGTGATGACAAACGGACCAAGGGGTTCAAATCCCCATAACCTGATGACACTCCGCCTGGCCAGGCTGTACCTGTGTGTAGCAGAAAGCAGTTTTTTTGACAACTCTTGAGTTAGGCACCTTCAGTGAAGTTCAGTAGCGGCTCTAAATGTGTGTTGCCTGCCTTGGGAGGAAGCTGGCCCTCTTTCTGAGAAGGACATTTGTGAGTTGTAAGGCCCAACCCAGCACAGCACAGGGAGGTGGGGTTGCATCTGTGAGCGCATGGCCTAGAGCCCTGCAATAATACAAATATGTGGAGCTGCATCCAATCTGCATCTGCGAGAAATGGTCTGTGGATATCCACATGGCAGCCGCGGATATAATGCGGATATCCATGGATTTGCAGAGCTCTAGAGTGGCCATAAGAAATGCTGAGATGTACCTGATCCTGCGTCAATGGGAGCACTGCTGCCTGAGGCCTCGACTCAAATCACTGGCAAGGCTCCCAGTGACATGAATGGACACCGAATCCACCCCAAGTGAAGAATTGTGCAGAAACAAACCTGGTGGACACACTGCTGTCACAGCTGAGGCTCTTTCCACAGCAGTGTCCATTCTCTGTCAAAGTCCAACCTCTTTCTTATGCTGGGCACCTATGAGTAAGGCAGCGCCCATGCAGAGGGGCTTTTGACTATTTCTGCTTCATGCACAGCGCTACACCTCAAGCTTAGCATTCGTCACACCTTGCGTAGCCCCCCTCGGAGCACAGCCGCCTGGCATGTGGTTGATGGCATTGCAGGGTCACAACACTGGTGAAATACAAGCAGAATAGAAACTCCCCAGCAATGACCCTTTAAAAGTAGCCTGGAGGGTAAGAGCCACATCCCAGCCCACTCTGAATTTCCTGGGATCCCCCTGCCAACTCCCATAACTCTATGACAGGGCAAAGCCAACTCCCCAGCTCCGGGCATGAATGTTGAATTCTGTGGTGCGGGCCCATTTCCAGCAAAAGCCAGCTGAGACCTTTATGGAAATGCTGTAATAAGGAAAATCACGTATGAAATCCATTGAGTGTGA
Organism: Podocnemis expansa; assembly: GCA_007922195.1. Taxonomy (NCBI): domain Eukaryota; kingdom Metazoa; phylum Chordata; order Testudines; family Podocnemididae; genus Podocnemis; species Podocnemis expansa. The sequence continues at coordinate 6,070,475 of ML682007.1, forward strand.
GTGACGTCTCATTTTCTGTTAAACCTGAACGTCCATCCATTCCAAATACATCTGGGGAAAAGATCTTAAACGCCCAGCTCCTGGGTGGAAACTGGATCAAAATCAGATGCAAAAGTTCTTGAAACAGCAAAGACACGGCCCTGTAGCCAACACTGCGTAAAACCTTCCAGCAATTGGACTGGGCTCCGTGAAGGAAACTTGATTTAAGAACTAATAACAGCTGCTCAAAGGTTTTATTTGACTATGAACACGTGATTGTGGCATGGTTACGAGGCCTGATCCTGTTACCCTCCTTCAAGGTGAGTTTTGCCAGGATTGGGCTCGACATTCTGTAGCAAAAAAGCATGAATAACGGGGAAAACAATTCCAGAGTCCTATGCCCCACACGACCTGCTTTTCAGGAACTGAACGAGCCCCTGAATCAAGATTTAAATGTACTATCGCTCAATCAGCTGCAATGATTGCTCACCGAATCCTATGGAGACTTTGGAAAGGGTAGGAACAACCTGCCAGGGTAAATTTTTAATGGATCTGGCCATCACTTTGTCACCCAAAGCAGCAATTTATGGGAAACTGAATGAGTGGGGAGAGCTGGATACAAGCTGGCCCCTGTTTTGAAACATTAGAGAGGGAAATGTAGAAAAACATCCTACATTGTGCAGGGAAGCATAAGGGAAAAGGTGAACTAGGCAGTGATTTTTGCACTGGTCAGAGAATCATGGATAAGGGGGTGATTTTAGCTCTCTAAACAGATATCTATTAAGCGTATTATTTTAGGGAAATTCTGTGGCAGGAAATCAGTTTAGATGATCACAGCGGGCCCTTCTTGCCCTGAAATCGATGAATCTAGACTCAGTTACAGATCACAGTAAGGGTTCTCAAACCTTTCCATGGCATGGACTACATATCAATGGCGAGATTATCTTCTAAACACTTCCCTTCCCATTCACTACACTTTGTCCCGTCCCCCCCATTCCCAGTCATACAAGGGCCCGTTGGCAGCTACAGGAATTGCTGAGATGGAAAATATCACATGAATGTCTGTCTAGCTGTCTTTTAATATGGATTGACAGCTAGAAATTAAGAGGAGTCTGGACCATGTGACTAGCTCATGAAGAATAGGTCCATCAATGACCATTAGCCACACTGGTCATGGACACAACCCCCTGGGTGTCCCTGAGCCCCTGACTGCCAAGAGTGGGCGCCCTGTCGTGTTCATTCTCCCGAAACACCTGGCACTAGCCACTGTCAGAGCCAACACACTGGGCGAGATGGACCAACCGTCTGACCCAGTAGGGCAGTTCTTATTAACTTGGTTGCTGCGGAGAATCAATGGTTGACAGAGCAGAGTTTGAGAATCTGTGTTCAAGGGTGTAAATGGCAGCCAATGAAACAGTAAATAGCAGCACATGTAAACGGAGCGAGAGAAAGGTGTGGAGTGAGTGTTTGCCTCTTTCGTTTTCAGAGCGGGGGAATTTAACTCAGTAGCTTCAACTGTTATGACGTGAGACAAGCTCAATGAAGAAATAATATGAAAAAATAAGTAAGGTTTCCAGGTGAGCAGCAAGTGACAGGGCCACAGCAGCGGTGGCTGATACAATGACCATATGTCTTGGTTTTACCTGGGGAGGCCTAGTTTTTCATGACACATCCTGGGGCCCTAGGAACTTCACTCATGATACCTGAAACATCCTAGTTTTCTATTCATCCATCAGACAACTTGGGCTTTTAACAGCTGTAGAAGACGTGACCAAAACCAATCTCTAATCGGTTCTAGCGGGAAGAGTTGTGCAGAAGGAGCACCAGTGCAATGAACAGCATTTGGGTGAAGGGAAGTGGAGCGAATGTTCACGGCCTTTGTTGAATGCTCCATGGTCAGCTCAGCCCACAAAGGGACAGTGGAGCTAGGAAAGGATTCAAAAGATGAGACAGGGCGAGGCAACTGCCTGTTTTATTTTAAACTATTCTCCAAACAGCCTGGCAACTTACAAAAGAGCCCCTCGGTGTCTCTCCGTGTGTTATTAGTTGGAGTCATTTAAAGAACCCCACAGGTTTCCCTTCAGGTCTCCAGATGTTCCCTGCACAACCTGGGAATGGCAAAGAAACCTACAGCCTGGCCAAAACGCTCTCCATGGTCCAGGAGCCGCAGCGACTTGAACTAAAAGCAGAGCGGGAGAACGTGTGCCACAGCTGGCCAGCAGTGTGGCTCCAGGACCTGGGCGACGGGGCTACTGGACCTGACAGGACTGTGCCAAAGGACTGTGAACGTGTTTTTCCCCTGCCTACCAGCATGACAGGTCACCGCAGATGCCAGACTCTGGTCCAGGGTGACTGGCACGTTTGTCGTCTTTTGTGAATGTGACCCGGTCCAGGAAGGGAACGCCAATTCCAGCCGCTAGACTTGGGGGCTGGGGTGGGGGGACGTCTCTTTATAAGCAAAAAGACCAGCAGTTTGAAACTGAGGAACCAAGACTGAGTACAGAGGAGCCACCCAGGTCATACCAGGGAGATGACCAGGGCCCTGCAGCTGCCCCCTAGATCAGTGTTTCCCAACCAGTGTGCCACAGCACACAGGTCTGAGCAGGTGTGCCACACATTTTTTTGAAAAACTGCTCAAATTGATCTGGAGTGGCTCATTGGCTCATGAATATTCATGAGTTGATTTGGAAACTATAACATGGTGTGCCTCAAATTAATTAAACATAGCAAGGGGTGCCACGGCAGAGAAAATGTTGGGAAGCACTGCCCTAGAGCAATGGTTCTCAACCACTGTGTCAGGACACGTCATGTCCCCACCCAGTGGTAAGTGTGCCACAGAGAGTCAGGTAAATGGCTGGATTCAGCCTTGGATGGCCGGACTGCTATGTCCCACCGGGTCACGATGTGCCACCAAGCGTGTCGTGACCCAAAAAGGGTTGAGAACCACTGCCCTAGAGAATGACAAGCCTGTGATAGCCTTAGCCAACAGACCTGGCGTTTTTATCTCATAAAGCAGAGGCACGTGCATTTAGCTCCAGCGATCCCAGCTTTGATGACAGCTGCTGACACCCTTGTGTGGGTCCACGACGGAGCTAAAAACCTTGTCTTCGAGCCAAGGCGGTAGCTGGCCTCCTCTCCCAGCAAGTCAGGCTTCCAGTGTCTGTAAGTCGCCCTGGGAGGAGGGCGCTCAGGCTGGCAAACCCAGAAAGGGGGGAAGCCAGGTAAGTGGGAAGGTGGCCAGGGAAACCGCAGTGAGGGGCAGGCCTGTACACACCTTGGCTGTCTGTCGTAGGATCCCTGAGCTGGAAATCAGTGTAGAGGGAGGGTCCGGGCTCCCCTACACCCACAGGGAAGAAGTGCAGGGTGTTGGACGTGCCAGCTGGAAGGAAAGCTGGGGGAGAAGGGCTTCGATCTCCCAGCAAGGGGAGCGATTTCCTGGAGGGCCAAGCCACCGTCAGGAAAAGAGGGGCTGCCGGCTGAAAGCCAGGACGGGCAGAGAAACAGCGGAGGGCACCCGGCAGGAGCTGAGAGTCACCGTCTCCATGGCTGGACCCCGGGACCCAAAGCCACAGGAGGGGACGAGCGGAGAGAAGAGGGAGGAGCGAAGGAGCCAGAAGGGGGGCAAAGAAGGGGGCGCTGAGGATAAAACCCTTTCCCCACCTGGTCCACTGGCTAGTCCCAAAACCAGCTCGACCCCAGCCCCTGCTGCGCCCCACCTCGCCTGCCAGCGGGTGCAAAACACGCGGCCCCCGGGGAGCCGCGTCTCCCCCAGCCCCAGACTGTGCAGCGCCGGGCACCGCGGCCAGAAGAGCGGGGAAAACGCAGCAGCCCTGCCCCAGGGGGGGAAAATTGGGGGGCTGGGGGGGCTGTGCATCACCCCCGGCCCTCAACCCGCCTCCTTTGCACCCCCTCGCCAGCCCCCTACCTCCCGGAGACGATGCTCCTGGACCTTCATCCTGTTGCTCCGGGCGTGTGTGTGCACGGCGGCGGGGGACGGAGAATCCGGAGCAGCAAAGGGGCCCAGCCAGAGCCGAGGCGGAGTGGGAGGGAGGCGCCGCAGGGGCTGGCGCTCCGGATCCGGATCCGGATTCGCTCCGAATTGGAAACCGCTGCGGGAGGAGACAGGCAGGGGCTGGGGCTGAGTCCTGCCTGCCGTGTGGACGTGCCCAGTGGCCCGGGGGCTGGCGTGCCTGTAGGGGGGGGGCTCGCAGGGCGGGTGCAAGGAGAGCGGGGCTGCATCACATGTGGAGTGAGTGTGCCGGGTCTCAGGGATCCAGGGGGCGGTTTGTTTGCAGCCACCATGGCCCGGGGGAGGCCGGGAGGGGGCAGCCAGCCCTGTGGCGGGTCAGGTTTGGGGGGATGAGCTGGGCAGGACCAACAGTGGCACAGCAAGGGCTGCAGGGGCACGAAGGGCTGGATTTGAGTAGCGGGGCACGCTGCGGGGACGCACTGAGTGGATCCACAGAGACGGTGGAATCAAGATACTAAGGGGGGACCCAGGCATCCGGAGAGGAGGGACCTATGGGGCTCACCTAACCTGATCTGGTCCCTTCAGGCCCAGCGAGGGCGCACGGAGTCGGCGTTCTCCAAACACCCCTGATGCGGGTGAGCCGGGCATCCTGAAGCACTAAGCATCAATCAGATGCTATTTAGACCACTGGACAGTTATCGTGCCCGAATGCTGGAGAAGCCGAGGCACAAAGGGGTAACTGGTTTGTCCAGCCTCCCAGAGACGCCTGATGCTGTACTAGGAAGGGACCCAGGGCCTCGGCCGCTAGCTCAGCTTGGCTGCCATGCGATCAGCCGGCAGCCCTGTGCAAACCTTCAGTTGTCCCCAGATCCCACCCACCAGGCGGATGGGCTGATGCTGTGACTTTATGCCCAACCTCAGATTTCCAGGGGAAAGACCCTCCTTCCGGTCACAGACTGAGATGGGAGAATGACCTGAGGAGGGGCAGCCCACAGAGGCACCAGCCCAGGTGGGGTGGAGGTATTTGCTAGCCAATAGCCAGCCAGCCGAGGTACCTGACACAGTTTGGCATCATGGTGCCATCACCAGTGGGAGCTATTTCTGGGTCGATGAGCGCAGAGAGGCCAAGGGGACAGGTGAGCTGTGTACGTCACTTTGAACGGCGCTCAGCGCTGTCCCCTTTTTTGGTTCCTGCTCTGGAGGCTGCATCCTTGCCCTCCCTCAGAAGGCTATTCTAGGTCTGGATCACACCTCTCTGTAGCAGTAAGTGGGTGCAGTCAATGCACCCCCCCTTCCCCATGCTACAGCTCGAGAGCCAGTCCTGTGATGCAAAGAGCGGGACCGGAGTTCCTGCTCCCATGGACGTGCATGAAGCCAGTGGATTGTACTGAGGAGAAATTAGCCTCTCTCTGCTGTCTGACGCTGGGGTAACTGGGTGACTTGTTTTCTGCTGTGCAATCTCTAGGAGTTGTGTAGGCCCCTGTGATGTGGGAGGTTATTTGGAGCACACTTCAGCTCACTGTTGTGCGTGTTAGAGCGTTCTCCTGCAGGCCGTGAGCAGGAATCACACGTTTAGGTTTGCGGATGAACGAGGCACATAGGATCTGTGTACATTGGGGGTGGAGTTTGATTAAAAGATCAAGAGAGAGATTTTCAAAGCAGCCAGGGATTTAGGAGTAATTCCCATGGTCATCCAGTAGGAGTCATGGTCCTAAGTCCCTTTAAACAGGTGTGAAAATCTACCTGTAAAAGGAAAAGGCAAAGACGCAGAGCCATATCTTCAAGAGCAAAAGGATGATGAGGCGCCTCAAAGTCTGCAGAATTTACCACTTGGAGTTGAAATTGTATCTGAACGTCCCAATGGGAATGGGTGGAACTGAGTGGAAAATGTATCCAGTGAATGTCTCCTCACCCTACTGCTTGAACAAACATGATGTCAGACCCCATTGTTTTCAGATGTGTTCCCTATTTGGAAATAGTCAGGAATTCCTCCTCACACAAACAGGCATTTTGTTATCTCTCTGGGTTGCTTGGGTGCTACGCACAGTGGCGTCACTCTATAGAGCCTGTCCTGCCACATCAGCCCTCTCTGCCCATCTCCGTAAGGCCCCAAGGGACATGGAGCATCACAGCTGCTTTCTGACCGAGGCCGAGGTTTTTGAGTGAAAGGCCCGGACGCCACTCGGCGTTACATAGCAGCTTTCCAAGGACTAAACCCAAAAAGGGTGGGCATGGGCCACAGCCACATCTCAACTCTTCCCTTCTGCTGCTGTCTGCTGGGCAAAGATGAAGTTGTCCCCTGGACCTCCTCCATGCCCCAGCTGTGCTGCCCCGTACCCCCAGCCCATTACTTTGTATTATGCTACTGAGGATCCAGCTAAACCTGTGGGCACCCACTGTGCCAAGTATTGTCCTGGCACTATTGTCCTGTCAGCTCGGCACCACTCCAGTGCTGGCCTAGCGTCCCAGCTGAGCATGGCCCAGACAGTCCTGGCCCGTATTGCTGATCAGGGCCGGCCTGTATTTCTGGTGAAAGCAAGGGGCCGGTTGAGCTGGCAATAATCAGCTGCTGTGCAACTTCCCTACAGCTCTGCCCCCACCCATCTGTCCTGCAGCCTCCCAGGCTAGTCTCAGGCACAGGCTTGCTGGAGCAGAGACTATATCGCACAGGCATGTTGTAATGGGGCCGAGTCCGTAGGTGACAGGGATGATGACAGCAGACCACATTTGATTCAGGATTTGGAGCCAAGATCCGTGATGAAAACATGCAGCGACTGCAGTCTGTAATTGAGCACAACTGGGACTCCAGGAGGAGCTACGTGTCTCATATGGGGCATCGCTGCAGCTCCTCCTTTCCTGTTCCATGCAGCAATGCTTTGTTTGCATTTCACTTCTGTATGATCTCATTCAGAGACTCCCGGCTTTTTCCGCGGGGATCCACCTGAACATCACTCACAGCAGCACAACAACATTAAAGAGAAGAGGCTGGTGCCTGGTTAGTAGCACTGTCCCAGCTCAGTGTCACCAGCGTATGCACCTAACTGATCCCAAACAATGCGACTTTTAATGGAACTGACCTCAGACTAAGGCCTTGTCTACAGCAGAGCTATTCCAGGGAAATTTCACCACTACAAAACAAACAAGGAGTCCTAGTGCACTTTCAAAGACTAACAAATTTATTTATTGCATGAGCTTTCACAGGAGAAAATCCCACTTTGGCAGACCCTTGAAGATCACTGTAGTTATACCAGTATAGGTCCAGTGTGGACAATCTTGTTCTGCAAAGAGAGGACCTTTATTCCGATTTAGTCTGTCACTTTATAATCACACCGCTATAGGTCTGCAGGTCAAGTTCCCCAGGTAGACAAGCCCTAAAAGTGACGTGACTCCACCAGCAGCAGTATGCCCTCACACAGTGTTTCTCAGACTGGGGGAGTCCTGCCCCCGAAGGAGGTCACAAGACTACTGTAGAGACTGCAAGATGTAGCAGTGGTCAGACGCCCAGCTCTGAGGGTGGTGCAGAAGTAAGACTAGCATGGGATGAGGGTTGTCACTTTTTGAAGGGGGCTCATATAGAGCTTGAAATATTTTCAAAGGGGGGTCCCAGCAAAAAAAAGTCTGAGAACCCCTGGTCAACAGAACCATCTTCAGGGGAAAAAGCTTGAAATGAGTTTTGTCCTTGCTCTGAAGGACAAAAGACCTGAACTCAGTTGGAGCATTGACGGCCCCCCTCTGTAAAAGCATTGCCCTGATGTTGCTGCCTGCAAAAAGCCAAGCAGATGCTTCCATTCAGACAGGAGAGGAAAGAAGAAACCAAAATAAAGCCTCGAGGAGAAATAGAGACCCACACACCGTGCTCTAACAGGCTGTAGCAAGTCTGAGAAGAAGATGGCTGCCAGTGCTGTGTACGGGGAGAAGTCTTAAGCCTTAAGGTGCTAATCGTGGTAATGCAATAGCAAGCTGTGTTCATCCATAGACCTCAAAGTGCTGTACAAAGGAGGGAAGCATCAGTAGCCCCTTTTTACAAATGGAAAAACTGAGGCACAGTGCATGGACGGACATGACTTGCCCATGGTCACCTAGTCTCTTAAAACCAAAGGCGGCACTTTCACATCTGCAGAGGCTACATGCCCCCAGCACCCAAACGTTCACTGCTAGAGACCGTAAGTGAGAACGCCGCTGCCAGTTTTGGCTGTTGCGATGGCGCGCAGAGAGAGTTACTCCCTGTTGTGCTTCCAGTGGAGGTGGCGCCAACGGACATAGCTGGGCTGAGCCGTTGAAAACATTTACCCTGCTGGGCACCAATCCCAGCAACAACAGTGAGACATTTCACAGTTTTGCCACACGTTTTCCAGACAAGATTTGCTTGGGCCAGCTGGGAATCCCAGACTCACTGGAGCTGTACATGGGAACTGACCTGGCCTGGTTGCAGAGGGACTGGTGACAGACGCTGGCATTTATAGCCAAGAAAACTAGTCTGTTTCTATGGTGAATAGCTGAGTTTTTGTCGGTGAGTGAAGGGGGATGCTCCTCTTCCTCCACACGCTTCCTTTGGAGGGGTTTATGTTGGTATGTCAGTCAGCGCTGTGGATCAACATAATGGGCCGTGGAAAGGAAGGGGAGTAGGGAAAACACACCAGTATCTTTTCCAGGCCCATTATAGTGAGCCCAGCTGACGAGACCCCGGGCAAGCAATTATTTCCATAGCTCCCGCAATGCAAGTGGCACTTCACAGCTATGTATGATGAGAAAAGATCAGTTCTCTGCTGATGTGAACAGGCCAGATTCCATTGATGTGACAGACTCTGGGGTTTCTTGTACCAGCAGAGAATTTGGTCTTTTGAATTTTCTGTCCCACGGTGCTTTTAAACTGCAATATTCTGCACAAATTGGTCTAGCTGGATGCCTACCCTGCCCCAGTTATCCTGCAAGCTAGCAGAAAGTAGCTCATCTCGGTCATGGGGGTCACAATTCAGTCTCCGCTTTGTGAGACAGAAAAAAGGAGACAGACGTGTCAAGGCACCAATTAGTCATGGTTTGGTAATGTACCTGTTGGCAGTATAGCTGCGTGTTGGGCTAATTATAGTTTATGGGTTTATTTTTGCAAAGAAGGCGTCTCCAAGCAATGATTTACCAGGGCAGCATGAGAGCAAGGCAATGGTGCCGAATGCCTCTAAAATCCTGGCGCGCACACACAGCGTGGCCCAGCTTCTTGAACATTTTGGCCTTCCTCACAACCAGCCTGTAGTGCCAGCAGCCCAGACTCTGTCTGGTCCCCTTCCAGTGCTGGGATGAACTGGGAGCAGAGGCGTGCTGTGGCTGCTGGCCGCTGGCGGAGCTGGGAAAGGAAAGTGAGTGTCTGCCGTTGGCCCAGCAGTCCCGGTGCCACGTGGCGGCTGGAGGAGCTGCCCGGTGGAGGGGGGTCAGGTTGTGTGTGGGTGTCTGTTGGGGGGAGTTAGCTCTTTGACTCACAGTAATATTCCTCTCGCCTGCTCTTCAGGGAAATGGGAGAACCCGGACGCATCACAACCCTTCAGGGCAGGATGGTATCGGGAAGGCAGCCCGTGGGCCCAGGACGGATGCATTTCATCTCCCAGGGCAAGTGGTATGCTGGGGGGCGGAGGTGCATTTATTGCCACTTCCTGAAGGTGCCTGCTCCCTCCTGCGTACACATGGCAGAGGAACCCAAGGGCACATCTTGCAGCCCCATGGACTTTTACCCTCCTATGCAAACAGGCCAGCGCCTGATAGAGTATCAGGTGGAATTTCATCCCATCAACGTAGTGCAGAAACTCCCCGCCAGCAAAGGCACTTCTCTCCCTTCCCCCATTGCCTCCCCTTCCCAGAGCCAGCCCCCCACCGGTCTCCCCGAGATGCACCTGCTCCGCGAGTGCTCCTCCCCTGTGTTTGCCCTCGGTCTGTCCCCCCTCCCTTTCCCGCCCAGTGTCCTTGGTCACCTGCACACCAACACGCTCGCACAGGGGCTTGCACTCCTGCTTCACACCCATGAAGCTGTGTGGCACTTTAAGACTAACAGATTTTTTTTGCATGAGCTTTCGTGGGAGAAGATCCCACTTGCTCAGATATTTACACACATGGACAGCATGTCCCAGGTTAGCCTGTTCACTCCACACCAGCCGTAAAGTGATGGGAGAGGCAGCCGGGGGCAGGGGTGACGGAAAGACCCATTCCAGTCATCAACTGGCATCTATGCCAGGGAGAGAGGGGCTGAGGCCAGGCTTTGCCCACCAGCTGTCACGATAAACCTGGCACATTGGAAACATTGCAACAACAGCACCAAAGTTCAGCAGAAAACCTGGGCCCGCCATGTGAGTCCCTCTTTTTTCAATGTTTCCCCGCCCTAGTCCTGCCATTCAGCAGGGGAGATGGACCCAGGCATGTCTGGGAAATATGCTCTTCAAAGCTGCACCTTCCCAACCGGCCCCCTCCTGTGAGACCTTCAGGGTAAGCTCAGATCCTCCCCACGGGCTGGTACCCCCTAGTGCACACATTAGCTCAGGCTCTCAGAAGTTCCCATCTTCTTTACCCGACACACCTGAACCCATGCGGGGCTGGAAAGATGAGCCAGCTGTTCAGGCGCTAGATTGGGACTTGGGAATGAGGGCTTATTTCCGTGGTCTGTCCAACGCTGCCTGTGGGATCTTAGGTACGTCCCTGGGGCTCATCTGCATGGGGAGATACCCCACACGGCTACTGCTGACTAACTTTTCCATAATAACCTCTCTTATTCCAAGAGTGCCTCTCTGGGGCATAGGGTGATCTGCTGCAGTATGGACAAAGAGGGTCCACACAAGGAGTTTGGGGCAGAACAGCTCTTTCACTCTAATTTCCTCTCAAATACCCCGTCTAGCCAGCCATTAGTTTCCACATCTCACTCCTCTATCTGTGAGGGATACAAATATATCAGGGCTGGACACTGACACTAGGACAAATTCAGACTAGTAACATGGTGCAAATTTTTAATGGGGTAATTAGCCATTGGAACGATTAACCAGGAAGGGGAGGGTGTGTGTAGATTCTCCATCGCTGACCATTTTAAATTAAGATTGGATATTTTCTTAAAAGATCTGCTCTGTTCCAACAGGCAGGAATCAGGGAAGGACTGTATCAGGCTGGAGGTCAGACTGATGGTCCCATCTGGCCCTGGTACCCGTGAATTGCTGGCGCATCTGTTCTGGTCCCACCACCCTGGCCGTGTCCTCAGACAGCACTGATGCCCTCTGTTTTATATTAATTTCATGCAACTTCTCCAGCACTCTGCCCGCCTCTCCACCTTCAGTCCTCTTGCTCCCTGCATTCTGCCTCGCTCTTCCACGGCTGCACCCCCAGCCACGCCTGGTGCTAGGCCAGAAGCAAACTCAGATCTAACCTCCACTGGGCTTGCCCGCACCCTCACCTTCCAGGCCTGCCTCCATTGCAAAACATTTCAGTCCCCACATCAGGTATGCGTTCCCACCTCTCTCCATCCAGGCAGGAGACTGGGAATAGGCACTATGTTATGCATGACCCTGGTCTTCCACTGCTCCGCTCGTGGGGTGAATGGCCACTAAAAAGCACTGCTGATTAACAGTGGGGAGGAATTGTGGGTACAGGCAATGGCTGGAGGGGGGCGCCCGCTTCCTCTAGCAGGGCTTTCAAAGGTTATCTGCATTTCCCTGACTTTGCCATTGACCCCAATGAGAGCAGAGGCCAGTGGGGCATTCTCGCCACCACCCAGCCCCAGTATGCACCAGTCAGGATATCTCCAGGGCCAAAGCACAACAAGGTGCTGGGTTAATGGGTTAATGACTTGTAACTGTCTGCCTCTCATCGTGGTGAGGCCCTTGTTCCCCTGCTGCCCCAGCTACTCTCTGGAGCTAACTAGGCAAGCAAAGCCACAAAGAGAGCAGTGGGGCAGTCTGTGGGGGTAGCTGTGGGGCTGTGTGGGGAGAAGCACTGAGGCAGGAAATGGCAGCAGGACCGGGATGTGCTCCTATTGCCACAGGCCCAGAGCCAGAGGCTGCGCCGCCATCCCCTCTCCACCCCACGGCTGCCAGCTGTTCCACGCATCTTCTCGCTGGGTTTATTGTTCTTGAATGGGGAGGGTAACAGCCGTAGACAGAGATTAGCAGTGAGAAGGAACTGCTCAGAGACTGCCACGTTTATGGGTGGGTGGCCTTGTTCTTTGTTCTTTCATCCCCTTTGCCTTACCCCAACTGCCCCAGACGTTACAAGACTACAAAAGGCAGGAAGGTTCCTCGGGTACAGCAAGCTGGCCCAGGAAATGGGAACATGAACGCTAGCCAGGTGGCATTTGCCATCTAGTGATGGAGGCATGTGACCCTTGCCAGTGTTGAAAGGAATTAAATCCCAAAGCACTGCATCCAAAATGTGCCACCAGGTGCCAATGATGTTCCCATAAGGACCAGAAGCACTGGGCACCAGGATGTGCCTGTTTGGGCTGCAGGCACTGGGCCCTGGCAGCATGCCCATATAGGATGGGGACGTAGCACATTTAATGCCCCTGATATGAAGGCCCGGTAAATGATTACACTAAAAGACATAGGAGGACCCTTTCTTATTTTGACGCAAGAAACATCAAAAGGAGCCAAGGAGTTGGCCAAAGCGCCACAGAGCGGAGAACACAGTCTCAGAAGTGTTTTGCCCATTGATTTCAGTGCTGGTAGCTTAGTGATTAGGGGGATTACGCTAGCTAGGAGCATTGCATTTTCCCCAGCCTCCATGCTGAGGTGCTTGCCCAAGTCCTATAGACAGGAGCGGTGCTGGGATTGTCTGCATCCTGCAGCAGCCAGGAAGAAACTGAGGGCAGCAGCCTGTGTCTTGGTTTGCTACCTGGAAAACTCTCATTAGTTTAGCTCACACCTTATGAATCTGGCACGAAACTCTCGCAAGCCTGTGAAGGCTAGTGAGACACTGTGGGAAGGAGCTGGCTAGCAACAAATTCACAATGGGCCGGGTTCTTGCTAGTTTTTATTTTTAAAGCTGCTTAAAAAAAAAAAAAAAGATCGCATCTTATATACAAACACGTGAGCTGAACCAGTATAAACATCACCGTCTTGACCATTGACCACGGCAGGCAGGGGTATGGCGATGCACATGTGTCATAGGATGGGTGTAGGGTTAAAATTGCAGCAGATGTTGGACGCAGGAGGGGGGAGCTGGCCCAGTAAATGGACCAGGACCCTCTGTGTCATCACTGAGATATCAGTTTCCTCTCCCCAGTGGCTGTCTTCTTTCTGGGCAGGACGATTCAGGCAGCAGCCCTTGGGGTATTAACCTCAGCCAATGAGAACAGCACAGGAATGAATCATATTCGCTTGAAACCAATGGGCTGAGCAATGCTGAGGTGGACACAATGTGGGACTCATCCATTCGTCCTCTGACGGAGGATGCAATGTCTTCTTATGATCCCTGAATTGTAGGTCAGAACGCTGCACCAACCGAAGACCAGCCCCAGAAAATAACATCCCAGGGCGGTGTGTGGAGGGTTCAGAGATTTGTTTCTATGGTGGTCAGTCAGGTCGCTCACTCTTTACCTTGGGCCTAAGGCCCAGATCCCACACTACAAGGAAGGAGTGGAACGTGCGTCCAGCACATCTCTGGGTGATGTTGGAGAGTTGGACACGGGGCTCCCCTGCATAGAGCAGTGGGGTGCAGGGGCTGTCCCATGGAGTAACAGGGCTTTTCTACACGTGGTTGTCCAACCTTTGGCCCATGGGCTAGAGTCCACCCTGCCGGGTGCCCACAGGGGAGCAGCAGTAGCCTCTCCCCTGCAGCCCAGAGCAGGTTGGGTGAGTGCAGCATCTTCACTGACTTTTCTCTGCTAACTTGGCCTCTGGCCCAGCATCTTGATGCTTATCAAAACAAAGATGGCCACTCCCATGACTGAAAGCAAGAAAAGAAAAATTGATTCTGACCAGTGAGACATCTTGGACCAATAATGTTTTTGTGTGTGGTTGAGCACAACGGGGGCATGTTTTGTCTGCTATGTCTAGAGAAGATAGGCGTTCTCAAGGAATACAATATCAAGTAGCATTGTACAAAACTCATTAGCAAAAATGACAGTCTCAAGGGCCAGGTGAGACCAATCAGCATGCTGAAACAAAATGTCATCGGGCAACAATCTTGCTCACTGACCACTAGGTGAGAAAAAAGTTGTAGTATGGCTGCTCATGTGAAATGGTTGGATACCTAGTCTACACAGTGCCACAATGTGACCTACAGTCATGAACTAAAGAGCGTGTTAATGTGCTGTGCTCTAACTGGCCTGGGTCCACCTTGGTGTCTTATTCACATGGATGTAGCCCCAGTTCAGACAAGCCTACACTAATGTGAAGTAGGCACCTTGGAGGGGGTGTCCCGGGAACAGCTAGGGCTCAACGCGTTAGAGTGCTCTACAGTTCACACCCAGACTCTGGCCCCATGTAGACAAGCCATTAAAGCAGGGGGCTCAAACTCAAATCACAGTGAGGGCCACATGAGGACTAGTATGTTAGCCCAAGGGCCGCACCACTGAACTTTTTCATACAACAATATTGCAAATATCAGTAATGATAGTGTTGTTGCAGGCCGCAGGAAATAGTTTTAGGGGTCACACGTGGCCTGCAGGCAGTGTGTTTGAGACCCCTGCATTAGAGCATCCTAAGGGCTGCTGTAAGTTATGGTCACTGCCGATGGCCTTAACTAGTGCAGTGGGAAGAGGGGCCAGACTAGCCAGGTACCTGTTCTGGGATGGGGGCTGGTGCAGAACTCATGATACCAGCTGTACACCATGGCTATGTCTACACTGGCAATTCAGTTTGAATTAAGGAGACTTAATTCAAACTAAATTAGTCCCTGTCTACATAGGCCTTTCATTAAAAATTAGAAAAACTAGAAATTCCTTAAGTCGACTTAAGGAAAGCTTAGTTCAAATTAATAAGAACCGCCTGTTAGTTCAAACCAAGCCTTAATTTGACTCCTTAGTTCAAACCAAGGATGGTGTAGACCTGGATTAACCCTTAATTCAACTTTATTAAACTTGAATTAAGGACAGTTAAGTCAAATTAACTAAGTGGACTGAGTCAACTTAACTTTGTCAACTTAGTCCACTTTATTAATTCAACTTAATAAGGTCAAGTTTAGTTTGAATTAAAGTTTAACTTATTAGGTCAAATTTGTTAATTCGAACTAACTTCTAGTGTAGACATAGCCCATGAGATCTCTCCCTTCAGAGCTGAGTATGCCAGCTGAATGTCCCCATCGCTTTGCCAACACGCTGAGGTCTGGGCCGTGGCTGTATGCATTAACTACAGTCTCCCAGGCATCTATATTGCAGCGTAGATGAGTCACGGGAGTTAAGGGGCTTTGCAGCCAGAAGACGTAAGGGGAATGATGGGCAAAGAGCCACCTGGCTCTGTGGTATGTAGGACTTGACTAAGGCAGGAAATGGGAAACAATCGTGCCCACTTTCTTTGGAAAACCACCAGCTCTGCAGCATCATCACAGCATATGCATTTTCCCACACATGCAAAAGCCACTGCTTCTGTGGTCCTGTCACATCAATGGGGTGAAATTCCACCTCAGTCACCAGTGGGTCACATACAACCTCGATGTAGCAGCAGCTGTCTTCTCTGTCCCTGACCATTTCAATTCTATGCAGCATAGCCTGGGACACCCTAAAACCAAACACACCGTCCCTTTGCATTTTTAGCCTCCTCCACTTACTGGCTGACGCCACTCGCTGTACCAGAACTACTGGCCATCGTGAAGCCTCCAGCGGGACGTGCTCTGTGACTAGGTGCCCAGTGGAGACAGCAGCAAATCAGAGACTACTGCAGTGAGTGTCATGACTCCACTGTCAATCCCTTCTGTAATAGCCTCCTTCTGAATTTGCTTGGTCAAGCCATGGCTCCAAACCTACACACCTTTCTCAAAAAAAGTAAGGAGTCTTGTGGTACTTAAAGACTAACAGATTTATTTATCGCATGAGATTTCATGGGAGAAAATCCCACTTCGTCAGATGCTTTGAAGAGGGAGAACTTACTGAATTGGATGAAAATAAATGCAGGGGAGTGTAAAACATGGGATCAGGTCATACTGCATCAGAAGATTTGATAACGATTTGCTGTTGCAGTATGACCTGATCCCATGTTTTACACTCCCCTGCATTTATTTTCATCCCATTCAGTAAGTTCTCCCTCTTCAAAGCATCTGACGAAAGTGGGATATTCTCCCATGAAAGCTCATGAGATAAATAAATCTGTCAGTCTTTAAGTGCCACAAGACTCCTTACCTTTTTTGCTTTACTAGACTAACACGGCTGCCCCTTTTTGGAACACCTTTCTCAACAGCTTTTGCTGCCCAGATCCTGAACCCAATCAACTACAGATCCTCTTAGGCACAGCTTGTTCTCCTGACAGTTTCAGCTGCTCCTACAGGAGGACGGATCTGTAGATTAGACACGGAAATTTCTCTACATGTAAAGATCTCTTAAGGCAAGAATGGGCTAGTTTGGGCAGCTCCTGCAGTCACCCTTCTCCTCTGGCTCTCCCCCCAGCCACTCCCCTGCTCCATATGGAGCATTATTCTTGGTGCTCCCTGGAAGGGTGGGGTGACTCATCTACCTAGAAGATTTAGGAGCTGAACTTTCACTTCTTGAACCCAGATTCCAATTCTGGCTTGGTGCACAAATAAAATAAATGTGGGTGAAGGTGGGTGGGTCGTCCCAGCCTGGCTCCTTCTGGATGTTTGTCCGTTTATCAAATCACACCATGCCGTTGAACACAACTGTCATCTGTTCAGGAGAAATGCAGGACAGGAATAGCATCGGCAGAGCTATGTGTGGGGATGAAAATAGCAGTGGGTGCTGCAGCCAAAGACAATTTATGCTGGAGGAGTGAGGTGCGCTGAGCTCAGAGTGCCTGCTCCTAGTCCAGTGTGAAAAGCCTGTTGTTGAAAGGGGACCAAATTCACTCAGTTTAAAGTGACCACCTTTGCCGGAATGGCTCTTACTCCACTGCCCACTTTCATGTATTGGGTTTACAAGAATACGTGTGCTCCAGAAAACCTATTTAGCTTGTTCCCTACTTCTGTTCTTTCTCTCAGCACTAATGGAGTGTCCTTTAGTGGCTAAGCCTGTTAGTATTAATTCCTGTGTGCTCCTCACCCTGGCCTCACACGATTCCCTACAAAAGGATTTCCAGGGTCTTTCTCCCTTCTGCCCCTCTCCAGGGAACGATGGATGTGAGGGATGCTGGAGTCTGATCCAGAAGCATGCGTCTTGCAGTTCCTCTATCTAGTGTTTGGTCCTGTCATGTTTTAATTGCCCTAATGGAGGACGGATGGGACACATCTTATGCATTCTGCCTGATGTGCTGAGGGGAAATGATCCCTCCTCAGCCTCTTGAACCCTCCAGCCAGGACCCCAACATATTCCCCTCCGGCTAATGACATTTCCTGGGCCCCATTCTCTCCTCCCCCCAACACTAATGTCCCCTTTCACAGTATTATAAATATTTGCAGCCAGATCAGTGTTCTTTCCTATCACAGAGTAACAGTAACTAACCTATTGCTTTTATGCAAAAAACTAAGCCCAGGATATGTCCACAGATGGGTCATGGTCCATTAAAAAGACCAACTTATTCTTCCCAGGCATGGAGAGGAAATGACTTTGTCAGCCGTGAGAGCATCATGGCTTTGTGAAGGGCCTGGCTGTCACCAGAGCTCCCGGACTGCTTTCACTCCCCTGTACATCTCCTCTATCTGT
The DNA here is from genome assembly GCA_007922195.1 of Podocnemis expansa. Lineage (NCBI taxonomy): Eukaryota > Metazoa > Chordata > Testudines > Podocnemididae > Podocnemis > Podocnemis expansa. Next base: position 6,088,192 of record ML682007.1, read on the forward strand.
GCATGGCTCTCTGCTGGGCTTAAGAAATGAATTCTTCTTTGATAGTCATTGGGGAGGAGGAAACCAGGTTGCTGCTGCTGCTGCAGATGCCGCCGATGGGACCTGGGGTGCCAACCGCAGGTGGGGTGGGGGCCGTGGTGCTCGTGGGCTGTGTCTGTTGCTGCATCTTCTTCTTGTTCACCTTCCTTTCCTTGGCCCGCCGATTCTGGAACCAGATTTTCACCTGAGGAGACATGAAGAGAGAGGCGGACGGGTGGGGAAAGGAGGAGAAGAGGGCACAGGAAACGGGGCGGTAAGAGAGAAACAGGGAAAGGAACAGCAGGGGAGTTGTGTGCAGTGTGAAATATGACAGCAAGTGAGGTCAGGGCCAGAGAAGAGGAGAGCATTTGAGAGTGACAGAGTCGGTGAGGTTTTGGAAGAGAGCAAGGTAATGGGGACAAGAAGGTTGGAGGGTGTCAGTGTAAATAGCCAGCCCTATGCCTGATTTTGCTATTGTTCCTCCAGCACAGTGGGTCTCAGACTTTTGTGGTCAGGACCCACTTGGTGACATGTTGCGACCCTACGGGACATGCCAGTCCACCCTCTCCAGGCCAAATCCAGCCATTTGCCTGGCTCTCTGCGACACACTTACTGCTGTGTGGTGTCACAGTAACATGTCCCAACACAGTGGCTGAGAACCGCTCCTCTGGCACATACAGGACAGAGAGTCTCTCCTTCAGGGAGACTAAGGAAGGAATGAGGGATCCAGAGGTCGGTGGGGAAGCCTTCGTTTTATGAACAAGGTCATTGCTTTGAGCCTGTGCCAAAACCCATGCCTCCTGGTCAGTCCGAGTGCTCCTGACTCCCAACCCCACATCCCATTCCCCTAGACTCTGCCTTTTTATAGGATAGGACCACCCTCAGATTGCCTGTTTAGCATTTGACTTGCATGTGCGCGTTCAAGCCGCATGTCCAAGGCTGCCTGCACTGGGTCTAGCATGGAACAATGCAGGCGCCACCTGTTCACGTCTGTCTCTTCTGAGCTCCCAGATACCCATTCTCCCGCCTACTGCAGATGATGCAGTGGGCCAGGGGACGAATAACCACGCCAGGCGTCCCGCAAGGCCCAGCAGATCATCAATAGCCCTGCACTGACCTGGCGCTCGGTGAGCCCTAGCGTTGCCGCGAGCTCCGCTTTCCGCCGGATGGTGATGTAGCGGCTGTAGTGAAACTCTTTCTCCAGCTCCAGGCGCTGGTGGTCCGTATACACCACCCGGTACTTGTCTTTTGTTCTGGTCTTGCCTAATGGAAACAGCAGGAAGGACAATGCTCAGTGACTGGAGCGGGGACTTGGAGCTCCTAATGGCAGGGAATGAGGGGTGAGAGCACCATTGCCCACATAGCCCCCATTGACCTGCAGACCAGCCACAGTGCAATGGTGTGGAGATGCCCTGATAACCGGAGAGTAAGGGAAACATCAAGCCCTTTTGGAAATGCTCTGCCCACGTTGTTCCACCAGGGAGCACACAGACAAGTCGTCTCGGGAAGGAGAGCAGGCTGGATAGGGGGGTGTCCAAAGAGAGAAATGACTATAGAGGAGGAAGCTGCGACAAGACACATGGTACAGCAATAGAAAGACATAGAGCAGCAGAGTCAGGTGTTGAAAGGGACCAACAGATGCTGGCGAGGAGAGGTAGAATGGGCTGGGTTTCAGCAAAGCCTGCAAACACAGAGGAAGCCATAGTCCCTCTGCGCTAAAACTCCAAACCCGGCCTACTGGAGGAACATCAGCTTTGATCCCTTGAAGATGCATGGAACATGGGACCAGGTGTGTGTCCTGGTCTCTCTTTGACCTGCTGGGTGTCTTTTGGCAAGTCACCATCCTTGCCTCAGTTTCCCCTCCCACCCTTGGTCAGCTTGGTCTACAGAGATTGTAAGAGGTTTTAAACAAGGGTTGTTTCTTGCAATGGGGCCCTGACCTTGATTGGACCTCCAGGCACCACTGCAATCCGAATCATAAATAAGAAGAGGAAAAGGAAATCATGATGGAAAAGATACCCTGAGAACTTAAGATTCTGCCAGGAAATAGCAGCACAGTTGCAAATGAGAACAGCAGCTACATCATAGCAGTAATCTCACAACCAGTTGATCAGGGCCAGGCTGGGGGCAGGTGAGCAGTGTGGTTGCTGGCTGCTGATTTCCAGGTGGCAACAAGTGCCTGCACCACTTGATCATATTTCCCTCCTCACTCTGCTGTGTTTGGCAGACCTGTTTTTGCTCCGCTGACTGGCCAGCCAGAGCGGATTGGTTTGTTTTTTCCTCTCCACGGTTCAGGAAGGGATGAGAACATCTTCCATTCCTGACTGCCGAAATGGCTTGAAGTGAAGACCCCTAAAGGCCTTCTTGAACACTTACCCGTGATTTCTAGCAGCAAGCAAACCTAAAAAAGCTCAGAATGGCTCACAACAGCTCCAAAGAATAATGAAACAAAAGGGTTGTTTATGGACTGTGGTGCAAACAAGTGTGTGTCACTGCTATTTGCACAAGACAGTCTCTCTTAGGGACACGTTTTTCAAAGGTCAGCATTAAGCTGTGTCTGCAAATGTGGGTTTTGTGGATGAAACAGATGCAAGGGCATATTTTGCAGCTGCAGCCAAGCTGTCAACCTTTGACCATTTAGCCTGTGTTTAGTTAGCCAAAGCACAGGGGCAGTTACTTGTTTGTACGCTGAAGGAGTTAAATAAGTTCTCTGAGGAATATTTGTGGGCACTGTCTGCATTTGTTCACTGAATAATTATCCCAAACATTTTTTTCTGTTACTTTGATAGGGTCTGTTTGGGTCCATTGACTTCAAAAAGAATTGACTAGCATTCTTTCTAAGTAGAGGGTTTGATCTGAATATGTCAATACATTTCAGGTGTAACTCTGGAAAAGAAACTGAACTGTACTTCAGATCCAGCACAGTGTAAGCATGCACTATGTGAAAACTGATTTGCTTTAGTGATGGCTGCTCAGCAGTAATATCCTGATGAATAAAATATCTAGAGTCTATTTATCGTAATAGAAATGATAATGATTAATAATAATAGACAAAGCAGAGATGGAGCCCTAAAAATCCACAGCTGGACCCCAAACATTTTCTCAGCTCCATCAGAAAGTTATTTAATTCCTTTGATTAACTATGTTCTCCTAAACGAAAAAAATAAAAGTTGGATACCATATGCAGATCTTCTGCATTCACTGTATGACAAGTCTGTAGGGCAATATGCAAACAAAAGAGCAGTTTGCAAAATCACATAGGATCTCTATAAAGCTTTCTTTCTTAATGTATATTTTGTTAAGTAAAACCTAACTCGAATCATATAACAGGATAATATGATGTATGCACCAGGGTCAGGGGCCAGTCACCGATTTTATTTATCCATAAAGGTTTTGTCAGACTATTCTAGGGGTCCAAGCTGTTGCATATTGGCTTTGTTAGCATCAAATGCACATTTCTGTTGAGCACTCCATGTCAGTGCCAAACAGGCATCTAATTGCAGCCTAACATTCAACTCTACAATACCATGGGGCTGCCTGTAGACAAAGGCGTCATCCACAACAGTGGCCTTGTATACAAATAAGCTGTTAGTCAGAAATACAGAAATAGAGACAACATTGGTGTTTGAGTCTGCTGTTTCACCTGTGACATCCCTGGATTATTATACATGGCTTCTTTCTTTCAAGCCATTTAAAGAAAGAAACTGGAGATACCCACATCAAGTTTACTAATAAGAATTCATCATTTTAATATCAAATACCTAATAGAGAGGGTAATAAACTCAGCCATGAACAGTTGTTTCATAACCATAAATGTATAAATGCTGTTCCAGAATGGCAGGAGCAACATGATGGTGTTTTCAGCTGCGTATTCATCACCCTCTTTCCTGGGAATCTGTCCATTTATATTCTTGGAAAACATAGGACAGCAGATGCCTATGTCTGTCTTTTCCTAAACTTTTGCCAAAGAGCCTGGAGCTGCACCAGGGAGCAGTGGTTGAGTTTCTCTGGATTTACATCAGCATCACTGAACCCAGGGTTTGGCCAGGTGGGATTTTTTGACCTGCCAAGGTTCCCCAGAGCATGATGTGGCAGTAATTTTCCGACATTCAAGAAGGTGGTGGGCCAAAATCTGCTGTCAGCTAAGCTGCTGTAAATCTGGCGTCATCCCACAGAACACCATGAAGTTACCTAGGTATAAAACTGGAAAAAGGAAGCCAGGTTCAAAACCGTTCATGAGGCATGGTGATTGGTGGTGCCAAAACATGGAGAGCCTTTTCCATTCAGAGATCAGACTGTCACCTGACTTTGAAAAACATTTGAGTGTATTAATAATGTTATCAGAGTGTCAGTATAATACTATAGCAGGGAAAGGAACCATGAAGCCATTGCACACTAAGAAAATTATCAGCACCCAATAGATTACATAAGGCATCACAACCAGCTCCCGCACCCATATAAGCAGCTACTATGTAATTTTGGGGTCAGTTTAATCAGGAGGACATCATTATCCTGTTGGCCCACCCTGTGGAGGCACAAAACAGCAGGAAACCTGAAGCGTCCTTCTGTGCAGGGAGAATTTGTGAGGGGCATAAAGGAAGTTTAGGGCTTTGTAGCACCCTGTCCTGGACAGTGGATCTGGCCAGGGAAAAAGGAGGCTGAAAAGGGGAGCAAGCAGCTCACTGGAATCTCTCAAGAGGGGACGGTGTTTTTTCCCCCCAAGTGCAAGTTATGCTTTGATATGGTTTGTCTTTATTCTTTGTCTTTATCCTTTGCATCAGTTCACTTCTGGCCCAAGGCACTGCAGTTACCTTCCTACACAGCAGCGGTGCTCAGACCTCTGTGATTCAGGAGCCAAATTAGCAATCAACATTACTCCAAAGAGCCACAGTTGTGCGACTTCATTGTTTCGTTTTCTATTGTGCTGTATAGCCATATGCAAGCAGAATGATGGGGAAATAGCTAGTTTATGTTATTCTCACAGCATAATGGCTGACCCAGTATTATTATTTTATCAACTACAATTAGTTAATAACATAGTAAAAGCACCCTGATTGGTTACTGATTGAGTCACACTATGGTTTTACAGCAGGGGCTGCAGAGAGCCACAGGGAGGCACATTAGAGGCCCTCATGGCCCGGGGCACCTCAGCAGATGCTTCTTGCACCTCTGTCACGGTGCTGTGCCTGTTCTGCCGAGCGAAGGCTCCCCGTTTTAGGGCTGTCGATCTGGCACCTTCCACCAGCCCTGCATAGGCCCTTTTCTTCACATCTGTGTCCAGCTCGCTGTCCCCTGATTCTTTAGGCGCCTGGTAGGTGGTTACGAGCCCCGATGGTGACACGCTCTCAAGTGAGCTGGAACGCAAACATACAGCCTGCTTGGCTATGTTGCAATCAGCGTGGCATTTGAACGCCAGTTAAAAAGGTGAGCAGATATTGCTCGTTTGGAAAGGTCTCCTGTGGGGCAGATTGAATTCACTTATTGTTAGCACCAGAAATCAAAGGGGGCAATCAAAGGGGACTTAACCTGGCCCAAATCAGGAGAATTAGCAGCAACAAGGGAAATGACAGTGAAGCAAGTGCAGGATTCACGCCCGGAGCACAGGGACAATCCAACTGACTCAATAAACAAAATGCAAAGCCAGTTGCAAGGGACCTAGGAAATCCCACTGTGACAAGTTCATTTTCTCACTGTTTGGGACTTTAAAATGGCCCACTGTCATAAAAGCCTCCACGCTAGCACTTAACGATTTTGGCATTTTCTGGCTAGTCCAGCACCTGGAGTGCAGCAGAGTAAGGAAGCAGAGGTGGCAAAAGTCCCAGAGGAGGACATCCACACTACACACCATCTAAAAAGGAGGCAAAGGGATCCTTATTCCCATCACCATGGTATCTGAGCACCTTGCAGCAGCTGCCAAGGCCCTGAAGGAAGCCCACGTGCCTGGCGGTGAACCCAGGCTGATAAAATAATATTCACTGGTCCCTCACTCCCTCAAAATCATCACCTAAAATTTGACCAAGTCCATTTCTGAAGGGGTTGGGGGGCTAACTCAATTCCATCCTTTTTCATATGCGTGCTGATGCTGCATATTACCTGCCATGGGCCCCGCCTCGCGTGGTAGGGACCAACGGGTGACAGAAAAGTTCTTCCTGGTTAGGGTGGGACTGGCGGGGTATTACACCACCTCACCTTGCCACCAGCTCAACGCTGTTCATACCAGAGTTTGAGGGTGGGAACAAGAAGTTCCTTCCCCCAACTCGGGGCTCGCTGTGCAGGTTGAATGCTTTCTCTGCCCTGCAGTCTCCAGCCCCACAGTTGCCCCTTTCAGCCTCTCCAGCTGCCTTGGCCACCCTCAAGGAGGACTGGGGATGGAAAAGCCGAGCACGAGCTCTCTGCAGAGTACACACCTCTGCAGTGATAGATGCACCGAGCTGTATCCTCACACTGGGAGGCCTCAGCCTGACTGCCAGAAGCAAAGGTGTCTCTTTCCCACCTTCCCCAGAGGGATTTTGCAAACTGATTTTTTCACAGAAAGAGGAGAGCAACCAAGCATGAGCATCACTGGAGGGCAGTGGCTCTGAAGTGGCCTGTGCCATGGCATGGGACCCCAGAAGGAAGCCTACCCAGGAGAGATGCTGCAGGGAGTGTCACCCCCACTGTGCGATTTCACAGGGATCGGCAGATAAAAGGGGGAAACTGTGTAGCCACAACAGGTGGTGTACGAGTGCCCGGGCAAAAAGCAGCTGCTTTTCTAATGAGTAACCAAGCCTGGGTGGTTTACTTCCTGCTTACCACCCAGCCAAAAGCGGGAAGTAAGCATGTGTAAATATATGCATATGTCTGTGCGCATGTGTGACTTGGGTGTGTGCCGTGTGTATGTGCACATGCGTGGGGAGCTAGATGGCTGACCATGCTACAGTGTGACCTGAGGAGCCCCCAATACAGGCAATCAATGCTCCTTTTCGAGTTGAAGTAGGATTGCCATTTACCGATGCTTTGGAGCCTGTCTCTAGACCTTTGGCTGTTGAGGCCACCAAAGTGCACATGCACGGAGTGTGCATTTGTGCACGTAGCAGTGGGAGTACGCATATGGGTGTGAGAGGTGGATTTTTCCACCCCTCTTGTGTTTTCTTTTGCTGTGGCCAAACTTCAGCTTGTCTTATGGAATGTGGCCTGTTAGGCCTCTACAATTAGATGGTGTTATCTCTTGACAGCAGGGAGTAATGGCCTTCAAGAAGAGTTATTGTCAGCATCCAAGCCGAGTGAGACCAGACCTGAAGAAAGTAATAAAATAAACTATACTTTACAGCTGCAAAACTTATGAGTTACAGCTAAAAGACTTATGAGTTCCTCTGCTGACCAGACCGGTGTCAGTAAGTTTCTATGACAACAAGCGATATGCTAATTTTCGGGGGTCCAAGGCATAAAGCCGGGGTTCTAGCTTAGGCACGTTGGAGAAGTGATAGGTCAGCAGCTTGTCCTGCTGCCAGGGGATTTGGCCACCCCGTAGGCATCTCCCCATTCTTCACAAGGAAGAGTGTTAAACCCCTTGACTGATCACCAAGGAAGCCTGCAGCTTTTTTCTTTTGGCAGATCTTTTTCTTTTGCTTTTGCTTTTTGAATTCTTTTACTAAGTTTTCAATTTTCACCTGTTCACCCTGGAGTGAGGGCCATAGCTCACATCCAAAGGGGGTGGCAGGGGGTGTTCAACCGCTGCAGCTGGTCGCGGTGGGCTCTGATTTCTAAGGCCACAGATAGGAGCCCGAAGGCTGTCCTGTGTGCCCTTGGTCGAGCCACTTTAACACCGGTCCAGCCGAGTGCATGGCGCTTGCAGTCGGGACCGGTGGGGCTGCTGAGTTGGAGGCAGCAGATAAGAGCCTGAAGGCTGTCCTGTTGGTCCGCAGCCAGAGCCGTCTTAACACCGGGCTGTTCTATCACGTTTTGCTATCTTTCTCTCTGGAACGGATCAGCTGGCTGTCACTCCAGAGATAGTATACAAATGTAATAAATATACTCTAGTCAAATTTGGGATTTAAATTAAAAAATGCTTTTTAAGAATGTGTGTATGTGTATTATTACTGCTCTAAACACAAATCAAAATTAAGCTAGTGTTCCACAATCAATTTAAAAAACAGCAGTGTAAAAGAGCGTGATGAAAAACTAAATCCACTTGTGTTCCCCACCAGGTACCCCAGCTGACCCTTGTAACTCCTAGCCGCAAACAGCCCATGGCTAGCCTCACTAGGCAGTGATCCATGGTGTCTGGAGAGCCAGGGGGAGAAGCAAGGTATTCGTGCTGTCCATAATGTTTTAGTGTAATGTTTCAGTGTGTGTATGTAGTAAATAGCAAAGCGCTTTTTGCCTACAAAGTGTATGAGCTATCTCTGTCTCTTATAAACCCCACTCTGTTAAATTATATCAATCAGGATTGGAATGGGGGGGGGGTTAATTCAGGGTTAGGCACAAGAATTAAAATAAATGTTATAGTAATATTTGTGCTCTATTTTCTGTTTATTGGGCAATTAAAAGATCTTTAAGAAATAGAGTTCTAAAACTGCAGTTTGTATGAGTTTTAATAAATGTAATTTAATAGAAATTGTAAGTTTTAATTTTTGTCATAAGAATATTAGGAATTAGATACTATTAACCTCTCATTTAACCTTTTTTCTCTTCTTTCTTTTTTGTAATTTTATTTATCTCAATGAAAGTCACATAGAAAGTAGTTAACCCAAAAAATTGTAGTTTGGTCTCTTGCCTCTCAATTAAGACTCCTTCTTGCAGTGTGGGGATCGTATCCCCTGCACCCACCCCCCCACAACAATGGGCTTGTGAGAACGTGGGTTTGTATGACCACCTCTGGGGACTGAACAGACCTGGATTCCATATATCTAAATAATATATGCCGCCCTTCATAAGAGGATCCCAAAGCAAGGGACAAGCAGCACAGCAGTTACGTCTTTCCAAATTCAGTGAGGCGAGGAAGAACACAGCAAGCCTGTAACAGTGGCATGAACAGAACCCAAATCTCTAAATCCCACAGAGTGGAAAAGACAATTTGATTGCTGCTTTCAGCCTTCACCAGTGGAAGTGAAGCAGGGAACATAATATTTTGACCCGCTCACCCGATGTCTGCTCAGAAGAGGGGATCTCTGTTGGGCCTTGGGTGGATTTTTAGAGCGAGGGTGTTGAAAGTCCAACTCTAAGCACTGCGTGTGATAAAACTGTGCACCAAGTTGCTGTTGTTACTTCGAGCCAGCACTCCCTGCACCGCCAGTGCCCACACTCTGCCTCAATTCCTCTTCATAATTTAGCAAGAACAAACACTTAGTGACCGCTTGAGAAATGTGTTTTAATGTGTGAGTGTGGTAAGTCCATTTGTGCAAAAGAGAGACTTATATTTGTGTGTACAACATGTGCGAATAGAGAGACAAACACAAGGCTGAGAAGCAGGGCCTTCTTATGTTATGGACCCACCACAGCACATCCCTGCTTAGTCTTGTAAGCCATTTGCACTATAAATCTGATTTTTTGCCCTCTAACTTCCACAGAATAGGCCCCTTCCAGCTGAAATTTGCATCTCTAGCCTCTTGCCAAAGGGGATTTTTGGTGAGGCTTTTTGCAAAGTGGGAGACAGCTCATACCAGCTCAGTGGTTCCCAATTTTTTTGGCAGCAGTGCCCCCATTCCAATGAAACTGTTTTTGTACCACTCCCTTTGAATTTTGATGCCCCCCTAATGCTCCCTTAGCTTTTACCATCCTCTCAAACTTCAAAATCACCCCCCCCAAGGGGTGGTACTTCTCCCTTTGGGAAACGCTGCAGCAGCTGATCAATCTTTTGGGCTGAGAACGCTAGAAGAGTTGCAGTCACTAGACCCCAAAGTGAACTAGTGCACAGGTGTGTATTAAACTGTGCTTAGTGGATTATTGAAAAACTACTAGCTAAGTGACAGGAAAATGGTACACCTGCCTGCTGCTGCTCCACATATTCTCTGGGGAGCTTTGTGCCTCTAATAACACCCGCGTGCACAGCTTGTGGGCAAAGCACGTCTAATTGCTCCAAGTCTCTGCTGTTGCAGACTCCGTAGGTGTGCAGCCTGACATTTGTCATCACCTGTGCCAGGCACACCAGGCCCTGAAATTTAGAAATACCGTTCATTAATTCTTCAGGGTCTTCTCCATAGCTGATGAACTCCCTGAGGGATTCTTGCAGAGGCAAATTATGTAAGGACGCCTTTCAAGTTTATAAGCACGGCCAGGCTTACAAGGCCAAGAATTTATAAACACAAAGATTCCTGAAGTAGTTACAAACTCCACACAATCAGTAAGGCAAAAACTATGGCTTCTGCTTATCGTTCAGGGCTTCAAGGAGCTCTGTGGAGGGCTGGTGTCTAAACCGCTTTGCCCCTGACTGTCACAGCTCCTACAAGGTTTCTCACATTGTTTTTTTTAAACCACTCAAAAACTGAGGACATTTTCAAACAAAAAACTTGAAGGCATCATTTTGGTTTTAAATGTACATATCAGGTAGCTAGTTATTTAAAATAACACTATTAGCAAGCATGTGTTTGTGCAGAAAAGAGACCATTTGGAAGAGAGGAAAGAAGATTAAAAAATAAATTAGATAGTGAGCGAATCCTGAATGTTTCATGAATTTTAGCAAGAATTATTATTTACCCAAAAATCCACCTTGGAAATTCAACATTCATTGTTAGTTGCTGTCCACCAGGTCTTATTAATTAATGCTGCTCTTTGTTTCAGTCATCCAATCAGGCAGGTGAAACAATGCCATGTGACCAGTGTGACCAGTCACTCCTCACGAAAATTATCATTTATTTTTATAATTATGTTAGAGCCTCTGGAGCCAACCAAGAGGGGAGCACATTGAACTTGGCCCTGCTGAGCCCTCTCTTAAAGATCTTAGCACCTAAATAAAGCAGCAAAGATTGCACATCCAAGCCAACAAGCCCGTCTGCTGAAGTCTGCAATGGATTGTGGCAGATTTAGAGACAGAAGAAAAGACTAAACTAGGACTTGTAATGAATAATTCAGCCGCCTCTGAACACAAATGCAGAGTTGCAAAGGTAACCTATCTTTACAAAGCATTTTGTCCTTACCAGTAATGCAAATACTACTGTCGGATCAACCGCATAGCCCGGAGCTGCAACAAATTTTATGTCAGATCAACCTCACAGCCTGGGGGCTGGAACAAATTTTATAGCAGAGGGATGCTGAGAGCCATTAAATCAAACTGTAAACCCTGCATATAATAGAACGCACTTCAAGCTAGGGGGTACGGCAGCACCCCCAAGTTCCAGCACTTCGGCCTCACAGCCCAAGCCTGTATGTCCACACAGCTGTTTTGACACCATCGTATAGGCCCCCCCGGCTCTGAGACTTACTGCCATGGGTTTAAAACAGTGTAGACCTACTCTCTGATATAGCAGTTGGGGTGGAGGTTGAGTGAGAGAGCTTCAATTGGCATTTCTGAGGTGGAGCTCTTACTTGCGACGGAGATGAATGACTGGCTCACTCTGTTCAGTTGCCCTGTGCTGAATTAAATCAAAGCCTCTTGCGATGCAAAAGCCTTTGACCGCCCGCCAGAGATTGCACCTCAAGACACCTTTGCTCTATTTGGAAATACCACAGCTTTAGAAACATGGGTACCAAGAGATGTTATTCCCACCCCAAACTCACAGACGTGAATAGGAACTCCAGTGGTGCGTGTAATTAGAAATTAAACCACATCTCCATCTTCCCTCACCCATGTCCCTCTTAAGGGTTGGCATCCCCCACTGGGCAGAGAGCCCTTCCACGTTGGGTAAGCTTCCTTTAAAGTAACCCTTAGTGACAAATCCGATCCCGTCCTTGCGGGCTGCAGGGGCTCCCCTGGCAAGGCATTGCATCACGTTGCTGCAGGGAAGGCCTGGGACACACAAAGGCTGTGCTCCCCGTGCATGGTAGAAAACCCAGCTTTGTGATAGTGAATGGGGTGGGCAAGCCACGAGTGAATTGGGGAAGAGCCACACCAGAGGATGTGGTGCTTGGCAGATCTCTCCTCTTTGCCAAGGGGGCATGCTGCAGCCTCAGATGCAAGGGCAGCAGCAAAATGACGCCACAGCCTGTAGCTTCCCTCCCCACCGTTATCCAGCACGTGGGCTCTGTGCAGCATTATGCAGTTTGGTTCAGAAGACAGAGCTCCCACTACCTTGCACCAGGCCCCACCAGCCAAAGTGCAAGAACCACAGGAGGCAGGCCTGTGAGAATCACACATGGAGTAGGTGGCCACCCACAAACATGGGACCTTCAGTTAAAACATAGCCACCTTGGTCCCAATGCTCCATTCATTCCTAGCCGTTAAATTGACAGCACGGCACACCTGGTCTCCAGAAGACAGTCCCAGTGCGCCAGCGTCCCAGCCCTCTCAAGAGCATCAGCAGGAGGGAGAAGGTGTTTTAAAGAATTGCCCAGAAGCCACAACAGAGGTCTGCATATGAACACTTTCCACAGTGCCATCAATGAGTGGGAATGTACCCGCTAAGGAAACGTACACCGCCGTCTGCAATCAGCCTTCTCTGAGGCCTGAGGGGATCTCCAAGATGCCCCACACAGGGCGGCTGAGCTGGTTGAGAGCCATGGGTATCTCTGGCCTCCATTTGGGCCCCGTTGGGTGCCAGGAAACCGGAGAGAATTAGCCAGAACTCACTCCGGCTGCCTGGCCTCAGCGACTGTCTCACTGCCTTTGCTTCCCACCCAATCCCTCTTCTTTACGAATTAAACCAGCCTCTTCTCCCAGAGCAGCCATGGGGTTCCTCAGCCCTGGAGCCTTCGACTGTCTGCTTGCATTCGCAGACAACCTCTCCAGCCATGTCAGACCTAATTGTTTTTCCTGGTTCTCTGCCGCCTCTCAGAAATGGCAAGAGAATGACCTTCCCTGGCTGTTCATGAGACCAGTGAGAAAGAGGGACCAAGAAAGGGCCAAGGGGTGTGTGGGGAGAAGGGATCATTATCTTTGTTAATGTATAACCCTAATAGCCCTCACCTTAGCCACGCTAAGATAAGCGAGTGCTTTAATGTGCTGTGCACACCAAAAGGGACTCATTTCTGAGCGAGCACACATGCAGCACAGACGCACAACGTGGCGGGGACAATGGGTTGGGTACAGACTCCAAGCCACATCTAGCATCCACCTGCTGAAATGCCCTTTCATAAGGACTCATGGGCACCGTCAGAGATGGCTGGCTCTTTTGCTCTGAGACAGGGTAGAGAGCTCAGCCACGGCCCCAAAGTGCATAGCCCATTGTGCCACGTCCCATCAAAACCCCTCCCTCTTGCCACCTCACACCCGCCTGGGATTGGCTGTGGTGAGTTGTGCTGGGTCTCCATCCGTGCGTTGTGAGTCACGTGGCCCCAGACAAGGGGCGTTTTGTCATTCCCTCCTTCTTCAGCAGGGGAAAAACGGGGAAATAACAGCTTCTTCCTGCTTCCGCTGTTCCATACTCTGGACTGGACCCGCCGTGTCATGCCAGTAAATAATGAGGAAGTCAGAAGTCTCTGTTGGCACTAGAAAGTCGACTTTGGCCTCCTGTGAGTTCAAGATGGGTGGAGGAGCCCACCTGCTCATGCCTAAAGAGGCAGTATGGAAGTCTTTCTCCCCAGGACTGACTTCATCTTCCTGCTTCAAGACAGTTTTCAAGAAGCAGCCCGTGAGCGTAGGCACCCAAAAGAACACTTTGTCATTGAATTCAATCAATCAATCAATCAATCAAATCATAGGGCTGGAAGGGACCTCCTGAGATCATCAAGTCCAACCCCCTGGGAATTGAACCCAGGACCATCTGCATGTTAAGCAGAGGTGCTAGCCACTAATTGTGCAAAGAAGAGCGCGGTTCAGGATGTTAGGCCTAAAATGGAAGGAATGGCCAAATACAACAGTGGTCCACTTAGGGTGATATTGATACCTGTTCAGGAAATTTTGGGGGCTATTCTGATCTGGAACGGAAATAACTGCACTGAAATGTGATGAGCAAGGTGGGAGAAGTAGGCAGAAAGGAGAGGAGATTTGTTATTTATTTCTCGGGGTGGCTGTTTCCTTGAAGAACTGGTTAGCAGAGCGATCCAGCCAGCCCTGGGTGAGCAGGACACAAGGGACAGAGCAAACGGGCACCATTGTATCAGCAGGTGGATAACAGGCATCCAGCAAACTTCACAGGAGCAACACCAATGTATGCAGGGACGATGAGAGATCTGTAACTTTGTATGAAGGAGATGGACTCATGAACACAGGGGTAGAAAGAAGTGCAGATGGGAGCAGGTCGCATTGTGTCCCTGTATAGCGGTCACTCCACACAGAGGACAAGAGCGTACTCCCGCTACTAATGAATGGAGTTACTTCATTAGCTCACATGGTATGGGCTGGTGTTTCTGGTTCTGAGAGCTCGCGAGTCAATGCTTGCTGACAGCCCCTGGCTCTCACAGGCAATCCAGTGTGGACACAGCCAGCGGGGAGACCATGAGGTAGGTTATTAAACCCACGTAGTTAATCCTGGAAACTCCAAAGTGTGGGAGTTAACTGACTAGAGGAAAAGGAGCTGGTGAACATGGCCAGGAGCACAGATCCCTGTGGCTACGTGTGTCGGCCTCAGCTCACTGCACCACTGCATCGTGCTCCCCAGGCAGCTTCCCTTGTCCACAGCAAAAACTAGAAAGACGGCTGGGAGTCCCCCTACACCAAACTGAACCACATATGAACCGATAACAGACTGGTCCCTTTCTGAGCTTGCAGAGTCAAAAGTCAGAAAAGTCAAAACCAAACAGCCAGAACCTGCTGCAACAGAGTTTGAGCCAGCACTCTGACTAGACGCCCTGTGTTTGAGGTGGGTGTTTGTGTCCACCTCCTTGTACCGCTGCCTTCTCTCCCTCTCCCCCTACACAAGCAAGGCAGCCAGCAACAGAGACTGGGGAAGCGTGGACTTCTGGTCGTCTGTCTGTCTCCAAGGGACCCTCTGTCTCTCTCTCATGTATCCATTTCTGGAGCACCAAGGTGCCATTTTTCATTTTAATTTATTTGTAATGATGAAAATCAGTACGTGTCCAAATACAATCATGGCACAAAGGTTGACTAATTAAAATTCCAACCACCCTGTGAAGTAGCTAAGTACTGATTACCCTCCCCATTGTATAGATGGGAAAATTGAGGCAGGGAGCAAAGGAACTTGCCCAAGGATACACAATAAGTCAGTGGCAGAGACGCAATAGATGCCAAATTGTGGGCTGATTCCTCCTCCTTTCACCTGCTCCAATTTCAATCACTGTCTCTTCTGTGGTTTGGAATAGGAGCGGCCTGAAGGTTTCATCTCCCACATGAAGCACAGAGAGGAAAGCAGCAGGCAAAAACGACTGAATGGTGATGACAAAATGGCTACCACATCCGTCATATATATGACTGAGATTCCAAATCCAGATTCTGATTGGTTCTCAGGAGGCTTCGATCCGCCCACTGGGCTCTAACCCCATCTGGCAGCCAGTCGTCTTCCAACCATTTCAGTGTGAACAGCCTCAACATTCATGCTATGCAGCCAGTGTACAATATGAAGAGCCCATCCCTAACACACATGATTTCCGGCTGCACCGAAGGCAGTGTACAGTACATCACTACTGACCACAGCACACCTCTTCCTAAGAAAATCATAGAGAATAAATATAGAAGCAACTTGCTCCAGGTGCCGGCAGTTACTCTATTTTTACTCATTGTTGCAGGGTTATCCTGGGTCCTCAGCAACTTGGCTAACCTGGCCTGCAGCCCATCAGAAGTGCAAAACCAACAACCCTTGCAGCACACAATAGGGTGTGTACTATGGAGCCACATGCTTCACAATTTGCTCCAGTCTCTTCCACAAGGCCCATAGAGCCTCAAAGCATAAAGCAACAGAGTCTATCAGTCTCTCCTCACAACTCTGGGTAAATATCTGTGAAAGCCACAGTCCCTACAGGGTTATCCATTGGGGTTGCCCACTGGTGAATCTGCACCTTAAGGCTCTCTGAGAGAGAAGGGGAATGTGCCAACAAAGAAATGGTTTCTCTTAAAATCTAAACTAAACTATATACTGGGGGGAAGAGGGTAGATTTTGTTGCTGAGACTGGAGGAAGCTGGCTAGATCAAGGGACTTATAATGGGATACAGAGCATTTCGCCCATCTGCCAGTTACTCAGATCTGGGTCAGGACAGTGGCAACCACCAGCTGATACCCACTGAAGGCTACTAAGTAACTGCAGAATGATCGACGGTTTCAGCACAGTTCTCAGTGAAAACAGATTCACATCACAGCCAGAAATCATTGCAATTACCGCCTAGTCTGCAGTGTCACCAAAAAGGCCAGGACCTGAGCAGAAGGACAGAGAAGCCCGGCTTCTCTTCATCAGTAATCATAATGCTTTGCACTGACACAAAGCTTCCCATGGGAAGCATTCCACACATTTCATGCACATTAGCAAAGTTGCTAATTAGGCTGCATGGGGAAGCTCTTACCCATGGTGCTCGCGTTTCCTGGCTAAAGAACAGACAGCAGTCCACTGGACACCCAAACCAGCACGGTCCACTGTCAATAAACCCACTTTTTTAAAGGTTGATACAACGGTCTCCACTTGGGAGCCCCATTAGTGCCTGCCTTCCCTATTTCTGCCATGACGCACGCTACTTTATTGCCATTGTATTTCATGGACTTCAGTAATTCATATGGGAAGGAGTGGAAGACAGCCAAACACAGGATGATTGAAGGACACTGAGCTGGCTGGGAATCAACAGGCCAGATTTTTACAAGCCCTCTCCTACCCATTTCTCAGCTTCCCACTGCAGGAAGTGGAGTAGCAAAAATATAAATGGGGGTGGAACACCACGGGTGCAATCTGTCTTCCTGGGAAGAAGAGGGATGTCACGCCATAGATGTGGCCAAAAGCAGGTGTAGGAACTCTAAGAAAGCCCCTCTAGTCCAAAGCACCCATTTTACTTGTTCCAGTCCAACCTTCATGTCCACTGAAAGGGAAAATTCCAGCCTCACGCGTGGGAGTTTTCACAGAAAACAAACTTTTATTTCATATGCACAAGTATTCATCCACTCAGGCAACAAAACGAATGCCATGTGACTCATCTCATCTCACCAGTCACCACTGACCACTGCATCGCCAATGCTCTTTATTCACAGAGAATCGGCAGCAGTCATCTGTTGTTTACAAAATCGTAGATTTCTTTCCAATCACAAATACATTAAAGGAAATCACGAGGTGCTCACGGATATTGCTGAGAAAAGAGGCTGCTGGATAAACTGAGAATTATTCACTTATTTAAGTGTGTGATGGAGCCTGAAGGGTTTCCTGTTTGATTCTGCATAAAAATCATTCTCTCTTTCTGAAAAAAGCCCTGCATGTTTTCTGTATAGTTAGAGAGGAAGAATACTTGGAGGCTGGTGCTGCAAGATTTGTAGCTGGAAACACAAAAAAACCCTGCTAGCACCCCTCAGTTCGAGTGAGAGGAAAAATGCTTCCAAAAGTGTGAATTATTTCCCCTGTTTTGTGCTTATCAGAAGGCGGCTGTCAACGCTCAGTCCAAGGCGCTCCAAAGCCAGGCTTTAATTACAAGTTAAAAAGATAAAAACCCATCTTTTGTGACTCTCACCATAGCATTACAAAGGCATCTCATGGTGGGGCGGAAGAATCAAGAAGTTGTGAGAAGCATTTCTTAATACAATCCACAGAGAAAATCGGGCTCCAGCCTAGGTAATGGGTACCCACCACAGTGATCTGTGTCACCCACCCTGACACACACGAATGAAAAACACATTGAAAATGATGCTGTCTCTTTAACATAAGTGAATGAAGGGTTAGACAGGGAGACATCATTTCAGCCATTAATTCAGACCGGGGTCAGGGCCTGGGGTAAAACAGGCTGCAAGCAGACTTCGGTCATGTATTTCAGGCAGTCTTGTCTCTCCCCGCCCGATTCCCCTGAGTTCAACATTGGCTTTGGCACCTGGCAGGTTCTTCTGACTGCTTGCCAGGTTTTTAATGAGGGCCCTGCTAAACCTCTCATCAGCCGTACCTGCTGTGTAATGTTAGCCGTGGGAAGGCAGAGTTGAGGTAACAAACAGATCAGCTGGAGGGTGGGCGTATTGTGTATCAGTTTCTAGCGGTTCACTACACCCTGGCTAATGAAGCATGGATCTACGGCTCCAGCCAACCCTGATCCAACACCTCCCACGATTTTGCCCCCTGTGTCAGAAGAAACAGTGTTGAAAACAGGCCATCTCACAAAGCAGCCACAGACAGCCCCTGCCGATACTAACCCATACTGACGGTGTCTTCTCTAATGTCTATTTTTCCACTTCTGTTCAGCTCCCAGCCCAGCTCCCCCTGCAAGGACCTGATTCGCCTCACTCGTCCAGCGGCACAAAGCAAGAGCAACTCCACTGAAGTTCGTAGAGTGACCGCAACATAAAACTGGTGTGAGAAAAGAACCGGGCTCCCTTATCACCATGAAACCGTAGTGTTGACAGAGCAATGAGGTGGGCATCCTTGAAGGCTCCCCTGTTGGAAAGATCGTCCATTGGCCGGAGCTTTTAGGTGTCCCTTCACTAATCTCAGGGTATTATCTGGCCTGGCCTGTCACGTAGGTGTCTTTAATGTTTACAGAAAGCGCTTTTTTGTTCAAGGAAAGTCAATTCTAAGAAAGTTTTGAGATGTCTGTACCTTGGACAGGAGGCTAGCTGTTCAGCTAATCCCTCGGTTAATAATTTAAGGATAGAGGAGGTGGTTTGGGTGTGTACGTGCACACATGCGTGTATATAGTGGGGGGGGCATTAACTGCGTTAAGGACTTAAACAGTGGTGCATCATTTACTGAAAACACCCCCCTCCAATTTAGCAGGCTGAGAGAAACATACTGACTTCCTCACATGGAAAAAATATACCTAGTACAGAAGACACTGAAGCTGTCTGCAAAAGCACTAGAGAGGTATTCTGCAGATGTATTTCCAAAGCAAAACTTTTCCACCTCATCTCAGCAATTAAGACATTTTTTCCTCAACATTTTGGAGTCACAACTAGAGCTGAGCAAAATAATGTAGGGAAAGTTCTGAGACTATTGGCTGGAATTTTAGATACATTCTGACTTGACCACACTGGCAGCATGTTAACATTTGCTTCTTACCAGCATTCAGGCACTCAACACATGAACACTTGCAAAAAGCACGTTTTTACACTCAAATACGTGCCAAGAAGTGAAGTGTTAATTGTATAGTCAGCTGCAACATTTGACATTCGCACCATGTTCCTTAGTCACCCAAATCACAGAATGGAATCCATGCCACACGGTTTATGCAGCTAACTTGTACCAGGTGGATTTCAAAGTTCAGATCTAAAACAGTTTCAGCAAGGCCTTTCTGAACTACTTTATAGAGTGAGGTGAAATTCACAAGGAAGTTTGCAAATAATTGTGAACCTTGAGCAAGGTGAGACTTTCGCACTCTGCTCGTGAACATTTTATGAACAGAAAAACAGAGGTGACATTTGACAAATGATTTGTTTCAAACGGTTTGTTTGGTTCAACTAAATACTTGGTTTCTTTAGCAAATAAAACAATTTCCCAGCAAACCCTACCTTGAATGCTGTCAAATTTCTTGCACTGGATAGACATTTTAGAATTTAGACCTTCCTGCCTCCTATTCTCACTAACATCTTCTGATAATTCAACAGAACATGTAAATGTTCAGCAATAGTTGTACAAAATATTCCCTTATTGAAGGCCTGTCTAAAGTTCATTGAATGACACTTCCCACAGGTTTCACAGAGCTTTTCATCAGGTTCTTGGATTCGCAGATACCCCCAGCACCCCCTTCTCCAGTGTAAAGGTTGGTGTAATTACAGCATGTTATTACCTAGGAAAAACTCTTTCCCAGCCTCTTTCAAACTAGAGCCTAGCAGCTGTTTATTCAAGGAGTGACAGAGGGGAAGGTGTAATTTATAACCTTCTGAAGCATTATGATTTATAGCACTCATAATGAATCTGTTGATATTTATAGCAAAAAACGTTCCCTTATTAACTTCCTATTCCTGCTGCAGCAAGGTGGGTAGATAATCAATCCAGGCTGATTAATGTCCACTTTATTGATTGCAATAAATCAGTTCATTTAACCATTTCACTCTTATCTGTGCCAAACCTGCCACCAGCCTGATTACGTTTGGGCTTCATAAAGAACCTTTCTGAAGCATTTGTGGCCTTTAAGAAAAAATGTCCAGGGAAAACGCTTAATATCTGAATTCCACTGGGTATAAAGGACCCAATTGTGCAAACACTCTGTAATCCCAAATCCCACCTGATAACTGGGGTATATGAACAAAATCTAACAGGCGCAATTTTAACCCAACGAAGTCAATGGGAGGTTTGCTATTGATCTCAGTGGAGCAGGATTTCACCCGGATCTCCCTTAGGATGGAACTGCCTCTTACCAAGGGCCTAATCCTGCTGTCCTTACTCAGCACAAAAGCTCATTGAAACCAGTCTCGTGCCCGGAGCGCTTGTCCATGGAGGAGCGAGGTGGGAGGGAGACAATAATTCAAAGCCAAGTTTTGAATCTGTGCTGTGAACAAAATGAGCTGGTATTACTGACTATGGGCTGATTTGGCAGCTTTTTCCGAGGGGAAATGCCCATTGACTTAGTTGGGCGTTGATCCTGAATGAGGCCTGACTTCCCTGGGAGAACTGCGGGGGCAAGGACTGTAAAAGTAGCCTTGTCATTATAAGCCAGCGATGCACCAGGCAGACACAGAACTTCTTTTCCATCCTCCAGATCTCGGACATTGGCTGGGGAAGGGTATTTCCTAATATGCCCTGAAGGAGACAATGGCTACTTTTTTTGGCCTTTTGTATGCATTTAATCTAAGAGATATGAACTGAGCAACTAATGATATTTTTCACAATTCAATCAATTCAATTGTCATTTAACTCAATCAGAGGTGCTTTCAAACCCCCATTTTATCGTAATTCCACTCCTGGGTGTAAAATTAGCAAGCAAGTTCTCCCCAAGAAGATGGTTGTTGATTTCTGTCTCTGGTTATCAATCGTTTTAAGCTTCTGCCCCCTCCCAAGTTTCTCCTCCAGGAGTTGAACAGAGAGCCCAAAATTGCTGGCTCCTCTTTTGATAATGACAGAGCTTTGTAATTCCAGGATCTCAGTCATCCACCCAGATAGTGAGGTCATGACTCATTCATCACTTGTCCTCTCCAAGGCCTCAGTCCTGCTGTTTGCTGAATGTATTTATGCAGAGCCCAGTGGAAGGCAACAAGATGCAAAACCGAATACCACAAAGAATTCACAGAGACTCTGCCCTAGTCAATTATTATACATGCAATTAATTCAATTAGGGCTCCCACTGTGTAATCAGTTGTTGCTGTTATAGTGTCTTTAATCTCAAAGTGTTTCTCACACCCGTGCTTAGAGCACCAGTGGGGCAGAAATGCACAAACTCTTGCACAGTACAGCAGAGCTGAGGGACAGGGCATTTCTAGCCAAAGATATCTGGGTAGCCTTTCCCCATCAAATTTTTAATGTTCCCCCAAAGCAGACGGTCTCATCTGAGATGCCTGAGAACACAGCTCTGCCACTCTGTATCCTGAGCTACTGTTTCATCCATCACATCGACAGCTGCCGTGGCAGTACCTGTCTAGGATCCTGCTATAAGGTGGAGAGAGCATCTGCCCTAGTTTTTGTATCGCTAGAACAACTTCTGTTAGGGGGTGTGCCTTTTTACTGAAATAATTACACTGGAGCAAATCCATGCATGAATGCAGTTATTATATCAGGATAAAACTGCCTTCCAGAAGTAGAGTGTATTCCCCTTCCCTTACGGAAACAGCTATTCCTGCCTTTCCGGCACAGTAGGCAATTGGTACTGCTGTGATTAAGCTTGTACAGGTAAAGCAGTACGCTATTTGAGTGTAGACAACAGTAACAGATGGCTACACAGCGCAGCGATTACACCTGTCTCTCCTGAAAGTCCATTTCCCCCAGACTCAAAGATCTCCTGCTTAGCAGCACAGATCTCTTCCTGGATCCACTAGATCCATGACGCTATCCAAACCACTCAACACAGCTTGGGGGGTGTTGTCAAAACTTAGAAAAGCTGCATCAAATAAGAAGCACAATATTTAGATCTCAGTCAAAGTGTGACACTGAGCATGGCTCATTTTGGCTTCTATTTTATTCCAGTTCTTATACCACTCCCACGCCCCAGGCATCTGGAGAGATGAATGAAAAGATCTTCCTCTCTGGTGGTTCGCATTGTAGCAGTGACATTTCCACTTTGTGGGGGCTAGTAAAATTGCTCAGTTTCACATGATTCATAAAAATTCCCTTTTCCAAAGCTAAAGTCTCTTGACCATGAAATGTTTGTTACCTGAAATTTAACAGGGCCTTAGATCAGAACAATGAGGGAATAGCTGTTCAGGGCATGACTGGACATCATTGGCTTGATTTTTCAAATGTGATCACCCACTGGTTTTCACAGAGACTGCAGCTAGGTGTGGGGAATTTTTGTGAATGAGGCCCTCACCTATTACCCAGAGCAACTTCTGAACTTGAACCACCCCCAGTATTTATTCTGTCCTGTGTAAATCACTCAAAGGCAGTGCCATGGCACCACAGTCTGGCACCTAACTGCACCATTTCTGCCTAAAGCCACCGTTTTTCCAAAGTGCTCTAATATTTTTTACGATAACATTATTTTTTAAATGTGTCTGGCAGGAACTGCCGTCCCAGCTTCTGTCATCCCCTTTTGGCCCTACCTAAACATTCAGCAGAAACCAGTCAGAAAAGACTAAAAGCGGAATTACCCCAGTAACATTTCTCCACGCTCCCAGGTCCAGCCCAATGCGAATTCTGTTACTGGTGCGTAAAAGAAGATTTTTAATGTTTGAGAGACCCGGGGACGAGGGACCACCCTGCAAACTGTAGCGTTGAGCTACCACTTGAACTTTTGCCCATTGAATCCGAGGCAAGATTTCTGCTCATTTCAGCGGACCGGGATCAAGCTGCAAAGAGTCTATTCTTACCCAGCTCTGCCAAGGCAAGCCCCAGCCAGGAAAATGAGCCAGCAGTGCTTCCCAGCTGTGTAACGACTGGAGGAATGAGTTTGGCAGTGCTCAGCCAAGGAAGGGTTGGGGCAGGGGACGCCATGGCTTTGTCTACATGGGGCAAGTTGCCCAGCCCTAGTCCACACGCTCACTGGGCTGGTTCCCGTTGCCTGTGAAGGGGCTGGGGCCAGGCTCTGCTCCCCAGAAACAGGATTTGGCCCCCAGGCCCAGCAGAGGGGGCAGCAAACCCCAAGGGGCGCCCAGCCCGGAGCCCCCCACTCGTGCCAGAGCCGGGCCGGGCCCGGGCCAGCGGCACATCAAAGCGGCCCGCGGGCCCCGGAGCAGGGCGCGAGGACAAAGGGGCGCCCGCACCTTCCTGCAATCCGGAGTCAATCCGGATCTGCATGACAAAGGGCCGCGCTTGTAAACCGGGCTGCGCCTCCAGCCCCCGCCTTAAACCAGCGGCGCCGCCTTTGAACTGCGGAGCGGAGCCGAGCGTCCTCCCGGGGGTTTGGGGTAGCGGGTCCCCCGGCCTGGAAAGGAGACCGGGCAGTCCGAAAAGGAGGACTAGTCTGCTGGGGTTAGGGGGCCCTGCAACGCTGCCCCCCAAAATAGGGGGCTCCAGGGCTGCTCCAGCCTCCTTAAAACCCTGGCAGCAAAAAGCCAGACAAAGTCATGGCTTGTTGAAATGCCTGGCGGGCAGAGGGCATGAAGGTAAAAGGCAGGACGTGGCCTCCTTTTGCCTGACACCTGGCAACCCTAGTCTGGGTTCGCATGGGGAGAGAGGGGCCCCCAAACCCTGACCCCCGGCCCTGGCCTCTGGGGGTCTGGTCCGCGGGTCGGCCAAGCACCGGGGCCGCCAGACTGCGGGCCAGGGAGAGCAGGGGTGGGAAAGGGGGGATCACACACGCACACACACCCCTGCTCACATGTACCTACACAGACGCAGCTCTACACCCACAAAGGCACAACCACGCACACAATCTACATACACACCCTACACATGCACACACACA
>ML682007.1:6112352-6127788 GCA_007922195.1 Podocnemis expansa
CACATGCACACACACACAAATGGCCCTACACACATACAGAAACATGCACTCTCTCTCACTCACACACACACACACACACACACACACACACCCATCCTGCCACATGCCCCCTTTGCAATCACCACAGATCCACCCCCCCACACACCTCACACACAAACCTCCTCTCACACAAATGCTCACAACCCTTACACACCCACACAAACCCCTTCCCACTCATGACCCCCCCATTTTCCAACCTCATCCAACCTCTCCCCCCACACACACACACAAGGCAGCGGGCAGTCCTTGCTGCCCACAGTCAGTGCAGGCCCAAGTGGGGCAGAAGGGCTGGAAGTAGTTTGGGGGGGGGCCCAGTCTTGTAGCTGGTGGCAGAAATGGGGAAACTGCCCAGAAAACCACTGAGTGCCTGAAATAGAAGCAGGCCGGCTCCTGACTCTGGGATCCTAATGACAGGGCCAGCCCAAGGGTTTTGGCGCCCTAGGTGAACTATGACTTGTTTATAACAGCTAACGTATTAATATACATATTCATATAGAGAAATAAATTCACTTCAGTCTAATTTGGCACCCCTTAAAACCTGGTGCCCTAGGTGACTGCCTAGTTCGCCTCTACAGCTGGGCCGACCCTGCCCAGTGACAGGGGAAAAGAGGAGCCGGATCCTACATCCCCTGCACACCCCCGTAGTCGGTGAGTTTGGAGGTGTTCAGCAGAGAATTTGCCAGGCTGCCAAAAGCTAGCTGAGCACCAGCTGGTTTGATGAGCAATGGTTAAAAACAGCCAGGCCTCGAAAATGGGTCCCTGAATGGGCCAGACTAAGGAGGGAACATTCTTGCATCAGGTCTCGGGGTGTAACAGATGGGAGTGATTACACTCTGGTCTCAGGGTGTAACAGAAGGGGTGTGACCACACTTTGGAGTTAAACCCTCAGACTCTGGCTCAAGCCAGTGGGCCCCAATGCAGATGAGCCCCAAGGAGGGCTGGAAACTGGAGGGCGATGTCTGCAGTAGATGCACTAAATCTCTTCTCCATAAGTGCTGCACCCATAGCACAGCGCAGAGTAAGGCAGATGTTGCCACTTTGCTGGCCAGGGAAAATGCCCTTTGACTTAGCAGCCGTGTCAGCCAGATCCAGGGAACCGCCCGTTAAAACCGAGCCATTGCAAACCAAGCCCCAAGAGCTGAATCATGCCTCGAGTTCAGAGTTGTGGAATCACCACTATAAAGTGTGTGTAAATACGCAGAAACCAAATTTACAGCCCTGATGCCCTTCAAAATACCCTTTCATGCTCTTGGCCATAGCCCTCTGCATGAGGTGCATTTGATCCTACAGCTGCTTTCCCTGAGTGATGAGCTGAGTTTGCAAAGCATTGCCCCCCCGGGACTTTTGGGGTGCAGGATTCCACCCCAGCTGGGAGCTAAGCAAAGACCCCCCCCATGAGGCGGGGAAGAGGAAGAAATTGTCTTACCGCTGCTGCTGCTGGTGGGGATGTTGCGCCTCATCCACTCATAAGGGGTGCGCCTTTGTGCATTTGGGGAGAGCTGGGGCACTGAGGTGCTGATGGGTGGTGGCAGAAGTCCAGAGCCTGGAGGCTGGATTGGATTAAAATCATGGGGGCTGAATCCAAGCTGTGCCGGGTTGGCGGTGGAAGAAGCAGCCCCTGTCCCATAGGAATGCCAGTCCTCTTTGGTGGGCGTGTATGGCGAGCCCCAGCCACCCGTGGGCTGCCCGTGGTGTGGGTCGCTGTTAATCCCTGGCACATGGTGGTAGGTGGTAAAGTCCGAATATTGAGGAGATGCAGGCACGTAATTCTGAGGGCTCAGGTTCAGGCCGGGGTGCCTGACCGGGTTAGGGTACATGGTGGAGTCCTTATCCAAAAGATAGCCCACATACATCATCCCCGGCTGGCCCTGGGCTCATAATGCGCCCTGGCTTGTTCCCTGTAACTCAGCTCGCCTGAGCTGTCACCTGAACTTCTTGGGAGCTTTCTCCCGCTTTGCACAGGCACCTCCCTGAGGACAGGCTTTTATTGGGCCAACCTCTTGGAGCATTTGCATTGAAAGACAGGTTTGCATTTCAAAGTACAGGAATCAAAGTGGAAGGCAATGGGGTGAATTCAAACGGTGCAAATTTGCTTGCTAGATGTGGGGGGCGGGGAGGACCAGGGTGTGGGGTATGTTTGAGCGGCTCCAGGAAACGCAGAGACCTCCAGGCACAATAAAAGCATTCGGTGACCAGCTCAAGAGAGCTAAGGGCTGGAGAACATCTGAAAGGTCTCCCCAGCCTCTATGAGCACCTCCATGGCTGGTGTTGAGGCCCTTGGGGTGCAACCCGCATCCACCCTCAGCCAAAGCCTAATGAAAACATTAGGGACTCTCCATTGACTCCGGGGAGCTGGGGATGTGGCCCTTGGTGACCACCTGCTCCAGGGATATACTAGCCCCTTTCTAAATAAGGCACCTGCCCAGATTTGGGTTTTGTGCCTTGACACTGGCTCTGAGTCCTTGTAGCTTCTGGAGAAACATTGGTGTGTCTTTCAAGGGTCTTGTTTTCACTGACTTGGTAGGGCTCACTCAGGCCCCTGGATGACTAGGCTGGAGAGAGGGAAGGGCTGCGAAAAGTCCACACCAGAGACTCTTTTGTACCCGGGAGTATAAAATACCAGGGTTTGTGCCCCTAACAGGGCCAACCCATCTCCATTTCAAACCCTCCCCTTCCAGAGCTCTGGGGTCTGCTGGAGTTAGAATTCCAGTTCATTTTTACCTACAGAAAATCCCCTCTCCCCCCCATTTCTGGCCTTTTTTTTATTCCTGGCTGGCTCAGGCAAAATGTCAGGAAGTTAATGGGGAGTTTGGTTGGTATAAAATAAACTACTTGGCCTGAGAAGCCCTCTTTGGAGGAACTGAAATGACTAAGGAGGGAAGGAACCTGCCGACCATGGTTCGTTGAAGAACCATTGTCAAGTGACCTGACCAACACACAGGGTTTTAGGTAGCTGCATAGGGAGTTCGCCTTCCCAGCTATTGTGACATCTGTGCAGGGGCGGCCTTGTGCGTCCATGTGAGGCTGAATAGCGAAGTTACTGTGGAGCCGTAATGCTTTCTGTGGGAAGCCGAGCCTGGTAACTAACCTCTGGACCCATTTGGGTTGCCTGGGGAGTGGGTCAATTTCACACTCCTTTAGAGAATGCGGTTTTCATTTTCCTGGAAGGCTGATGCGTTTAGATGCACTGATGTGCAAATCTGAATCAGCCAAACAAGGCAGCTGTTAAGATCTAACTATGGGCATCGACGCCTATAGCTGCCCTAATGTGACTTGTCAGCAAACCCTCAGGCTCCTGGTGCCCAGAGAAGACTGGCTCTGCAGAGACCTAAGTGGATCATGCATAAAAGCTTTCCCCCCAAAGAGGAGGAGACCCCAAACACAGCCCCCTGCCTGCAAACTGCAGTCTGGAGCTTGCAGTGAAGGCAACAGCACATGGCCCCCTTCACTTTTATGGGGCTCAAACCGTTCCAGCTGGATCAGGGTCCCATTTGGGAATCAGAGTCATTGGGCTGTGGGAGAGTGCCAAGGAGCAGAATAAAAGGGATGTGATGAAGAGAAGCCATCATGGGCTGTGTGAGAATGAAGTAAACAGGGTGTTTCAGAAACAGAGGGAAGTGTTGTCTATTGATAGGAATGACCATGCAGTCTAATCTAATCCCTCCATAAAGTTTTAAAGCTGAAAGAGACCATCACCGTCTACTCTGAATTTTGACTAACCCAGGGTTCTGGCCAGTAAATCCTGTTCTATGTTATATAGTCGTGGCCATACATTTCATATCAAAGGTACCTGGGTGTGCTTTACAAAGCTGTAATTATCTGTTGGCCATGGAGAACACAGACAAGCATCCCTTGTATGTATGCCTGTTACTCTCTGGCTTGATTTTTGGTTTAACCATTTGAACCCCTCTTGGGATTAAAAAGTGTGATGTAAGCATCTATATTTCTTAGAGGCACTCTGACTTAGCCTTTGAACATTGTGTGCAGTTTGAGCACTTGTAGTACCTAACCATATTTAAAAAAAAAAAAAAAGCTTTTGCAGATGGAATTTGACCCTCACTATCGTGTTTCAGAATGAATTTTTCAGCCAAGGTGAAGAAGAAATGTTTTCTCAGCCTTTCCCCTCCCTTCCCCCAAGCTTAAAAGTTTATATTGTTTTTAAAACAGAAATGAAAAGAAAAGAAAATAGGACCATTTGTATTATAATATTATAACCAACAATCCATTCATTTTTAATTATGTGAGCACTAAATCTTTGTGGTATCCCTCTTTTAGCCGTCTATAAATGCTGATTTGGGGCACAGGAGCTGTTCCCCAACACAGCATAGCCCAGCTGTTCATTTCTTAAAAGACAAAACCACACCAAAGCCATAGTCAGTTTGCACTGCCAGTATGAAACATTTGTATTTTCTTCCATTTTCAGTGTCGTAGATTGATAGAGTTGAAGGCCAGGCCCAGGAGGGACGATGCAATCATCTAACCTGATCTCTAGCATGACACGCGCCAAAGACCCTCCCCTCCTTTCTGCATCTGTAACTTCTGGTTGTGCTACAGCAAGTTTTTTAGACAGATGTCCAGTCTTGATGTAAAGACTGCAAGCACAGGATGAGGATCACATCCTTAGGTAAACTGTTCCAATGGCTAATTACTTTTCCTTTTAAAAACTTGCACTTTATTTCTAGCCTGATATTATCTAGCCTCAGTTTCCACCCATTGGACCAAATCATGGCCATTGCAGATGACTCAATTATTTTCATCATCCCTGGATATTTTTTTCCAAAAATTCATTACAATTATTCGAATGCCAGAAGCAAGAAGTTCCCATCTCTTGCGATGAGCCTGTGGCTGCTGTTATCATACCTACTGGCAAAAGACCCTTAAATTCAAGTGGAAGAGAAGTGGGCTTAGATTGGAAGCTTCTTGGGTTTGTTGTGTTTGTTCAGCACCTACAAAGTGGGGTCCTGGTCCAGACTGGGGCTGCTAAGTGCTACCATGATACTAAATAGCAATAAATCATTGGAAAACCGGTGCCACATACATGGATAGAGACAATGTGAGTGGCCTGCTGATATGAGAGGAGTTATAATCCAGGTATGGACATTTACGTTCTTAGTGGAATATTAAAAGCCAGATTGGGTCTCATCATGCCTGAGGTTACACAGAATGAATTCTCCCGATGTGTGCCGTAGCCACGTCCAACGCACAAGCAGCCACTCCCCTGTCTGCTGTAGCATGGCGTGCAAAGACTGCTCCCTTTTCCCACCTTCCTGCATGAGCCCTTAATGTCTGTGATGTCATAACTCTTCCAGTTCTCCCACGGCAGAGAACCCTGCCAGGAAGGCCAGGGCTGACATTTGACTAAAAGAAGAAACAGGACCAAAAAAAACAAACAAACAAAAAAAAATCAAACCCTATTGAGCCCATTTAAAAACAGAATAAAGAAGCAACAAACGAGCCGTTTCTCAGCATGCTCCCCTCCTACTTCTGACAGCAGTGATGGTTATTTGGTTGAGGATAGAATGAGGGCAGAGAATGGTGGAAAACGCTGGACTGATGGACAAATAGATTTTTTTCCCAAGCACAGTTGTAAACTTGGAATTTGTTTGCAAGTGTGTGACTGGACCCTAAGGTTAGTGGCAGTAAAGAAAGGTTAAAAGCTTGATAATGGTGCTTAATAACTTGTAAACTAATTTTATCTGGGGATCGCAAAGTGCTTCCCAGAGTATTAGCTCCATATTCCAGATTGGGAAACCGAGGTACAGAAATGGTCAGTGACTTGCCCAGAGCAATGCAGGGACAAAGGCTTGCGCTCCTAATTCTTAGGCTGTTGCTCTAACCACTGACTGCTGCTGCCTCGCTCCCCTTGTCCACATAAAAGAGCTTCTCCTCAAAGGTATCTTAAGGCTGAACTCATTTATGTTTGTCCAAGGATCTGAGACGCCCAGCAATGCAATTATTTATTTGCTTAAGGTGGGATTTTCCAAAGGACTCTGTGACAGCTTAACACTGCTGTCTCTGCATACAGGTAGGCCAATGCCTTTGAAAATCCCACCCTGTTACTCAAAGAAGCTCAGCTAAATGTGCTATAGCTAAAGACTGGCCAGGCTGGAGCAGCAGGTCTCAACCCCAGATCTGCTGGCCCACTGACTTGCATTTCAGCGGTGGTCCCAGCATGTCTGAAGTTGTTTTTCTTCACTTTGCTCTGCCCTGATTCAGTCTGCGACTGGGCACAAATATTTCACATGCTTGGAAACCCATTTTTATCTTCTCCAGCTGGGAAGCAGCACAAGCTGCTTGTGCTCCTTGTGAAAGGGTGAAAAGTCCAGCTGGAGATCAAAGGGAAACAGAAGGGCCAGATAAGAGCTGGGCCTGCAAGGCAAACCCTGCCACCTGGGGGAGAATGATGCTGCAGACACCTGCTGGAAACGTGGTCCCGGCTATTTGATTCCAAAAGTGCATTAGGTGATGCTCTCCATCAAAGCAAGGGATCTGACTCTGACCCTCGTACTCTGGTGCAGCTCTGTAGACGGCAGTGTAGCTGATAACAAGGGTGCTTTTCTGGGAATGCGGAGTGCAGATCAGCCCAAAACGCTAAAAAAGGTGCAACAGCGTGTCCTCTTACATCGCAGTCACAGCTGTCCTGGAAAGGTCTCCACGGAGAACAGCATCAGCCCTAGACTGGGCCACCACCTCTTCCAGGGATTGCTGACTGGGCAGAGCAGGGATGGTTTACATCTGCCCCACCTCCTCCAGTGCCACCTGCTTCAATGCACACACACTCCTCCCCAGTACCCTACAGCACAGACGCCAGACACGCGCTGAGCCCACCCTCCGTGCAGGGATCAGGAGACCTGCATGAGACGGGACCAACCCATGTGTGGAGCTGGGATGGGAGGTCGGGGCTAGGAGACTTGACAGGTGGAAGGTTTAAAAAAGGCCTCAGTTTAAAACATGTCAAACCTTCCTCGGAGGCTTTGTTGGTTGGTTTGGTTTTTCTCAGAGTCACAGCTCCTGGGCTCATCTCATTCGACCTCTTGAGTAGCACAGGACCTTGTCGAGTGATTCCCTGCATCAACATCTGGCACTGACAGAGCGCACAACAGTGTAGCCTGGCACACAGACGTCACTGGGTCTTGGATGCTCTGCCTGTTGCTAGAGGGCACCATCACGTATAGGAAATGTGACGATCCGAACTCACCGTCATGCCACTGTCTCTCATAGCTATTGATTGATTGATAGGTTGGATAATTCCATTTTCCCAGATCTTCGACTTGCCAATAGCTTTGGTGAAACACCAGAGTCTGTAACCTCTTCGTCCTCCTGCTCATTCATGCAGAGATGCCCCTAGCTCCTTCTCCTTTGCCTGGGATAAAAGTCCCAGTTGAACAGAGTAAAAAGAGAAAATACCTAAAAACCTAAATACTAAAGGAACAAAATACTAAAGAACTGTGGGCAAGTAAGTGGACTTTAGGCAGCTGGTGGGTTCCTCCCCAGAGGTAGCTGCCTTTCAGCCGCAGGTGACAGGGTGCCTGTGTCGCGCTGGCTTCTCTCCTGCAGCGAAGCTCCATTCAGTGTCAGGGAGGGGGTCAATGACCTGGTTATGGCTGCTGTTCCTAAGGCTGGTGTGTGCCAGCCTCTGAGAGCGAGCAGCCAAGGGGCTTGTGTAAGTTCATCACTGGCTCAGAGTCCCTTGCCTTTGTCATCATGCCCCAGCTGGGAGCTGCGGGAAGCACACAGTGGGAGCACGAGGACTGTGGGTTATAAAAGCCAGGAGCACTAATGGGATGTGGCAAATCTCCCCTTGCTCTCTGCCCTGTTCCCCTCGCCCTTCAGTTCATTAATTCCTCCGTATCCTTTTTTTCATCCCACCTGTCCAACCACAATAGCAGGGCTTGGGTCACAGATATGAAAAGGAAACTACATTGCTTCTTTCCATGGAGCTGCTCTGTGACCCGAGCATCTAGACGCCTCCCACCCGGATGCAGGCAAAGCCAGTGGGAATTTTGCTCCCATGAGGCTACAAAGCTCCTGATCTGTAGCGAATAGTGACGACAGGGACAGAAGCTGGCCAGAGGGGAAAACTCTGAAGCAAGGACTGCCCCAGGGGCCTCAGGAAACCCTTCCTGACAGACTCTAGGAATATCAGTGGCCAATTGCTCAGCTTGGCATCATTTTTGGGCAGTTTCACACAGGGATCTGCCCCTGCAGCTGGGGAGAAGCAGGTGGAAGCTACAACCCTGTGCCCACTTACCAGGCTCTTGCTAACCCACCCTCAGCCTCTGTGGGCTCCCACACCAAAGTTTACCTTGGTGGGAAGGGCAGGGAGAAATGCCTGAGGAAGACAATGGTGCCATAAAGATCTGGGCTGATAACGTCGCTTTTCCCTACACTTTATTGGTGCTCAGGGTTGTGTTCAGAAAAAGTTGGTTGGTGAAATAAAACAAGCCCCTTTGAGGGGCTCAGAGAGACCAGGCTGCACCCACAGGGCCCAGCACCCTAGAGCATCCACTTGGAGGGCTCTTGAGGTTACCAGTCCACCCAGTACGGACAGCACTTCTTTCACTGGGTGACAAAGCAGCAACACCGATTGGGGGAAGAAAACCAGAGAGCGTTGATGATTTCACTGGTGTGCTAGACTTGGAGGGGCCAGGGCCAGATCTTCAGGAGCACCTGTAATGGCAGGAGAGGACACAGATGGCCTTTCTGCCCCCACCCCACCCTGTGGGTGGTGGCATCTGGCTCGCCTTTGGCACAGCTGCCAGATTTCTGAGAGCCGGAGGTAGCGACACCATCTTTGTGTCCCCGGGGATTTTCCTATGCCAGGGCATCCCTTTCTGGCTGGGTAAGCCAGCTCCACATCCCTTTGTGCGACAATAGCCATACGGAGCAGGTGGAGCTGAAGATCTGGCACTTAGAATAGAAGATGCCCTGCTAGACTCCTGGGGCCCAAAACCTACCAGGTTCCTGCAACCTTGGGCAAGTGACCTCGCCTTAACCATCAACCTGTATCCCCTGATCCCGGAGACAAACAGATCCCCAGGGTCTGCTTCCCTGGCCTTGCTTACGAAGAGCCTCACCCCACAGCAGCCAAGGACAGAGCCGCTGCAAATAAACAGGAGGAGCTAAACGGTGTCCACTGCCCAGCTCTCTGGGCACCTCACCCTCAGTCTGAGATGGCTCTGCACAGCCCTGCCTGGCTTAGCCCCAGCCTGGCTCTGATGGCATCCAAAAGGTGAGCTGGATGCAGCGCCCTGGGGAGCCGGCTGAGTCAGGTTGTGGGGCATCATCAGTGCGAGCCATTTCCCTAGGCCAAGGCCTTCCGGCGGGAAGCTGACAGCCCAAAGCCCTACTGGCCCGTAATGACTGGGAAAGGCCAGAAATCAGAGGTAGCGTCTCAGCCCGGACTGTACCGCTGAGGGCTTCAGAGCTCCCAGCCAGCTCCTGGGAGGCGACATGCCTGCTCCTGGCACACGTATGGAGCTGTCAGCCAAGAGGCAGCCGCGTCCATTGGACCGGGTCCGTCTTGGGCTTACCTCTTTTCATTGCTAGTGCGTTGATGTGACAGGACTGTGTGACCATTTCCCTGCCTCAGCGAGGTGGATCGGCCTCTCTAGTTACCAATAGCCCATCCCTGTGGGAAAAGGGACATTTGCCTCACCTCTCCCGGGCTCAACCAGGGGTCACTGAAGAGAAGCAGTGGCTACTGGGGGCAAAGTAAATCTGTGTGAGCCCAGAGGGTGCTGGGGATTGTATATTCCTGGCCGCCTCCTGCCCTTCCTCTGCCCCGGCAGGTTCCTTGTTTAAAACAAATCATCTCGAATTGCTGCCCACGTGTGAACAGAACAGCAGGGAAAGACAAGCTACCCTGGGGGTGCGTGGAATGGCATATATAGTTTGTTTCCACTTGGTTCCCGAGCACTGTTCCCTCTGCTGTGTGCATGTGTGCGTGCACACAGGTCACGAAACCCACACACACAACAAAATAAAGTGCACACAAACAATTCAATAGTGCTACTATTGGTGCTCAGAAAGAAATTTTTTGCACATACAGCCTACGAATAATTAGAGGGAACATTGTTCCCGAGGCCTTCCTGCTCTCCTTGCCCCTCCCCTGATCCAGTCCCTATTCCATTCAAAGCCGGCTACAAACAAAAATTGGATGAAACAGCTGATAAGTAGCCACCTCCCCTCAAATTAGAGGTAACTGAATCAAGAAGGACGAAGGCAGCTCATTGTCGGGGTTGGACTGCGGCAGGATCCCAGGATACAGCCTCAGAGGCCCAAGCCGGCCAGATGCCACAATGAAGGCCAGGAGTGAGAGATCAAGGAGCACATAGATCAGAGAATGAGCAGGGAGGAGAAGTCTTTGCAGGGGTCGTAGCTTTTGGGTGGCCGCAGTGCCAGGCTCCATTTAGCATAAATCCAGCATTGCCTTGTGGCGATCACTTGTGGTGATGCCCCGAATTGCTGGTCCTTTTCCACCATGGTTCTTTGTTCGAACTACTGCTTGGTCCAGCCAAGCACACAGAGTTGACAGGGTTTCTGACTAGGATGGACGGACACCACACGGACGCTGGGCCAGCGAGACAGTGACTTGGAGAGCTCAGCTCCCAAATCTGGGGCTTGGGTGGGGTTTTCCTTGTGTTTATTTGTGAGCTATTGGCACCACCTTGTGGAGCCAAAGTGTTTCAGCACAAACAAACCGGGAAAGCAGGGCAGGAAAATGGTAATAAAGTCACCAGTGCTGGTCTGTGACACAGGAATTCAATCATGCAACTAGATTATACCACCTCCAGATGTCAGGGTACACAGCACTGTTGGAAGAGGAACAGTATGTGACAGAGGGGTGAAGGGTAAAATATTGCAACAAATACATGAGCATGTAGGAATCGCACCATGCTGCCTTCACGACCCAGAACTTCACTGGGGCAGCAGATACCGAACGCAGAGCACCAGCCCCGAAAGCTGAAGCATTTCCTTTGACTGATGGGCAAGTAAGGGCTATGACACACAATTGATTTTCTGATTGCACACAGCAGAGGGCAGTGGTACACACATGCTCATGTGCCTACACACACACATTTAAACCTGTTTGCCTATGAAGAGCTCTCAGGATCTGGATCTGGTGTAGAGATCTCCTGCACTTTTTCTCCATGCTGAGGACACGTCCTTGATATGCTGCTGTCACATCACAGGTCCTTTATTGCCTTCCACGGGCTTTTAGTCACAGAAGTTTTCTTGCATCAACATCTTTCAAAATTGCAAAGAGGTCCCATACGTTCTCCTGATGCCCAGGGTCATCTTCACATGGCTGGGTTATCAAATCAGTGCCCCACCCCAGTGCTGTCACACCTTTGCTGTTTTATCTCCCAGCCTCACTCTACTGTCCCGCAGACACAGGACACTCAGAACAATCAGCCCGAATAACTTTATTTTAGGTGGCGCAGAAAGCAAGAAGCACAAGAAGGAACACAGGTAAAGTCTTCCTGAGCGAGCTCATTGTGGGAGACTGGAGGCCTCCACCACAGGCTGCATCTGAAACTGAACCCATGTGGCAGCTACCTCCAGCGGGTGGCCAACACCTGGAAATGTAAAAGCAGTGGGCCATGGAAAACTATCACAGTAACTTGTAGCTACAGGGTGCAACAGCCCTTAGGTGGGGGCTCCAGGCTGCAGGGCGCATTTGGCACTGAGGGGGCGAGGAAAAGACCAGTTGCAATCAAGTGCGATCGTAGTTTGTGGGATGTGGGCACCAGTCTCCTAAGAACTGAATGTTGCCCTATCAGCCAGCATTAGCTGGGCATTGCTGACCTGGCTGATCTGCAGCTAAACGGGGTCCAGCTTCTATTTCCAGCGTACATCCAGGTGTGTATCACAGCCCACAGCCATGGGCAGCGGGTATCACAGCCAGGGGAAAGCTTACCTTCCCCAAACAGCCAGGCACAGCCATACCCATGTTCTGCCCCAGAGTCCCCTGTTGCTGTGTCCCACTCCCCAGCATACACAGCAGCAACAGCTCTTCCCACACCTTGCTTGCTCTGTCTTCTCCATGTGGCCCAGCTGAGACTTGGGGTGGCGAGGCCATGCATCGCTGGGGCTGCACAGCTGGAGCTCAGCTCTGGCTGCTCAGCACTGGGGCCACGTGTGGTCAGGACTCAGAGCCGCTTGGCTGGGACTTGGGGCAGCTGGGGCCCAAGTTGCTAGGGACTGGGGCAATGGCAGGGATTAGTTTCAGGCCACATTTCCAAGACAACTTGGGATGTTGGGTGCCTGCTGAGCGTGGCTGGAACAAGAAGCTCCCAGCAGGCCTGTTCTCACAAGAGTTGCAGCCTGGCTTCTGGACCAAAGATGGGTCCTGGGCTAGCTGTGGGGAGGAAGGGGGAACAAAGCTTTCTCAGGGGGATAGCACCTTCCACTCACTCCCTGTGCTTCCCCAATAGTATCTC
This sequence comes from Podocnemis expansa, assembly GCA_007922195.1. Lineage (NCBI taxonomy): Eukaryota > Metazoa > Chordata > Testudines > Podocnemididae > Podocnemis > Podocnemis expansa. The sequence continues at coordinate 6,124,838 of ML682007.1, forward strand.
CATGGCACTGATGTGCGGGAGGAAAAGTATGGGCAGCAGACTGAGGGCAAGCAAACACCACATCCGCCTGTGTCAGAAGGCCATCGCTTATTGTCAGCCGGTCAGATCAGCACAAGATAAAGCCGCTGTGCAAGGTCAGTAGGAGGCAGGCGGCCAGGCACAGGGAATGGCAGCCTGGTACAGAGCCAACCCGGACAGCACAGAGGATGCTGCTCACACAGTATCTCTGGATCCTTGGCATGGGCAGTGGGCACTCTGCCAGCCTCGCCCCCGACAGCTGGGCTCCTTCACTGGTCCTGTGCTCCTGAGCAGGCGGATGATGTGGTAGAGCTCAGGAAGTTAATGGTCTATGGCGGGACATCGGTGCCTATATAGGAAGAGGAATCATTTTGCCCAGTCTGAAAATGTGGCATCACCACTGATGTGGAACTCAACCATTATTAAACCATGACTCACGAGACTCTGCTACAGGCTGGTGGCGAATGCAGTGAAGACAAAATAGCATGCTGATGTGAACTGCAGGGGGAGAGGGTAATTGCCCAGAATGGATCCTGGCCCCCTCGGGTTCACAGCCCTGTTCCTGTGAACAAATCCTGATTGACTGCAAGCCTGTCTGTCTGTGTGGAAAGAAAGAAAGAAAGAGAACAGGCTGGTCAGCTGTATCCTGCCCACCATGTGTAAGTGTCTTCGGGACAGTTCCCAGCTGTGTGGGGAACGTTCCCTGACTGCTCTAGGCCAAAGGGCCCCTACAGGAAATCCTACAACCCGAAACATGCACATTCCAGCTTGTGCATGAGAACGGCCTGTCCCCACCGCGCCAAGGATCTCAGAGCCGGCCCCCATTCCGCCCCCAACCAAACCACGGCAAGCATGTGGAGCACATTGTTCTCATTCCTGAGTCATGGGGCTCAGGCTTGGGGATGGGGACAGAGAAGGAGACGAGAGTAGAGCAGAGCATGACATGCATGTGTCTGTTTTCGGTCAGCTCGGCTGCTCTACAAGGGGGGCTCCACATCCCTTTGCCCTCACAGGCCTGCCTTGGCTCTCAGAAGCAGAGGATAAAGGCGAGATGCTGAGCAGATGTGGGAGCAACAGCTGGTCGGTGCCCTGGGCCAGAGCTGGGACCATTAATTAACAGGGATTACAGGAATGGGGAGTGGGGAACTCCCGTTTTCCCTCCTCTGCTAAAAGAGGCTCCCCCTCTTGGCTTGGGTGATCAGTCCCCTTCCTCTCCTCCGCTGATGAGCTAAGAGTCTCTCCTCCCAGCTCCATCTATGTGCTAAGAGACCTTTCTTGCCATGAGGGATTCAACTGATCCCTCCACCACCAGATACCACTGTCCCTGGTCCCATCTATGGCCCAAACCAGGCCAACAAGTTTTCAGCTCCACATGCCTCTGCGACCTGCTGAGGCTGCCTCAACCGGTGTTGCCTTCCTCAAGCATTGCACAATCATGAGTCAGGCTGCAAAAATCATGAGATGGCCTTTGAAATAATGAGCATCCTGTGTGACAGTTGGGCTTTCTAGGGTACTAGCTGATCCTGTTTCCTGGGCTTTTCTCAGCCACCACAAGGGCAAGAAACTTCCTTTGTTAAGAAAGGAACATCAAGAGTCTCATAGCTGTTTATATAAAGCCTGGAGTCAGCGCTTTCAGAAAAATGTTAACTGTCATAATCCTCAAGATAAATACATGCACGTTGGCAGCACTGAGAGATCACCCGAATTCTGAGGGGTTTACGGCTGTCATGGAGGCCTCCCCTTTTTAGGACTTACTGCTTGGTGTCTCTTTTCTTTCAAGGGATATGAAAACAGGCTCCCATTGGAGGGCAGCTGGATCAGAAATTTGATGCACGACCCGAGACGTTATTGCTATTAGCATGATGTACCCAGCTCCGTAGGCATGCACAGCCTTGCAAAGGTTGGATTTGCCCATGGGCTACAACCAGCCAATCAAAGGTGGGTTTTGCACACACACCTGGCTGTGCGCATGCAAAGCAGATGCATAAATCCCTGGTTACACGCGCACAGCTACCTAAGTACTGCAAACCTGCTCTAAGTAAAGGTCCCCACCCTGAGGACTATAGTGTCTAGGCCAGACTTAAATCTAATCTCACCTGAAGATCAGCCTTCTCTCCTGATGCTCCTTTTCTTTTTATGCGCCCTCAATTCCTACGCCCCTTTGTTGCTTCCACAGTGCACCCCCATGAGTGGGAGGGAAAGTGATGAAAGTTTTTTCTGTCGCCAGCGTCCCCCTAGAATTCATAGAAGTGGCCACAAGAGGGCAACAGGTGCGTCCTCCCAGAGACTTCAGCTTCTCATCCACCAGGAATGGGGCGAGGGATACCCAGGTGAGTGGATGAATGATGATGAAGGGCCTTTTCCCAGCAGCGTTCCCAAGGGCTGCAGGGACCAGCCGCTGTGCCCCTGGAGGTGCCTTTGCAGCCTCTTTCTGCATGGGCCGAGGAGGCCGTGTGGTGTTTAAAGACCATCAGAATCACCAGCCCCGTGGGTTAGCTAGGCTGCCAGTTGTCTGATCTCAGTGGGTTAGCACGGGGTCAGGATGTCCCGAAGCCTCTAGATTAGCGTGGCGGCAGGGTGTTGCTTCCCACTGGGTGAGCATGCGGCAGGGTGCCCTCTCCCCCTGGTTTGTATGGTGGCAGGGTGTCTCTTCACATTGGGCCGGGGTGCCTGAACCCCCTGGTTTGTATGGTGGCAGAGTGTCTCTTCACCCAGGGATGGGGTGCCCGAACCCCCTGGTTTGTATGGTGGCAGAGTGTCTCTTCACCCGGGGATGGGGTGCCCAAACCCCCTGGTTTGTATGGTGGCAGAGTGTCTCTTCACCCGGGGATGGGGTGCCCGAACCCCCTGGTTTGTATGGTGGCAGGGTGTCTCTTCACCCGGGGATGGGGTGCCCGAACCCCCTGGTTTGTATGGTGGCAGGGTGTCTCTTC